>QRDG01000537.1:1462761-2012830 GCA_012064385.1 Puccinellia tenuiflora | reverse complement strand
CTGGTTAGATTTTGGTGGTGGTGGTATGGTTTCTATTAGGATCTAGTTGTGACAAGGCTTTTTTTTCATCCACATATTTAGTGTCCATTATTTCATTTTCTTCAATGTTTCATTGACTTCTTCGCAGTTTTATTTGCTGATTCTCTCATTTCATTATCTCAGTTTCTAAGTTTAATTTTCATTATTTATTAGATTCTCTCAGTTTTTTAATTGATTCAGTTTTCAGTGATTCTTTAGTGTCTCAGTGTCTTAGTGACTCATCGACTCAGTGATTCAGTTTTCAGTGCTTCAGTCTTTCATTGATTGTTTTATTTTTTTAGTACTTCCTTTCTTCAATTTTGCTCAGTCTTATTTATTCCTTTCTCTCATTGTTTTGTTTATTTCTTATTCTTCATTCATTCATTATCTCAGTCTCTCAGTGATTATTTTCTAATTCCTCTCAGTCTCTGAGTGATTATTTTCTAATTCCTCTTCATATTTTTCCTCAGTCACTTTAATATTTTGTTTCATTGTTTTCTCTGTTCTCAGTGTTCAGTCTCTCAATGTTATCAGTGTTCGGTCCTTGCTATCATTGTTCAGTTATTTATTTTGCTTTGTTTTCAAAACATTTCTTCATTTTCTTATAGTTGTCTCTAATATTTTGTTGCATTGTTTGTTCAGACTCTTAGTGTTATTAGTGTTTAGTTATTTATTTTGCTCTGTTTTCAGAACATTTCTTCAGTTAAATTATCTTTTTCATTATTTATTTGATTCTCTTAGTCTTTCAGTCTTTCATAGTTTTCTTCTTAGTTCTATTTGCTCAGTCTCGCAGTTCTTATCATTATTACTATGAGCAAATATACCTCTCATTCATTCTTATCATTATTACTATGAGCAAATATACCTCTCATTCATCGAATTCTTCTCAGTCTTTCATTGCAATCACTTATTCTCAGTTTTCATTTGGTCATTCTTTGCTCAGTTTTTCTCTCACTCATTCTTATTCTCAGTCTTTCATTGCTCTCATTTAGTGTTTCATTCATTCTTATTGTCAGGCTTCCATTGATTTCTTCGTCTCTTAGTCTTTCTCTCAATTAGTTCAATTACTCATTTTTGAAGTGTTAGCTTCTGCAGTTTCGACTTTCTTCAGTGTTTTAGTTTTCAGTCTTATTCTTCAGTTATTATTATACTAGAAAAGAAGTGAAGAGCTGATGGAACTAAAAACAATAAAAGCGAATTTGGTTGTCTATTCATATGTTATTGTGATCCATGTCGTCTACATGCCTAGTTTAGCTCAGAAGAATACTTGTGTCCAGAATCTTACTTAAATCCCTTTGGGTTTTGACCATTTTTGCTTCAGTTATTTACGACGGCCGGATTCGAAACAACATTATTTTGGTTCTAGTGAACATAATCATATATACTCCCTCTGTATCAAAATGTAAGATGTTTTAGCATTTTTCTTTCTATTCGTATCTAGACATGTTTTAGTGCAAGGTTCAAATGAATCTTGCACTAAAACATGTCTAGATATGGATGGAAAGAAAAATGCTAAAACATTTTACATTTTGATACGGAGGGAGTACTTATTTTTGTTGCAACATCTTCATTTTGTTTACTTTGGTGTTTCTAGGCTTTGTAATCTCAGCCCACGTTTTGATTTTCAGGGGCCGAGATGCAAGTTCTCAAGCGAGGACTTACCATTGCCATGCATGGCACAATCGGTAGTCTGCAACCGAGTGATCTGCTGTTTGGATGTGGTCCAGGTGATGAGAGAAGGAGGCTATTTGCAAGGTGCGATGACTGATATCACATAGCGTCGGAGTTCCTGAAGATAGTTTGTCCGCAACTGCCGTGAAGCAAATATGGTTGCTCATGAACTAGCTAGGCTAGCCAGGGCCACAGTCCAACATGTATGGTTAGATGAACCTCCCGATTTTGCTGTACCTCTACTAGTCAAGGATGTACTTATGTGATAAATGAATAAAGAGGTATAATTCTGTGTCAAAAAAGGATCTGACTAGATGGAAACAAACCGGTGAAAAAAGCGGACTGAATTGACTATCATTGGTTTTTTGTTTTTTTCATTGACTTCTTCGCAGTTTTATTTGCTGAATCTCTCATTTCTTTTCTCATTTTCTAAGTTTAATTTTCATTATTTATTTGATTCTCTTAGTTTTTTTAATTGATTCAGTTTTCAGTGATTCTTTAGTGTCTCAGTGTCTCAACGACTCAGTTTTTAGTGTCTCAGTGACTCATCGACTCAGTGATTCAGTTTTCAGTGCTTCAGTTTTTCATTGATTGTTCTATTTTTTAGTACTTCCTTTCGTCTGTTTTGCTCAGTCTTATTTATTCCTTTCCTCATTGTTTTGTTTATTTCTTATTTCTTCATTCATTCATTATCTCAGTCTCAGTGATTATTTTCTAATTCCTCTTATTCTCTGAGTGATTATTTTCTAATTCCTCTTCATATTTTTCCTCAGTCACTTTAATATTTTGTTTCATTGTTTTCTCTATTCTCAGTGTTCAGTCTCTCAATGTTATCAGTGTTCAGCCCTTGCTATCATTGTTCAGTTATTTATTTTGCTTTGTTTTCAGAACATTTCTTCATTTTCTTATAGTTTTCTCTAATATTTTGTTGCATTGTTTTCTCTGTTCTCAGTGTTTAGTCTCTAAGTGTTATCAGTGTTTAGTTATTTATTTTGCATTGTTTTCAAAACATTTCTTCAGTTAAATTAACTTTTTTTTCATTATTTATTTGATTCTCTTAATCTTTCAGTCTTTCATAGTTTTCTTCTTAGCTCTATTTGCTCAGTCTCGCAGTTCTTATCATTATTACTATGAGCAAATTTACCTCTGATTCATCGATTTATTCTCAGTCTTTCAGTGCAATCACTTATTCTCAATTTTTATTTGGTCATTCATTGCTCAGTTTTTCTCTCGCACATTCTTATTCTCAGTCTTGCATTGCTCTCATTTATTGTTTCATTCAGTCTTATTGTCAGGCTTCCATTGATTTCTTTGTCTCTCAGTCTTTCTCTCAATTTCTTCAATTACTCATTTTTGAAGTGTTAGCTTCTGCAGTTTCTACTTTCTTCAGTGTTTCAGTTTTCAGTCTTATTCTTCAGTTATTATTATACTAAAAAAAGTGAAGAGATGATGGAACTAAAAGCAATAAAAGCGAATTTGGTTGTCTATTCATATGTTATTGTGATCCATGTCGTCTACATGCCTAGTTTAGCTCAGAAGAATACTTGTGTCCCAAATCTTACTTAAATCCCTTTGGGTTTTGACCATTTTTGCTTCAGTTATTTACGACGGATTAGAAACAACATAATTTTGGTTCTAGTGAACATAATCATATATACTCCCTCTACATCAAAATGTAAGATGTTTTAGCATTTTTCTTTCCATCTGTATCTAGACATGTTTTAGTGCAAGGTTCAAATGAATCTTGCACTAAAACATGTCTAGATATGGATGGAAAGAAAAATGCTAAAACATCTTACATTTTGATACGGAGGGAGTACTTATTTTTGTTGCAACATCTTCATTTTGTTTACTTTGGTGTTTCTAGGCTTTGTAATCTCAGCCCACGTTTGGATTTTCAGGGGCTGAGATGCAAGCTCTCGAGCAAGGACTTACCATGGCCCTGCATGGCACAATCGGTAGGCTGCAACCGAGTGATCTTCTGTTTGGATGTGGCCTAGGTGATGAGAGAAGGAGGCTATTCGCAAGGTGCGATGACTGATATCACATAGCGTCGGACTTCCTGAAGATAGTTTGTCCGCAACTGCCGTGAAGCAAATATGGTTGCTCATGAACTAGCTAGGCTAGCCAGGTCCACCGACCGACATGTATGGTTAGATGAACCTCCCGATTTTTCTGTACCTCTGCTAGTCAAGGAGGTACTTATGTGATAAATGAATAAAGAGGTATAATTCTATGTCAAAAGAAGGATCTTACTGGCTGAAAAAAGACCGGTGAAAAACCGGACTAAATTGACTATCATTGGGTTTTTGTTTGTTTGAACTGAGAAGACTGAAAAACTGGGCGTCAAAACTGACAGAATGATTTACTAAAAGGAAAAAAGTGACTTATGGCGGATTCTAATTTCAGCTAGACGATCGTTAGACAGCCCCAATTTTAATGGCAAGAAAACCAAATGTTCCATTTTTTCAAATGCTATTAATACTTCAACTATTAATATATCCATACACACTAAATGCTATTAATGCTTCAACTTTTATGTTTCCCTATTCGATTAACCTGTGCAAAAAAATTATATATAGAATTTAAGTTATTATAATATCTAGCCCATGCGATGCACGGGTTGATGACTAGTACCTATAGTTAGCCCAAATTTTGAGTGCCGCGGACAAAATATTTACAAACGAAAAGATAGAACCAACATAAATCAAGTTTTTACTAATGTGAACAAAAATATTAGTTAGTGAACAAAATACTTGGATGTTGTGAATAAAATGTCCACTCCCGAACATATAAAAATAGTCACCACCATAAACAAATTCTTTCTTTATATAGTGAAACAAAATTAACCATAAAATTAAGAATTAAGACCATGCAAAGAACAATAACTTCTGCGGTGAAATATAAAAAAAAGCAAATGAATTTGGTAAATAAACATTTTGTAAAATTTAATTTGTTGATGTCAGTGAAATAAGCGTAGGTTAGTTGGTTAGTTTCATTGTGGTGTAATGAGCCCAACCGAGTTTAATCCTAGAATTGAAACGGGGGCTTCCATTTTCCTGGCTTTATACCAGGCTTTTCCGACAATGTTCGTTCACTGGGAGACGATGTCCCGTCGACTACGAAGTGCCTACAGTGAGTTCATCAATCTTAAGACATGACAGCTCATAAAAGTAAGGTGTAGTCGTGCGTTCGTAGGGGTAAGAATTCGTACGTGCATGTGAGAGTATGTGGTTGTACTGTGTTTATATATAAAAGAAGTTTATTAATGTCGTTGGTGAAATTAACCATAGCCTAATGCATGTTCAACCGTGTGACCATTCGTCATTTGGGCCTGGCCTGCCGCGCTTTCAACCGTCGCCAATGGGTGATGGCCCGATTCCGCGCCGCTCATTTGCTCGGAAAACGTGAAGGCCCGAGCCCGACGCTACGTCCTGCACTAGTCGCGCCTTCGCCAGCATCCCAAAGTTCATCTAGCAGGCCTCAAAAAAAAAAAGTTCATCTAGCCAGCCTTGAGATGCCAAACCATGTGCTTCTATTAAAAGTAGTACTACATGATGCAGGAGTGAGTGGGTGCAGCGACCTCAGTACCTCTATCACTTTTCAATTCTTTTTGACAAAACTGAATTATTGAGGTTGCTTAACAACACTTAATGACAAAAAAAGAAAACTTGATGACACGGACTGCGTAAGATATGGCAGAACCGTTCCGCATTACGGACGGCCTCACTCTTCAATTCTTTTTGTCAATCACATTGATGACTGCTAATGGAGACAATGATCGAGATGTAGTACTAATTAATACCCATACGTAATACTCCTTTTTAAATATCATCTGTCTAATAATGCATGGTGTTGCATTGACCAGGTTTGGTGGAGTTGCAAAATGATATTGGCACAATGTCAGATGTGAACTGCCAACTTAATTTCTTTCCAAAATCCACGTTAGTTGGCATAGGGTCATCATTGTCAATAAACATATTGCAAGCGTTCGGTTCGTCTGATCTCTTAATCACTTGATTCCATTGAGGATAGAGCCAATGGTTTTCTTGAAATTAGAACTCAACTTGCGTTCATGTTAATTTGTCACTACTCTTCAGTTAAAAATAAAACATATATACTCTTTCCCTACATAATGCAGCAGTAGGTGGGTGCAGCGACCTCAATTCCTATGTCACTCTTTTTTTTTTTGTCAATCATTGATTTTTTTCAATAAAGGACGCTTTTATTAACTCACGATGTAGCATCAAGCCGATACAAAGCATAAAGAGTGACACCTGGCCTCTACATGACTAGGATGCACACAGCCAAAACTAACAGTCTGATAAAGCTAGTATAAAAATGACATAGTGGCAAAAGTAAAGCCATATGAGACCGAAACTATGCCTATGTCGAGGAGGGTGGTGGTCCTATCCGGTGACTGTGCCGTCACCCATGTTCGGTAAAAACCTCACTGGCCACCTGCTCCAACTGCATACACACCGCCGTAAAAAACGGTTGGTACTCCATTCGGTGTAGCGTACACCATGTAGATGACTTTTAGACATGATCAAGGTAAAATAATACCCATACGTAATACACGGGACATCACGAAAATGTCAATCAACAGCAAGTTGGATTGGACTATTTCATATCAAGCATTATCCTGAAATCACGAAATGTCATTGTCTAATCATGTATGTTGTTGCATTCACCAGGTTAGGTGGAGTTTCCAAATGATATTAGCAAAATGTCAGACCGATGTGAACTGCCAACTTAATTTTATTGGTCAAGCGTTCAATTCGTTTGATCTTTTAATCACTTGATTCCATTGAGGATAGAGCCAATGGTTATATATGTAATTCTTGTCCCAAAGGCCAACTGCTCTTCCGCGAAACAATTTGTTTGACCATGCTTGCAGTGTACTTCACGGTCTCTGCGCAAATCCAAACAAGTCGCTATCTCTCATGGAGTGATCAAATTTGGTCCCAAGAAGCAAGGGAGGGACGGAATACACCGCACCCTCTCTACTTGAAAACCCGACAACACTAACCAATCACTCATTCAAGATCTATAGTTTTTGTGGTGTAAAGGACTGAGAAATAAATAACGAATGAACCCATGTATCATTGACTACCCAAACTCTAGGTTTCGTGTCTGTTCAAACTATTATATAACTTCGAGATGCAAACCCATGTGCATTTCTCAAAAGTTTGTTGGCATTAATTTTACAATTTGCGTTCTTGTTTCTAAGTCAATTGAGATGTGAGACTAGACTACACTTTCACTAATTACATGCGAGTGCAATGATATCTATAGAAGTCAATATCGCTTTTACTATTTTGTTTTATTTCAGCCATGAATAACTTCTCCTTAAGAGATCTGAAATGTAGTGACATCCAATCTATTCTATTATGATGAAAATGTTATCCGTCTAATCATCAATGTGCTAGTATCACCGTTTAGGTGGAGCTCCCACATAATCTTGGCACAATGCCTAACCATATGCTTGTGATATGCCACTTAATTTAAATTTAGAAACATACTAGCATGCATCAAGTCACTAGTGTCAATGTTAAAAAATTGGTCAAGCATCGTTTGACCTTATAGGTCACTTGATTCCCTTGAGATGCAAACCCATGTACAATTCTTAAAAGTGCGTTAGCACAACTTGCGTTCTTGTTTCTCAATCTATTAAGATGCGAGAATCGACCACACTTCCACTAATTAGATGCGACTGCAACGATCTCTATAGAAGTCAATATTGATTTTGGACTTTGGTCTTATTTCAATCATAAATAATTTCTCCTTGAGAGATCATAAATGTAGTGACATCCTATCTAATCAAATATGATGAAAATAATCTGTCTAATCTTGAAATTTTCTAGTATCAAAGTTTAGGTGGAGCTCCCAAATAATCTTGGCACAATGCCTAACCATAAGCATGTGGTATACCATTTAATTACAAGTTAGAAACAGACTAGCATGCATCAAGTCACCGGTGTCAATGTTAAAAAAATGTTCAAGCATCATTTGATCTTATAGGTCAAATTCTTTATAAATTTTAAAGCACTATATAAATTTTAAAGCACTGACAACTTTATATAGTGAAACATACAAAAATAGTCACCACCATAAACAAATTCTTTCTTTATATAGTGAAACAAAATTAACCATAAAATTAAGAATTAAGACCATGCAAAGAACAATAACTTCTGCGGTGAAATATAAAAAAAAGCAAATGAATTTGGTAAATAAACATTTTGTAAAATTTAATTTGTTGATGTCAGTGAAATAAGCGTAGGTTAGTTGGTTAGTTTCATTGTGGTGTAATGAGCCCAACCGAGTTTAATCCTAGAATTGAAACGGGGGCTTCCATTTTCCTGGCTTTATACCAGGCTTTTCCGACAATGTTCGTTCACTGGGAGACGATGTCCCGTCGACTACGAAGTGCCTACAGTGAGTTCATCAATCTTAAGACATGACAGCTCATAAAAGTAAGGTGTAGTCGTGCGTTCGTAGGGGTAAGAATTCGTACGTGCATGTGAGAGTATGTGGTTGTACTGTGTTTATATATAAAAGAAGTTTATTAATGTCGTTGGTGAAATTAACCATAGCCTAATGCATGTTCAACCGTGTGACCATTCGTCATTTGGGCCTGGCCTGCCGCGCTTTCAACCGTCGCCAATGGGTGATGGCCCGATTCCGCGCCGCTCATTTGCTCGGAAAACGTGAAGGCCCGAGCCCGACGCTACGTCCTGCACTAGTCGCGCCTTCGCCAGCATCCCAAAGTTCATCTAGCAGGCCTCAAAAAAAAAAAGTTCATCTAGCCAGCCTTGAGATGCCAAACCATGTGCTTCTATTAAAAGTAGTACTACATGATGCAGGAGTGAGTGGGTGCAGCGACCTCAGTACCTCTATCACTTTTCAATTCTTTTTGACAAAACTGAATTATTGAGGTTGCTTAACAACACTTAATGACAAAAAAAGAAAACTTGATGACACGGACTGCGTAAGATATGGCAGAACCGTTCCGCATTACGGACGGCCTCACTCTTCAATTCTTTTTGTCAATCACATTGATGACTGCTAATGGAGACAATGATCGAGATGTAGTACTAATTAATACCCATACGTAATACTCCTTTTTAAATATCATCTGTCTAATAATGCATGGTGTTGCATTGACCAGGTTTGGTGGAGTTGCAAAATGATATTGGCACAATGTCAGATGTGAACTGCCAACTTAATTTCTTTCCAAAATCCACGTTAGTTGGCATAGGGTCATCATTGTCAATAAACATATTGCAAGCGTTCGGTTCGTCTGATCTCTTAATCACTTGATTCCATTGAGGATAGAGCCAATGGTTTTCTTGAAATTAGAACTCAACTTGCGTTCATGTTAATTTGTCACTACTCTTCAGTTAAAAATAAAACATATATACTCTTTCCCTACATAATGCAGCAGTAGGTGGGTGCAGCGACCTCAATTCCTATGTCACTCTTTTTTTTTTTTTGTCAATCATTGATTTTTTTCAATAAAGGACGCTTTTATTAACTCACGATGTAGCATCAAGCCGATACAAAGCATAAAGAGTGACACCTGGCCTCTACATGACTAGGATGCACACAGCCAAAACTAACAGTCTGATAAAGCTAGTATAAAAATGACATAGTGGCAAAAGTAAAGCCATATGAGACCGAAACTATGCCTATGTCGAGGAGGGTGGTGGTCCTATCCGGTGACTGTGCCATCACCCATGTTCGGTAAAAACCTCACTGGCCACCTGCTCCAACTGCATACACACCGCCGTAAAAAACGGTTGGTACTCCATTCGGTGTAGCGTACACCATGTAGATGACTTTTAGACATGATCAAGGTAAAATAATACCCATACGTAATACACGGGACATCACGAAAATGTCAATCAACAGCAAGTTGGATTGGACTATTTCATATCAAGCATTATCCTGAAATCACGAAATGTCATTGTCTAATCATGTATGTTGTTGCATTCACCAGGTTAGGTGGAGTTTCCAAATGATATTAGCAAAATGTCAGACCGATGTGAACTGCCAACTTAATTTTATTGGTCAAGCGTTCAATTCGTTTGATCTTTTAATCACTTGATTCCATTGAGGATAGAGCCAATGGTTATATATGTAATTCTTGTCCCAAAGGCCAACTGCTCTTCCGCGAAACAATTTGTTTGACCATGCTTGCAGTGTACTTCACGGTCTCTGCGCAAATCCAAACAAGTCGCTATCTCTCATGGAGTGATCAAATTTGGTCCCAAGAAGCAAGGGAGGGACGGAATACACCGCACCCTCTCTACTTGAAAACCCGACAACACTAACCAATCACTCATTCAAGATCTATAGTTTTTGTGGTGTAAAGGACTGAGAAATAAATAACGAATGAACCCATGTATCATTGACTACCCAAACTCTAGGTTTCGTGTCTGTTCAAACTATTATATAACTTCGAGATGCAAACCCATGTGCATTTCTCAAAAGTTTGTTGGCATTAATTTTACAATTTGCGTTCTTGTTTCTAAGTCAATTGAGATGTGAGACTAGACTACACTTTCACTAATTACATGCGAGTGCAATGATATCTATAGAAGTCAATATCGCTTTTACTATTTTGTTTTATTTCAGCCATGAATAACTTCTCCTTAAGAGATCTGAAATGTAGTGACATCCAATCTATTCTATTATGATGAAAATGTTATCCGTCTAATCATCAATGTGCTAGTATCACCGTTTAGGTGGAGCTCCCACATAATCTTGGCACAATGCCTAACCATATGCTTGTGATATGCCACTTAATTTAAATTTAGAAACATACTAGCATGCATCAAGTCACTAGTGTCAATGTTAAAAAATTGGTCAAGCATCGTTTGACCTTATAGGTCACTTGATTCCCTTGAGATGCAAACCCATGTACAATTCTTAAAAGTGCGTTAGCACAACTTGCGTTCTTGTTTCTCAATCTATTAAGATGTGAGAATAGACCACACTTCCACTAATTAGATGCGACTGCAACGATCTCTATAGAAGTCAATATTGATTTTGGACTTTGGTCTTATTTCAATCATAAATAATTTCTCCTTGAGAGATCATAAATGTAGTGACATCCTATCTAATCAAATATGATGAAAATAATCTGTCTAATCTTGAAATTTTCTAGTATCAAAGTTTAGGTGGAGCTCCCAAATAATCTTGGCACAATGCCTAACCATAAGCATGTGGTATACCATTTAATTACAAGTTAGAAACAGACTAGCATGCATCAAGTCACCGGTGTCAATGTTAAAAAAATGTTCAAGCATCATTTGATCTTATAGGTCAAATTCTTTATAAATTTTAAAGCACTATATAAATTTTAAAGCACTGACAACTTTATATAGTGAAACATACAAAAATAGTCACCACCATAAACAAATTCTTTCTTTATATAGTGAAACAAAATTAACCGTAGAATTTAAAATTAAGACCATGCAAAGAAAAATAATTACTGCGGTGAAATATAAAAAAAGAAAACGAAAATGGTAAATAAACATTTTGTAAAATTTAAATTGTTGATGTCAGTGAAATGGGCGTAGGTTAGTTGGTTAGTTTCATTGTGGTGCTACGAGCCCAACCAAGTTTAAATCCTAGACTTGACACAGGGGCTTCCATTTCCCTGGCTTTATACCAGACTTTTCCGACAATGTTCGTTCACTGGAAGATGATGTTCTGTCGACTGTGTAGGCAAGTGAGTTCATCAATCTTAAGACATGACAGTTCATAAAAGTAAGGTGTAGTCGTGCGTTCGTAGGGGTAAGAATTCGTACGTGTATGTGGTTGTACTGTGTTTATATAAAAAAAAGGTTATTAATGTCGTTGGTGAAATTAACCATAGGTCCATAGCCTAATGCATGTTCAACCTTGTGACCATTCGTCATTTGGGCCTGGCCTGCCGCGCTTTCAACCGTCGCAAATGGGTGATGGCCCGATTCCGCGCCGCTCATTTGCTCGGAAAACGTGAAGGCCCGAGCCCGACGCTACGTCCTGCAAGTAACTAGTCGCGCCTTCGCCAGCATCCCAAAGATCATCTAGCAGGCCTCAAAAAAAAAAAAGTTCATCTACCCAGCCTTGAGATGCCAAACCATGTGCTTCTATTAAAAGTAGTACTCTTCCATTTCCCTGGATTTATACTCTTCCCCACTACATGATGCAGGAGTGAGTGAGTGCAGCGACCTCAGTACCTGTATCACTCTTCAATTCTTTTTGTCAATCACATTGATGACTGCTAATGGAGACAATGAACGAGATGTAGTACTAATTAATACCCATACGTACGTAATACTCCCTCCGGTTCGGTTTGCTGGACGTGTTTCGGGTTTCATGCAATTCCAATATGCCCCCAAACTAATAAGACGTGTGAGCATTAATTTCTCATTTAATTATGCTGTAACCCTCTTATCTTCCCCATTTTCCTTCTCCCCACCATGCATGCGTGGGTGTGAACGCATTAACTGTCTATTTTTTTTTTTTCAAAAAACATCGTCAGTGCTGTTTTCTATTCATTAAGAGGAGTAAACTGAAAAAGAAGGAAGAGAGGAGGAAGACAACATCTCAACCTCTATAAGGTAGAAGAGGGGAGAGTAACAACAACGACAACACACCCGACAACAAGAAGGGGAGAATACAACGAGAAGGAGAAAGGACATATCCTGCTGACAAGGAGCTCATCGACCTAACCGACATGAAAGAGGGCGTCAGCTTCCATCATCATCTGATCAAGCAAGGCAGAAGCACTATAAACATGACCGTCTGGTCGCCACCCAACAACACCCCTAAAGGAGGGAGGGGTGTTAAAGGGAACGAGGCAATCCGAGGTGGATCGACCTCGCTAACCCGGCTTCAAATAGCAGCATCGGCTTCTTCCGCAACTTGGACGATCGGCAAGATCAAATTACACATCTTGACAGGAAACAAATAGAGCAAGAAGCAACAAGGAGTAACCATCACCACCACCGTGGACCTCAAACCGGCAACCCGCACTCTAAACCAAGACGTCAACACCCAGCAAAAGGTCGGTAACTCCAAGACGACCCCTCCAAGGAGGACATGACGTCTGAAACGCCATGGTCGTCCAATCCAAGGCCTGGATTTGAGCTTTCGCCCGGAGACAAAATGGATTTGAGGCGTGCAGGCATCCTAACGACGCATCCAAGGAGGAAGACGGCACCCTAAGGCGTCGCCGCCGTCATGCCGACAAGAGCTAGCACATGGCTTTCGCCCACTGCAGCACCTCACCATCCCTACCGACCACACCGCTGCTGAGTCTGACAGGTCGGAGCGCGGAACTCACCAACATCCAGTCGTTGCCACCACTCCCCATCTGCATCACCCTCCGCCAGGAGTCCACTACCGCCGAGCTTCAGCACCAGCCGCAGTAGATCCGGTGAACGGAGATGCCGGCCGAGCCGGACCCCGCTGCCAGCACCAGCGCCGGCTGTGGCCAGCCAGGACCCAGATCGGACCCTCACGGGAACCCACGGCCAGGAGCGAAGTGCCTGCCGTAACTCGCCAAGCACCGCGACCAGGCCAACGCCCGCCGGAGCCGTCTCCGCCACCGAGCACCATAGCGCTTCCCCGGAGCAGAGCCGCGCCCCACACCACGGAAAGCTGCAGCAGCCAGCCAAGAGCTGCACTGCGCGAGACGCCCCGCCGCCACCATCCCGGGAGCCTGTGCAGGCTTCGCCTGCCGACCCCTCTGGTGGTGGCGACGCGGGGGGAGAGGAGGAGGGGGATCTGAGCGGCGGCGGCTAGGGTTTCCCCCGAGTCACCAGCGAGGGCGACGCGGGGGTCGGGAGTTACAGTCCAGAGGTGTTTATGTTCTGCGAGCCGTTGAAATTAATTGTCTGTTTAATTACAACTTTTAGCCCCAATCAACTATCACCGAGCTCCCAGAGAATTGGCATGCAAGCCCTCCAAACCGAACCGGAGGGAGTACTCCTTTCTAAATGTCATCTATCTAATAATGCATGGTGTTGCATTAACCAGGTTTGGTGGAGTTGCAAAATGATATTGGCACAATGTCAGACTGTCAGATGTTAACTGCCAACTTAATTTCTTTCCAAAATCCACGATAGGTGGAGTAGATCGCCATGCATAGGGTCAGCATTGTCAATAAAGATATTGCAAGCGTTCGGTTCGTCTGATCTCTCAATTGATTCCATTGAGGATAGAGCCAATGGTTTTCTTGAAAGTAGAACTCAACTTGCGTTCATGTTTGTCACTACTCTTCAGTTAAAAATGCAGCAGTAGGTGGGTGCAGCGACCTCAATTCCTGTGTCAATCTTCGTTTTTTTTGTCAATCGTTGATTTTTTTAATGAAGGATGCTTTTATTAACTCATGATCGATGTAGCATCAAGCGGATACAAAGCATAATGGGTGACACCCGACCTCTACATGACTAAGATGCACAAAACCAAGATGCACAAAACCAAAACTAAAAGTCTGACAAAGCTAGTATAAAAATGACATAGTGGCAAAAGTAAAGCCATATGAGACCGGAACTATGCCTATGTCGAGGAGGGTGGTGGTCCTATCCGGAGACTATGCCGTTCAATCATGTTCGGTAAAAACCTCACTGGCCACCTGCTCCAACTGCATAGAAACCGCCGTGAACAACGGTTGGTACTCCATTCGGTGTAGCGTATACCACGTAGATGACTTTGAGACATGATCATGGTAAAATAATACCCATACGAAATACACAGGACATCACGAAAATGACGATCAGTAGCAAGTTGGAGTGGAATATTTTCATATCAAGCATTATCCTGAAATCACGAAATGTTATTGTCTAATCATGTATGGTGTTGCATTAACCAGGTTAGGTGGATTTGCCAAATGATATTAGCACAATGTCATACCGATGTGAATTGCCAACTTAATTTCATTGGTCAAGCGTTCAATTCGTTTGATCTTTCAATCACTTGATTCCATTGAGGATAGAGCCAATGGTTATATATGTTATTCTTGTCCCAAAGGCCAACTGCTCTTCCGCGAAACAATTTGTTTGACCATGCTTGCAGTGTACTTCGCGGTCTCTGCGCAAATCCAAACAAGTCGCTATCTCTCATGGAGTGATCAAGTTTGGTCCCAGCAAGCAAGGGAGGGACGGAACACACCGCACCCTCTCGACTTGAAAACCCGACAACACTAACCAATCACTCATTCAAAATCTATAGTTTTTGTGGTGTAAAGGACCAAGAAATAAATAAAGAATGAACCCATGTATCATTGACTACCCCAACTCTAGGTTTCGCGTCTGTTCAAACTATTATATATCTTGGAGATGCAAACCCATGTGCATTTCTCAAAAGTTTGTCGGCATTCATTTTACAACTTGCGTTCTTGTTTTTAAGTCAATTGAGATGCGAGACTAGACTACACTTTCACTAATTACATGCGAGTGCAATGATCTCTATAGAAGTCAATATCAATTTTACTATTTTTTTTATTCCAGTCATGAATAACTTCTCCTTAAGAGATCTGAAATGTAGTGACATCCAAGCTATTCTATTATGATGAAAATGTTATCCGTCTAATCATCAATGTGATAGTATCACTGGTTAGGTGGAGCTCCCACAAAATCTTGGCACAATGCCTAACCATAAGCTTGTGATATGCCACTTAATTTAAATTTAGAAACATACTAGCATGCATCGAGTCAGCAGTGTCAATGTTAAAAAATTGGTCAAGCATCGTTTGACCTTATAGGTCACTTGATTCCCTTGAGATCCAAACCCATGTACAATTCTTAAAAGTACGTTAGCATTAATTTCTCAACTTGCGTTGTTATTTCTCAATCTATTGAGATGCGAGAATAGACCGCACTTCCACTAATTAGATGTGACTGCAACGATCTCTATAGAAGTCAATATTGATTTTAGTCTTTGGTCTTATTTCAATCATAAATACCCGCTCCTTGAGAGATCATAAATGCAGTGACATCCTGTCTAATCTAATATGATGAACATTATCTGTCCATTCATCAATTTTTCTAGTATCAAAGTTTAGGTGGAGCTCCCAAATAATCTTGGCACAATGCCTAACCATAAGCATGTGGTATACAATTTAATTACAAGTTAGAAACAGACTAGCATCAAGTCACCGGTGTCAATGTTAAAAAAATGTTCAAGCATCGTTTGATCTTATAGGTCACTTGATTCCCTAGAGATGCAAACCCACTTTCTCAACTTGTGTTCGTGTTTCTCAATATATTGAGATGCGTGATCAGACTAAATTTTCACTACATGTGTGGGTGCAATGATCTCTATAGAAGTAAATGTCACTTTTAATCTTTCGCTTTCCTCCAATCATAATTATATGCTCCTTAATAAATCATAAATCTAAACTGCATCCTCTAGGCTTGAAGGCCCAAGAACACTAACCAACCACTCATCCAAAATCTAAAGTCTTTGCCGCACAACGGTAGAGAGGAAATAAATAATGAAACCATCACTCACAACCCCCAAATTGGGATTGCGTCTATTCATACTATTATATATCTTCGAGATGCAAACCTATGTGCGTTTCACGAAAGTATGTTTGCATTAATTTCACAACATCCATTCTTGTTTTCTCAATATCTCTATAGAAGTCGATCGCTTTTAGTCTTTTGTTTAATTTCAACCATAAAGTAACTGCTCCTTATGACATCCTAGCTATCCTGATATCCTAAAAATATCATCGATTATGGTAATATCACCCATTTAACTGGAGCTCCAAGCTAATCTTGTCACAATAACAAACCATAATAATGTGATCTGCCATTTAATTTTAATTTTGAAACATACTAGCATGCATCGAGTCACCAGTGTCAATGAAAAAAAAGGGTCAAGAGTTCATTCGTATGATCTTACAGGGCACTTACATTCCCTTGGGATGCAAACCCTTGTTCATTTCAGAAAAGTACATTGGCATTAATTTTCCAACTTGCATTCTTGTTTCTTAGTGTCACTACAGGAATCGACGCATATGCTGACGGCCAAATCCATCGGCAAAGGCCTGCAAACCGTCGGTACATGTTATGCCGACGGTGGCCGTCGGAATATACCCGTCGGCAACGATTCCCTCGGTAAACCTCGGTTGCCTGTCGGCATATTAAAGCGGCCGGCATAGATGACCTATGCCGACGGCTTCCCCGTGGTTGTCAGCATATATATCCATCGACAAAAAAAGTCAGACGGCACGCTGCCTAGCGCCGTGGGACCACATGCCACAGCACGGTTAGGCCACGTGTCAACATGCGTGGGTGCAATGATCTCTATAGAAATCAACATTCATTTTAGTCTTTTTCTTTCCTCCAATCATAATTAACTCCCTAAGAGATCAGAAATTTAATGACACCCGCTCTGTCATCATGTAAAATTTACGTATCTATCTAATCATCAATTATGTTGATGTCACCAGGTTAGGTGGAGCTGCCGAATAATCTTGGCACAATGTCAAACCATATGAATGTTATCTGCCATTTAATTTCAATTCTGAAATAGACTAGCACGCATCAAGTCACCGGTGTCAATGAAAAAATTGGGTCAATCATCACCTTATCTTATAGGTCACTTTATTCCCTTGAGATGCAAACCCATGTGCATTTCTCAAAAGTATGTTGGCATTAATTTCTGAACATGTTTGAACATAACTGAAGCTAACTAATACTTCGATTGCATTGGATGTACGGACATGTTATTATTTCTTACCTCCAGTACGTTATGTTGCAATGTAAGTTCGTTTCAGAATTATGCACAAAACGTATTTTAGCCAGTGGAAGCTTTACTCCTTTCCTCTGCACAATCTATTGTTGGTCACGACCTGCAAAATTTCAAGTTCAAATACTTACCTGCACTGCTGCACAAAAAGTATTTCTTATGAAAGATGGCAAAAACAGCAAGAGCTAGCCTAAATTATTTGGGAGAAAGAAAAAAGGGAATTGGTCGGCTCACGGATCTTGATGCAAAATATGGCGGTGTAGATAAACGGTGCATCCGCATGCGAGACTGAAGGAATCCTAAACAATGTCTTCTAACTTCCCTATTTATCACTACTACTACTAAAATTAAAAAGTTCATTAGATAGACAATGTAGACTATGAAAATTACGAAATGACCAACACTTTGTAAATAGGGAAAATAAGTGTGCTGTGTGTAAATTAAAAACAAATAAATGATTAGAATGCAATCGGGTATGCCACTTTATTAATTTCAACGACTTTGGGGAAAGCATTACATACTGAAATATGACAACGTACAAGAGAGGTGGCCACAAACTAGGTTGCTAAAAAGGGTTACATTATGGAACGGTGGAAGTAGAATAGAAACCATTTCCGCGCTAACAATTTTGCTGCTTCTTTTCTTCCCATTGGCATGACGATGACGACGACACGCCGGCCGTGATCACTGATGATCTGTGAGGAACTCCGAAACAACTTTCCACGACTCCGGAAAGAAACTCTTACGGGTGGTGATGTAGTCCCGGCCGTCGTGTACATCGCCGAAAGAACCAGTGATGATGCTACTGGCTATGTCCACCCCACCTCCCTCCTTGGCGTAGATCCATTTCTCGAACACCTCCCAGTAGGTCATTTTGGAGCCGAGCATGGTCTCCGACCGGAGCACCATCGACGACCTCATGCAGGGGAATGCTGCCTTGTCCCGGAGGAGCGCGGCAAAGTATGGCGGCATGCAGACGCGGCCGTCTCGCACCTCCTTCACCTCGAACTTGGCATTCTCCATGGTCGCCGTGTCGTCGTGCGCCAGCACGAGCGCCACAGCCAGGGACGACCTGACGTCGCCGGTGACCGCGGCGACCGTCGGAAACGGCATGTTGAAGAGCTCGTGCACCACCCTAGCCGTGCGGTGCGCCAGCTCGTCGGCCATCACCGTGGAGGTCTGGACGGAGCCGTCACAGAACAAGTCGCCCGTGCTGGTGGTGATGAGGCCTCTGCTCGTCGACCTGACCCGGTTAGTCCGGATATCCTTGAGTTCTTCCTCGAGGTCCGTCAGGGACTGCGCGGTGAGGTAGTTGTGGCCATCATCGCTGCCACCGAGTGTGAGGATGAAGATGCCATCCTTCATGGTGCTCTTGCAAAAGCCCATGATGATAGGTGGAGGGAGACTGGAGAGTCGGAACGACTGATGCTGTTCTGGTGGTTTGTCTAGTGGTGCTCAAATCTTATGCTTCCTGCCGATGAGAAGTGGAGGGAGACCGGAGACTACTGGTCTGGTTAGTCTAGTGCTCAAAGCTTTTTTTTATTCCTAAAAAAAAAGCTTATGTGCTTATTTAAACTCGAGAGACAATTTGCTACACATGGTGGTAGCTACACATCCATGTTTTATACGGTGATGTAAGCCGTATATACATATTTTAGCTTGTTTACCTAGTAGAATACGGAATCTTGGTATGCAAAACTCGTTTCAGAATTTTGAAAAAATATATTTTTTGCTCGGATATTTTGTGTACAAAACAGGTTGACTTTCTGCGTTGACTGTTTTCGTTAACTTTTGAAAATAATCATAACGTCCATGAAAAAAGTTGAAAAATTTTCAAATCACTTTTTAATAATTTTATCAACTCTAGTAGTGACATCCCCCCATAAAATTGAGTAATCTCTTATTACATTTGCAGATATGCGTGGGTCAAACTTAGGGTGTGTAGCTACCACCATGCACACCAGGTCTTTTCCCTTTAAACTCACTTTCTGGTTTGGTCCAAATTGTTTCTAATTTTTTTTTTCTTGATTGTTGTTTGTAAGATAGCTAACCGGTCATGCGGAACGGTAGGCGCCCATGTTTCTTATTCGTATTAGGGCACCTCTAGTGGCTCTAAAAAAATACAACTCCGAAAAAAAACCCTCTACCAAGTGGAGCATCGGCAAGCTGTCAGACTGTGTTCCGGAGAGCTGGCAAGGGCGGCGATTGACACCGTCCTTCGTACGTCGACCTCGCCCTTTCTCCCGACTACCTTGCACCCTGACGAGTCCCAGCTCGCCGCCGCGTGACATCCTCTTCCAAGCCCCCAACATGTTCGACAGATGGACCACAGAGTCATTTTTCTTTCTTTTCATCCTATTTTCCCTTTAATATGCCAACTTTTTATCGAATAGGGCAAATTGTTAGATGAGCATGCTTGTTCAAGAGCTCTTCAATAAATTGTCGGTGTATATGAGTATATAGTCGTACGAGCATATTGTGTGAACGCCCCGATCATTTCTTCCTTAACGAGTCTCTTGGGACCCAGGGTCTCGTGTCCCGATCACCCGAGTGGGAACTCGATAGGGGGTAAGGTCGAAAGCGTCACATCAGAGATATTCCGATTATATGACGATGTCTTCTCCTTTAAACATTGGAGCCCATGTTCGTAACGGATCCCCGGACGATAGCTACCAAACTACCATACCCCTATATAGATCGAGGCAGTGCGAGTAACCTAGCTCAGGAGACAACTCTTTATAACCTCATATTATTAATTAAAGTACGACAGGACGTAGGGTTTTACTCATTCGGGTTCTGAACTTGGTAAAACCATTGTGTCCCCGTTGTCGCTGGCAAAGTTCCCTGCAGGCACACCACCTCTCGACATTCTTCGATGACTATCTCCATATCGTAAGATCGGCGGAGCATTATTCGTCGACATTTTACGTCCACTGTGGGGGCCCGGATGGAACTCGCGCACGATGATGATGACTTCCCAAGGGATTCCCATCCTTGTCTTCATATAGTGGGGTTTCTACTTAAACTTCAACCCCACCCTTGGGATTGTGGATGAGCGGCTGGCCGGGGAGCTTGGCATGCTCCTTCGCTGCGCTGACGCTCTTGATGCCTAGTCACTTCCCTCACCGCGCGGACCCGCCCCTCTCACGCCGCAAGCGAGCGACTGTCGATGTCGAGCCAATCGGCCCCCATTAGCCCTCCGGACCCCCGCACTCCGCTACCCCTGCCACCACCCCGCTGCGCCGACCCTTGCATCGTCTCCCTCGAAGCTATGTACGGTGAGTCCTACTATTGTGGATGGGGAGGAGAACAGGAGGAGCGAGGGGATAGAGGTGGAGGATGAATCATCGGATAAGGGTGAATGGAACAACAGCCGGCGTGACTCCCCAAAGTGGACTTATAGCGAAACTAGAATATATATAGTACATCTCGAAAGAGAGGAGTGGTACGGAGTGGTGGACATAGGACCTCCCCCACCACGAAATTAGACTTATTGCTTTTAGAGCATCTCCAACAGCTAGACTTTCTATAATTGCCCCGGATTTGTAAAAACTATATTTTGGGGCAAAAAAAAGCTCCAGCAGCATTTATATAACTGGACCCCATACCAAAAATTATAGCTAGCTTGCTAAAACTGCACCCCCCCTTGCATATTTGCAAAGTCTAGAGCGGATTGCAAACCGGCCAAAAGTTGTGCGGGAAACCCAACCTTTCCGCTCGGAATAGTCCCGCGGAAGGCGTCGGCGCTGGCCCCCGCCCCGCCGCCGCTCGCCCCAGTGCCGCCTCCAACGCGTTTCCCGAGCTTCGCCGCCACCTAGCCCCACCTTTTCCCGGCCGCACGAGCTATGCCACTGCCAAATCAAGCTGCGCCCTGCCCGCGTAGCTACTGGCCGATTCGGGCAACTAGACGTCGTTGCTGTTGCGGGAGAAGACGGGTCGCGGCCCCTAGGTGCGCCAGGTCGCCGCCCCGCCCACGCCCCCCGCCCGCGTCGGAGCATAGCGGCGCCCCGCTGCCCGCCCCGCCCACGCGTCCGCAACACCGCTTCGACGGCCACCACCCCTCAGCCTCCCCAGCCGAATCGAGCTCCGCACCGGCGCGGCCATCCTCGCCGGCACCGCGAAATCGACCTCCTCCGACACCTGCGCATCCACCTTCCGCCTCCACGGAGCCTTCCCCGACACAGGGGGCCTCCATGGAGCCCCCTCCCCGCATCGGCGACTTGGTTGGAGGTAGCCTGATGCGAGCTCGTCTGCCACCGGCCGTGGCTAGTGCAAGGAACAAGATGCCAATTTGAGTGACTAGAAGGCCCCACATGTCATTGTGATAGACACAGAATTTTGCAATCTAGTTATACAAAGGCTGCCAAAGCAAAAAAAAATGTGTTGGCTTTGTAAACCTTTTTTTTTTCTTGAGGGAGCAATCCTATTTACGAAGGCTGTTGGAGTCTTGGAGATGCTCTTATATGTTACTCCCTCCATTCCTTAATATAAGGTGCCTAAGGTTTTGAGAAAAATTTCAAAATATAAGGTGCATTGCGATTTATAGACATTTGTACCCATTAAAAAATGAGTCACAATATGGAATAGATGGATTTGAATGATTTTTTCCAATTTGTGGTTATTAGAGATTCCTATCTCTCGATTTTTTTCATGAGAAATAAGTCCATTACATGTAAAATACTGATGTCTTAATATCCGTGCCAAAACCTTAGGCACCTTATATTAAGGAATGGAGGGAGTACTAATTTGCAAGCAAGGCAGTATCAATTAAACTAACTGAGCAAAGAGCGCATCCATCCTCCTCACAAAGTCACATCCATCTTCCAACAACTAGCCAACCATGCCCTCCTTCTGCGAGTGGGAGAAGACCAACGGCGTCGTCCATCTGAAGCTCACCGGAGTGGACGGCCATCACTACCTAACCAACGAGGGTCTCGAGAACCTCCGCGGCAAGCTTGCCAAGATCCGTGAGGTCGCAGCATCCGAGCCATGCCGTGCCCTCATCACCACCTCGTCCCCCGGTTCCTTCTGCGACGGCATCGACAACGATGACCTCAAGAGAAGCATGAACCCGGCGGAGCAGGCCAAAGCCCTGTCGGACGGCATGGCTGCGGTGATAAAGGAGCTCCTGGAGATGCCGATGCTGACGGTGTGTGCCGCCGCGGGCAACGCGGCGTCCCTGGGGCTGGCTCTGGCGCTTGCGCACGACGACCTCGTCGTCCTCAGCGATGCGTCCTACGGGCTCGGGATGGTGGAGGATGGCGTCGCTGTGCAACCACATATCGCGGCGCTGATCCGGGAGAAGACCGATCGGTGGTACACGGTGGCGACGCTCAAGTCGCGATGGCGCAGCGGCAACTGGATGAGGAAATGGTACTTCGCCGACTGTGAAGCGGGCAGTCCAGAGGATGTACTGGCCGAGGCCAAGCAGCTCGTCGAGGAATGGGCCGGCAGCAACGGGGAGGTGCATGCCGACATGAGGAAGCGGCTCTACCGTGAGTCTTGGAATGCAGTCTCCGCACTAGTTCCTGAATGAGCTAGCTTGCATCCTTAATTCGTTCTTTCCTACTTCTTTCTTGAAATTCGAAATTGGTCCTTTTCTTTCATATAATGTCTTGTACAATAAATTTGCGTTGTGGGGTGTCACATTCAGGGCAGCTAGACGCTCAATTCATCGCAATTTGTGTCATGTACCAAATTTAATTATGCCTCTTGTAAGTTGAATTGCAACTTGTTATTGTCTTGTGCGAATAATAACGTAATTCAATGTTTGTGCTTTTGATTTTGGAGTTTCTGATGACAAATTAACTACAGTACCGAAGACACAATACGTTGAAGATCATACATAGATGGAAATTATAAACTGCGCCAACTTTGGAGTTTGGATCGAGGTGCACAACACTTAAGATGTGTCATATATTTGATATCTTTGAATGTCTAGTTTTCGTGTGGGCAAGACCCACTAGTAGAAAAATAGCCTTTTGTCCCGGTTGGTTTGGGTCATTGGTCCCGGTTCCCCAACCGGGACTATCAAATCGGGACGAATGCTCGTCCCGGTTGTATCAAATCGGGACGAATGCTCGTCCCGGTTGGGACACCAACCGGGACGAATGGGGGGGGCACGTGGCCCGGCCACAGGCAGCAGGGGGACTATTGTCCCGTCAGATTTTACTTTTTCCAAAAATTTCAGAAAATTGTTTAAATTTATAAAATAAATAATGCTTATTCTATAATTCATAAAAATATGAATAAAATATCAAAATGTTCAGAAAAATAAGACCTATTTGATTATGAAAAATGCATGCATGTTTAAAAAACTTAAATTAAATATTTCTTAGAACTACAAAAATGGCACTACTAGTTAAATAAGAGGAACCACTATTACACATCATCGCCACGAATATATATATTACACATATCTCATTCGTCGTCCTACATATATACATCTCTTTTACACTCTCCCTATTTAATTTCAACCTTACAGTAGTATTCTCCTTTCGGATCTAGGACCTCTGCAAGTAAGAATCCGGCAAATTCCTCTTGAATTGCTCGTATGCGATCGTGTGGTAGAAGGCCATCCCGCAACCGTTCGATCTAATTAAAAAAGGGTCAATATATATGAATGAAAGTAAACAGAATTGATGGCAATAAACTAAAATTATGAATATTGCATACGCACTTTAAGTTGTTCTAAGATTCTGCCCTTCTCACAGCACGTCTGACGAATGAACTCGCAGACGTAGTATCCACATAAATGATTCCCGCTTCCCTGGCTCAAGCACTTTACGGGAACAGAGTTCGATCAAAAAATGGTAATGCTATTGAACTAGAATCAAAGAGATGCGCGGATCTAGATAGTAGTACTTACATTTATTGGTTTAAATGTAAGCTCCTCCGCCCATTCACCCCTAGCCCTGGCGGTGAATCGTTTCCAAGCCCTGCCCGGCAAAGAAAATGAATAAAGAAGTTATATATTAATTACTTGCTATCAGTAAATGAACGGAAAGTTGCCGATAATGCCATAATGATTGAAATTAACTCTGGAGACATTCCTGCATGTCCGCCCACTTCTCAAGGGGTTTATGTAAGGAGTCCATGACTTGTACTACTACTTTGTCAGGCATAATGATTAGCAGAATAAAGTGTAAGCTGCGCACGCATAAGTCATCAATTATACACTTAACATCGAGAAATTAAGCGAAATAAAATATGTAGAAGACAGTAACACTTACATGAAATTGTAAGGAAATAATATTTCTCTTTTGATTTCGTTGAACCGTAACGCATTTACCAAGTTATTCTCGGTTTGGTCGTAAAAATCAAGGAGACTTTTTTCATGAACGGTATTTGGATCAACGAACCCAATGTCATAGATTTGTCCTCTTTTGCATTCGAGAATCTTCATTCTGCATAATTAATATAGTGATAAGTAAAATAATTATAAATGCAATGAACGAGATGAGCTAGGTAGAGACTTAACTACAGAAATAATACTTACAGACAATAGGCGCTGATGATAGCTTTGTCAAGGGCTTCTTGTTGGTATAACTGAAATAATTCACAAAATTCAATCATTACGTGGTCATCTCCATGCCCGTAATGCTCGTTCTTATATCCCACGTAGATCCAATTTTCCCCTTTCTTTGAGGCTGCCATGTACCAACTATGCAATCTTCGCATTTTTGTTGGTAGATCTTTGACTAACTGAGATTTGACGAGAGGATGCCCGTGCCGGTATTTGTATTTTGAAACTATTTCTTCGTGGAATTGTAATTGGTCTAAGTACTGAGCAATAGACAAGCCGTGAGCAGCGGCTGCTTCTCCGTACGTTGCAACAAACTCAGGATCGATGCCGACCGCAGGTTTGCTCGACCCCACCTTGGTATCGGAAAACACTTTGAGCGGGGGGCACGATTGTTTTTGCTGTTCTCCTAGCTGGGCAACTGTCTTCCGGCTTGCACTAATACTCTTCGACCGCTGTTTATTTGCCCGAACCGACTTGAGAATAGAGCGGTCGTTGTTTGGGTACATGGACTAGTAGAGGTTGTAGATTTTAAAGCTCCCCCTTTAATGTTAAGTTGTTATTCGGACGCAAAACTTACTCTTTGCAACTTTTTGGTTCCTCACCCTTTAATCTATGAAGAAGAAACTTCATTTTAGTTATGTCTAATTCCAGGAACGGAAAATCTAGAGAGTGCACGTTCAGTGACTGGTGGGGTCAATGTCATACAAGGCACCCTAATGGGTTAGGATAACTTGATCGGGGTGCCCAGGGTGTTGGAAATACAAAAGTTGCATGCCTAGCAGAGTCTGAGTTAGAAAACACGAGATTTCCGAATTATGCTTGGCTTGAATGTCATATGTGTCTTTGGTCATGTATAAGGAGTACTAGTCCATTGTGAATTAGCATACGGTGTTGATCATTGAGTCATTGTAACTTGGTTGCTATAAATAAAGCAGAAGACCCGTGCAATAACAACGGGGCAGGAAAATAAATCAACCACGTTCTTGCGTTGTGTTTTGCCCATTCTATAATTTTTGTAGCATGGTCAGTCCAGGGAATAAAACCAACATATATGGGTGGATCTCTCCTTGGGGCACTCTATTGCATTCAGTTGGGAACTTAAGTGACTTGGGTGGTGAGTCTGAGCAGGCAAGTCTTTGTGAAGGTGGTGTTGAGGCAGCAAAGATAGCCCGTACCTATGTTTCTGCTCCGGTGTGTTGTATTTTGCCGTTCTAGCATGCTGCATTTTTTTAATTTCAGGAAATTATGCCCTTTTTTCCAAGGTGCACGCCATTTTCACCTAGCATATATTACAGCCTTTTCCTGCTGGTTTTCACGTTTTATGAAGAGCAGTTTAATCAAAACCTTTTATAATTTAGCTTACTGAATAAAGGCATATCTGCCCTGATGTCTACATGTACTTACACATAACAAAGATGTACGTTTAGTGAACAAAGTTTGACTGGATGGAGTGTTTTTCCTTTAGGGGTTGCCAAGATTCCAACCGAATAAAGATGGAAGGGATTTTCGAATCTGGGCTTCGAATTTGGAACTGGGCCATGGTGGTGTACGTAGTATTGATTAGCTAACGATGAAAACTTACCCTCAAAATTAAAATAAGGATTAGTACTTCCGCTAAAAAACTAACTATTAGTACAATGTAAAAGCTAACATTTAATATCAAAGGACGAAATTACCCTTTTTACTTTCGAAGAACTAATTAATAATATGTGTTATGTTATCCACAGGAAAAATAAATTGTGTTTCATTACTTTGAACGTCAAAATATACTAAAATCAAATTTATTGCCTTGCAGTATTGCCCTCAAAGCCCTGAAATAAGTGTTCCCGGATTAAATATGGCCAAGAATAAGAACAAAAGGCAGAAGAAGAGGAAAACGGGACAACACCTGAAGGAGATCCCAAAAGAACGCGCACCTTCCAGTTTTATTGAAGAAAATCTCCCTAGTGTGCGTGAATTCAGTGATCATCGGGAAACATCAGCAGTGATGAAAGCCCAAGTCATAGGGAGGGAAAAGGAAAAACATGAAATCATGGCTCGTTTATCTGGGAGTACCACACAAGAGATCACTTTACTTGCGATATATGGTATTGGAGGCATTGGGAAGACAACCATGGCACAATTTGTTTTCGATGATTCCCAGTTCAAAGACTATTCTCGGGTGTGGATCTATGTGTCCCAGACGTTTGATTTGAAGAAAATCGGGAATTCTATAATGTCACAACTATCTGGCAACAAGGGTGAGCATACTGAGCTTCAGATGATAGAGAATAGCCTACGAAAGTTCCTTTCTGGTAACAGGGTTCTAATCATCTTAGATGACCTGTGGGAGAGAGAACCATCTCAGTTAGAAAAGTTGGTGAGTATGCTAAATCTGGGTGTAGGGGGGAAATTGGTGGTGTTAGTAACCACACGAGAAGAATCTATTGCACAAAAAATTCACACAGACACATTGAAGCCATACAAGTTAGCTCCCTTGACAGATGAAATTTGTTGGACTATAATAAAAAACAAAAGTCGATTTGAATGTAGAGCTGAAAGAGCGCAATTAGAGATGACTGGAAAGGAAATTGCAATGAAGTGTGGAGGTGTGGCTTTAGCAGCCCAATCTATTGGGTATATGTTGTATGCTATGGAATTTGATGAATGGGCGTCGGTGAACAACAGTGAGATCTGGGACGTGCTTGCCTCAGGAGAATCAACTCATCATGTTCATTCATCCTTGCTGCTGAGCTATCACATTATGGATAAATACTTGAAGTTATGCTTTGCTTATTGTGCAATCTTTCCAAAAGGTCACAAGATAGCTAAAGAAGATCTAGCACACCAATGGATTGCTCTTGGACTTGTTGAGCCATCAAGGACATTCTCTAATATGCAAACCAGTCATAGATATATTCTTCGTCTTCTTGGCATGTGCTTCCTTGACCATCCAAGGTCACAATGGGTGAGTTACCACAGTGATGAATACGTTGGGCAGATTTTAGACACGTCCTTTCTTTTAACATCTTTTTTTGCGGTTAATTCGTTTTAACATCTCAAGTCACAATTACTGGGTCACTTACTGCATACCTTTGTGCGGATATTCTTTTGTTTTCTTCAACTTATGTAGATCATATGGTGCATATTCTCATAGCAATGTTGACAACAGCATTACATTGTGTTGGAATAATCGTATTACATAAAATTGGAGCTCTCCCAACATACTACTTCTCTTCTCAAAATACTGATATTAAGCAATTGACACATCATTGACACCTAATGTTTTACTAATTTGGCTGTTTTAGAACTGTCGATCATGTAATTGAAATATAACCGATGAAACTAAGACAGCATAATCATCTACTACTACTACTACTACTACTACTACTACTACTACTACTACTACTACTACTACTACTACTATTATTATTATTATTATTATTATTATTATTATTATTATTATTATTATTATTATTATTACTATTTCAAGACTACAAGACAAAATTTCACATGTTTATCTCAGTGATGGACCGGCTTTGCCTTTGTCATAGCTCTGGTTGTGCCACTTGTCGGCTCTGTAGTTAAGAAGTTTACTTGTCAGGTAGGGGCCTTGAGATTAGTCGGTTCGTTGAAAATATAGAAAGCATTGTGAACTGCCTTAGGTGTAGATTTACCGTGCTCTAGAGCAGAAAATCCATCTCTTCTACTCTCCCCGTTCTCATAATATTTTTAGACTTCACATGTTCATGTTTTTTCAGTAACCTTTTTTGTTTAGTTGTTAATGTAATATGTTAAATACGTAATAACATGAAGGTTGTTTCGAATTCTGAAGTCTGATACTGTATACTATTAATGCAGACTTATATGGACGTCGATAATGGATTCTTGATCATGCATGACCTGGTGCACGATCTCGCAAGATCATTTCTGGCTGATAAAATTAATATAGGGAGTCCTGCCTGCCAATATGCATGGCTGACAGATCATAGAAAGCTATTTAAGTCATCTATGAATCCACTCTCCAAGCTATTTATGTCATCAATGAATCCACTTGCCAAGCTATTTAAGTCATCGATGACTCCACTCGCCAAAATAAGGGCACTGCATTTTCTCGACTGTGGTTACTTGCACCTTAATGGTGAAGCTTTTTCACCAGCTAAATGCCTCCTTGTCTTGAATTTAAGCAGATGTTTTGCACAAAAGCTGCCTGATTCTATTGGTCAACTAAAACAGTTGAGGTATCTCGATGCTTCATGGAACCCCGAGGTTACCGAATCTTCTGAATACCAAGCACCGCCGGAGTCTATATTGATACCGAAAGCCCTGGGTTCGCTTAATGAACTCCAATATTTGAATTTATCAGGTCGCCGAAGACTCATAGGGATGCCAGAGGTCATCAGCAAACTCATGGAACTCCGGTATTTGAATATATCACATTGCAAGGGTTATTATTTATTGGACGTCCCATCAGCAAACCAAACTTTCATTGACTGTATTGGTACCCTTCCTAATCTGGAGCAGCTGGACATGTCTTTTAATAACTATGGTTTTTGTGTACCTGAAAGTTTTAGCAGCCTCAAGAAGCTGAACCTCTCGGGATGCCAGTACATTGCTAACCTTCCAGAAAATGTGGGGAAAGTGGATATTCCATTGCTTTTTGGCTTGTTGTTCCAGCAAAAGGGAGGGTTTCCTGTGCGTGTGGTTGATAGTGAATCTAGCAGCAATCTTGTCTGGCTTAAGCATACAAATCCTGATGTATTGGGTATCGCCGATCTTGAAAATGTGAAGTCCGTAGAAGAGGCACGAAGTATAAGGTTGATAGAAAAACAGAGAATTAAAGAATTGTCATTGCAGTGGAGCGGAGGTGTGAGTTCTGTCGAACCCATGGAGTTGCTAACAGAGCTAGTACCACCAAGCTCTGTAAATAATTTCAAGTTAACATGTTACAAGGATGTCATGTTTCCGCACTGGTTTATGCATATAAACAAATATCTTCCTAATCTTGTGAGTTTGGAGATGTGGGGTGTGCTATGCCGCAGCCTACCAACAACACTCGTCCCACTACCCAACCTACGCAAGATTGTTCTCAGCTACATGCATAACCTGGAAGAGTTCAACACAGCATGCTCTATAGGCAATGATGGTGCAAATGAGCTCACGTTGGATAAACTTGAGTATCTGGAAATAGACAATTGCCCCAAGTTGAGGATTAAACCATGTCCACCTAGATCAGTGTCCTGGCGTATATCACGTGGTGACAATGTGCTATCGTCATGGGGAGAGTGTGCCTCAAGCGCAGCTGCTTCCTCCTCATCTTCTTCTGTGAGTAAGCTAGAAGTTGAATACTCTGAGTTGCCTTTACACCAGTGGAGATTGCTTCACCACCTACGTGGTCTTAGTGATTTAACTATCTCTGATTGCAATGATCTGACCATCTCACCACAGATCACCCAAGCCTTCACCTCCCTCGAATCAGTGGAATTTCGTAGCCTGGAAAAATTGCCAGAGTGGTTAGGTGAGCTCACATCTCTTCGTCAGCTGAACTTAATATCCATCCGTCGCCTACAGGTATTGCACGGGAACATGAGGCAGCTTACACAGCTGCAATCGCTCCGCCTGCACTTTTGCGATATGTCGACATCGCCACCACAATGGTTAGGAGGACTCACCTTGCTCAAGACACTTAAGATCACTTATTGCAAGGGCATCATTTCTTTACCAGAGAGCATACTCATCAACCTCCAAGAACTTTATATTTCGAACTGCCTTGAATTATATTGGTGGTGTAAGTTAGAAGAGAACCAGATGAAACTAGCTCACATCAAGGAAAAGGTATATGTTCTAAATCGCTCGTATGTTTTAGTGATGCGTATAAAATTTATCCTCTTTCACTTGTACATTGCCTGGTAAGTGTTGTTTGTTGTCTGATCTTGCCTTCTAATTCAAAGGATAATAAATGCAGCAAAGTTGACTCAGAGGTAAACCGGATTAGCTCTGTTAGACGACATGGTATTTGACAAAAAAATACTTTATCTACTTGCAGTTTATCTAGGAAACATTCGGCTCGAGACATTTGGAAAACACTTCAATTAGATGGTAAGTATGATTTAGCATCTCCTATATGCGATCCAGATGGCATGTTGACGATCGAGGATGGCGGTCCTTGGAGCTCTTCTGACGCCCCTGGTGGAGACCTACCTTCACTTAGAATCACAGCACTTTGATGATCTTCAATTGCATGTTTTCTTGCCTTTTATTTCCATGAATTTTTATTTACTTCGGGCACCGATTGTTTGAATACTTTACTTTATTTCCCCTTAATTTTGTATTGCGTGGCTAGATAACTTTCCTGTAATAATTTCATGATTGTGTGCATCTTGAGGAATCAGCTGGTAGCACCCAAACAGGTTGTAGCAATATAACTATTCTTTACACACTATGCTTTGGCGTCGCCGCTGCTGGGGCCTCCTCCATGTTTTGTGATTGGCAGTAAATTCAGTGCATATAGGTGTCCCTGCAGCTAAGATGTAAAGTATCATTGCCCGTGGTTCCAAAAAAAAATCTATTATCTTGTAACTGCTGCTGGTTGGTGGAGTAATTCTTTTGCAGGGTGTATATATATAAATATTTTTTTTTGCGGTGGGGATATATATTTTATGTTATAGATGATGTTTTCAAAATGGAGGTGGCATGTGGTGCTACTGGCGATGCTTGTGGTGCTTGCGGAACAATTCACATGTGGACTTAGTCATTTGCCCATGTTATTTCCTGGAAATTGAGATGAATCAGATGCACATTGTTCAGTTTTCTACCCTGGAAATATCATGTCCTCCAGTTTGCCTCGTTTGTTCTCTCGTGCAAATTATGAGCAAATTGTGTTGTGAATTAGAGACTGCAGCCATGGCGCAATAAATTGAAGTAGAGAATATATTTAAGAGACATCAAGTGTAACTATTTGACCAAAGCCGGTGCTGCTGCTTTGGATGTGGGCAGGCCGCAACCGCACCTCATCTGGCCAATTCTCTTCTGTTTTTTCTGATTCATTAGTGAAATAGTTGAAAGGTGTTCATGTTTTTTTGTGAAAGCTTGCTGTTCATTTATCTATGTGAAGTTGCGGTACTTTTTCTAGAAGGCCGTGTATAAAATATGGGGAAGCTCATCTCATAATGGTCAAAAGTTAGTCCTCAATTTCTGAGAATCGCTGGGTTTCTTTATCTCTCTGCATGATGTTCTTCCAAATTAGCCGAGACTTCGTGGTGAACTTTAACCATGCGTGCACGTACGTGCCATGCCATATCAGCTTCGTAAAATTTCCTCACACGCTGCCTTTAATCCTATTAAGTGGAAACATCCACATCAACGCATACTTAGGTAACAATGTAGTACGTCTACACTTAGGGCTGTTTCATATGTGTTGAAGCGATTCTCCATACAAGAGGGCAAGCATCGAAAGGGTTACTCTGCTTCCAGCCCAGAGAAGAAAGCAACGCCTCTGCGGAAATCCGTAGGGTTGTTGCCTTCCCCTATGAGGGTCACTCCGTTTTCTCATCCTCGTCGCTAAGGAACAGAGATGAAATGCCTGCTCATGAGCTCTTCAGATTTTGTAGCTCACTGGCCAGGTGAAAATGCCAACTCCTAAGTTCTTCGGACCTTCACCCATGTTTCATAATCTAAAGTTTTATTCCGAATTATCTAAATGTTCAGAACACAACATCATATTATCCATGTACCAGAAGAAACAGTAGGGAAGATGGCAAATGACTATAAGCCAAAAGAAACAGTTGGCGATGCACTACGAAACACCAAACGGGACAACCAATCGTTCTTTTGTTGCATTGAACCACGATACTTGGTCCTCCTCAATGCCGTGTGTGTGCAGAGAAACATACAACGGTTCTTTATGCATAAAGACAGGCATGTCATCACAACATTATGCAGAAGATCTGAATGTGCCGCCTCAGCAATTCTTTTTCGAGAAAACGCAAAAGGATTTGCGTTTTATTTCATTGAACAGGTAGACATCACGAGTACAACCTCCAGAAGGAGGGACACAAACACATACGCACAACACACACACACGATCGTCCTCACCAAGCAACAGCCAGGTGAGGAGATGCCCCCAAGCTTCAGACTGCGACGCAAGGCTTCAGCCAGCCTGACCTCCAAGCAAGAATGGTGAGGCATCAAGACTCGGAGCAACAGGGCCGCGTCACAGCCATTGCCAGACGTCTCCAAGGACAACTACAACTCGGGCAGGGCAGGTCAACGTACCTCGCACCCATGTGCCTAGAGAGTCGGCAAGTGGAAGGCAGGACCTGACCGGAACCACTGTAGTTGTTGTCCAGGAAGCGTCGGCGCCGGCATACACTGCGCCCCAGATGTCCGCGCCCTGTGAGGTAGGCCACACTCCATAGCGACACATCGCCACCATCTTCAGCTGCCGCTTCGGGATCTTCTCGTGCAGCTCGAGCAGTGCCTTCAAGAAGGGAACGGCGCGAAGACGCCGCCGCTGCCCAGTCCGGCTAGCCGAACCTAGGGTTTCCCCCGGTGCTTGAGGAGGAGGTCCTGTCGAGATCATGCCAACGCCTCCATGGAGGTTGCGGCACCCTCGGGCGTCGTCGTTGACAGCGCAGGCCGTCGCCGCGCGGGGATTTCGCCCCGATCCATGGACATGAGACTCCTGGAGACTCACCGAGGCAGGGGCAGACCGGAGATGGCCAAGAAGGTCGACGGAGAAGGCCACCAATGCAGGGAGGGAAGCTGCTGCCGTCGAAGGAGGGAGGCACCGGCCAGCGCAGCAACAGCAGGCCAGCCACCACCGGGGAGCGCGTCGAGCAGGGAAGGCGGCATAGTCAAGGAACCAGCCGCCTGCGCCGCGCCGCCGCGCCGGCCCGCAGCTGGGCAGAGCAGAGCGGCTGCTCCCTGCTCGCCTGCACGGCCGGGAGGGGTGGGAGGAGGGAGAAGGGCTGGCGGGTCGGAGGGGGTGCCGCAGGCCCGCGCAGGCCCAGATCTGAGCACCCGCACCTCTGCCGCGCCGCCAGCGGCCGGCCGCCGCCGCAGCGCCGCCAGCGCCATTCACCGCCGCTTCTCGACCTCTTGCCGCGCCAAACGCGCTCCTGCCGCGCCGACGCGTCGAAGACCAATGCGCAGGCCACCAGGACGAGGGGACCCGCTGCCGCCGTCCGCCGGAGAGGGCTTTGCCCGCCGGCATCATGCCTTTAAAACGGTAAGCTCCGTACGTACGAGTTTAATTTTTCTCTCCGTGCAAGAAATGGAGTGATCGTGGAGTACTAGCATAGTACGTAGCATCATGCATGCATGCATGTTCGTCGTGGTGCCTATATGTACATGAAAAATGAAATACATTTTCATTCGCTCCTCCTATATCCGCATGAGTGCCACGCGGAATTCATGTGAAGTTGGTGGCATCTCTACTTAGCGATGTGGATGGCAAGGGCAGGTGTTCCCGGGGTTGTGGTGGCTTCAACGGCCGGTGACGTCCCCCTGGTTTTGATCAGGAGGCATCAAGATGATCGACTACTACTACGGTGTCCCCTCCGGTTGGGTCGACAACCCTGCAGGTACCCGTACCTCGAGTACCTCCGGTTGGGTGTTATGCTTCCTCAAACATGTACGATAGCGGCCGGTTTCAGCTCAACACCTTGATGGCAATGACGACGTCGTGCAAGGTTGCGGCAGTTGGACTTCATGCCCTCCTGGACATGGTAGCAATGAACTGCGCCTAGGAACTAGAGCAAATGAACTTTCAGAACAACAAAACAAATATTTCAACTAAAGCAACCGAACTTTCAACTATTTCCCTCTAGGTTGCGGCAGTCTCGGTTGCCTAGTGTTAGGTGTGGCTATTCCGACTTTGAGTTGATGACGTTCTCGTTACCCTCTCGTATATATGTTGTTTTTCTTTTTTTTTTCTTTTGTTAGAGCAGATCTACTCATCATATATCACCTTTTATGTGTGTTTGGATTTTTATTTTATACAAAGAAGGGAGCAATCCTCCTCCTTCGACAGTACAGTACAAATGTCGTCGTCCGACGTTTTACTAAAACAAACGTGCATGCGAACGAGGAGGTAGCTCCACATGATCAATTAAATAGCGGGCAAAATCTAACTCGGAAAAATTAATGGATTAGTAGCTAGCCTCCGTACGTACTCTCTCCGTCTTCTCTAATTAATTGCCATAATTAACGAGAGAAAAAGAGGAATTTTAGAGGCCCCTCTTCCACCCATAGATGCTTGATTTGATCATGAGATCCAGTATATTAGGAGCCCAATAAAGCTAGACGGAGGGAGTACGAGTTTTCTGTGCGTATATTTTGCTAAATCTGGATCTTTAGCCAAACTAATATCAAGTCTGGTCTCTCCGTGACCTCTGAGGTCGGCGCCAATAAAGACTGAGCCGAACTTTTACAGGTCGGCGCCAAATCATTTCTGCACTCAGATACTCCGACAGGTCGGCGTAAACCAAATTGGCGCCGAAGGTAGATCGGCGCCATTGAAGATGGAGCCGACATGCACAAGGTATGTGGGCCCGATGCCGTCATACCCATGTGATCCCCCTCACCGTATATATATATATTCTCGTGGGAGAAACACACGATGCCACGTCGTCTTCGCATCGTCGCTGGAAATCATATCCGTAAGAACTACTCGATCGATCATCCGTAAGTAGTCTAGCTAGCATTACCACGTCAGTGCGCGGATGGACAATCCATCCATCCATCCATCCATTACATTATCGACCGGAACTTGGCAGGTTGTGCGGACGATTTGGAGATCGCAACCTCTAGGAGTTTATTTGATTAACTTGTTTGATTAGGAAGTATCTGATTGATATATTCTGGATTGTAAAATCTTTTAATTGACTAGGAAGTATGTGATTGATATATTCTCGATTATAAAATATTTTAACTAATTAGGAAGTATCTGATTGATATATTCTAGACTATAAAATATTTTGAGAAATTTTGATTGACTAGGAAGTATTTTATTATATTGATTAGGAAATATTTGATTGGTTAGTTTTTTGGCAGTGAATCTTTTACTCTTTTAGTGCTTTTAGTGCCGGACGTGCAAGGAATAAAATCATCTCTGCACGAATTCCCATGGTACCAATCTAAATCGTAAGATAGATGGATAATAAGGTAGAGAACATGGGTACATTTGCACCCGCTTTCAAAATGCATTTTCGCAATGTCCAAAAATTCCGAAAAAAATGTGCACGCGTACATATTGTAGTTTATAATGTGCGCCAAAAGTTTCGTCCCAAAAAGACTTTTTACTTGACTTGTGTGAAAAAGACAAAAATCTGACATATATGTGTTATATGTAAGTCACAAAAATTTCTCTTTTTTGTGGATGAAAACTAAAATGTAAACTTTTCACGAAACTTTGTGTCATCAACACGTTATGCGAGATGTATGCGCGTACTTTTTTTCAGATTTTTTGAACATATTTTAAACGTGTTTTAAATGTTTTTTCAAAAAACGGGTGCAAATGTACCCATGTTCTACCTATTCACTCTCTAAGATCGATGGCATATATAGGGGATCTGTCCAGATTAAAAGATCCAGTCCATGGATATACTCCGCATTTAATGTCCAGCGCGTGGCCATGCATATATATGAGACGGTCGAGCTGGGAGGCAGGCCACGCTCTGCCACCCACTGTCGACGTACCAATGGCGCCTGCCTACGTGCTTTTACTCCTCTCCACCATCCTCCTCCTCCTACCCACCTCCACCCCAACATCCTCCTTTGCAACTGCTCCTCCACTACCCCACCACCCCGATTACAAGACCTACATTGTGCTGCTTAAGCCTCGCGCCGACGGCGCCCACCTCACCATGGATGACGACGCACGCCGCGACTGGCACATGTCATTCCTCCCCAGCGCCTTCACTGACGACGGCAAGCCGCGCCTCGTCACCTCTTATGACACCCTCTTCCAAGGCTTTGCCGCTCGCCTCACCCACGAGGAGCTGGAGGCCGTGTCTAGGAAGCCCGGCTTTGGCCGGTGGTTCCCTAACGGGATCATGTACCCCGACACGACTCATACGCCCGAGTTCCTCGACCTGACTACGGATGCCAACTATATCTGGGACAAGTCCAACTATGGAAAGGGGGTCATCATCGGCGTCTTGGACTCCGGAATCAACTCCAACCACCCCTCCTTCGATGACTACGGGATGCCGTTGTCACCGCCGGCCAAGTGGAAGGGCATGTGCGACGCCACCGGTGGCGTCCGCTGCAACAACAAGATTATTGGCGCCAGGTCCTTTTTCTTCTTCTTTTCTCTTAGTAAAATTAGCAAGGTGGCCCTCGCAATGTGAGGGCATTGCCGTTAGCGTATTGAACATGTCTGCAAACATCATTGTTTCATAGATACTAAAAGTACGGAAATATTAATAGATGGTTCTATGGCGGTCAAAAATATTATGTTAAGTAGAAGTGCGAAAAGTTTGAAGCCATTTAATACTAACACTTTATTTTGCTCCCAAAATTTGTGATCTCTCCAAATTTGTCACTCTGGGTGTGAATCATGCTTGATGAGTTTTGTCATAGTTACAGAAACAGAGTCTTTTTTTTTGTTATCATATATGTACAGTAACTATGAAATTCACATCTTCATTAATATTTAAATATATTAGCATCCATGTGCCGCACACAATAATAAGAAGAAGAAAAAAGGAATAGTTAATCAAAGACATAAATATCTAGAGATGACATGATGTAATCCCGAGCAAGCAAAGAAATACATACCAGTGTCTATGTCTCATGTTTTATCTGCTCATGTATACGAGAGTTTCCTTTCCTAATTGGTCCAAACTCTTGTCCAGTATATATATAGAACGTGTCAAAAGGGTTACGTAACTTTTAATCTCTTCGTAAATACTTACTAGCTAGACACATATTATTTTAGATCTAACTATCAACAGATTTTATTGATTGATTTTGGCGTTTATTTGGTACTATAAACGGCAGGTCCTTTGTGGACGGCACCTCCAGTCCCAGCGACGAGAACGGCCACGGCACACACGTGGCCTCAACGGCGGCCGGCAACTTCATTGCCAACGCCTCATACTTCAACGGCGGGCAGGCCGCCGGGACGGCCGCCGGGACTTCTCCATACGCGCACCTCGCAATCTACAAGGTCTGCGATACCCAAGGGTGCCCCTACTGGGCCATACTCAGAGGGTTTAATGCGGCGGTGAGTGATGCCGTCGACATCATCTCTGTCTCTATCAACCGCGACAATTTCCCAACACCACCATACTACGAGGACGCGGTGACCTTTGCCGCGTTCCTTGCCGTGGCCAAAGGTGTCCTCGTCGTCTCCTCCGCTGGCAACAAGGGCCCGGGTCGGTCGACCGTCGGCAACGATGCGCCGTGGCACCTCACGGTAGGCGCTGGCTCCGTCGATCGGAGGATATCCGCCGACTTGGTGTTGGGGAATGGAGACTTGGTGGAAGGGCAGGCGCTGGTGCAGGGGGTCGACTCCCCCACAGTCTACCCCCTGCACTGCCCCAGCGCCGAGGGTTACGGCAGGCTTTGTTATAGCGTCAGCCCTGAAAGCGCGAGGGGGCACGTCGTCATCTGTGATGACACCACGGCCCTCCCCATCAAGTATCTCTATGACCTAGGGGCGGCGCAGGTGGTGATCGTCCAAAAGGAGAACTTGGGCTACACATTGCCCCTGATCGACTACGGGGTGTCCACGGTGCAGGTGTCCGCAGCCGTCGGCGAGAAAATTAGGAAATACTGCCAGTATCCCGACGCCACGGCGCTTGTGTCATTCTCCGGCACGATGGTTGACGTTGGAGGGGCGCCCATGGTGGCCTCCTTCTCCGGCCGAGGCCCCAGCCGCAACAATCCTTTCATCATAAAGCCGGACATACTCGCGCCAGGACTAAACATCCTCGCTGCCGGGAAGGACAAAGACAGACCATTCTAATTCAAGTCAGGGACGTCGTTGGCCACGCCTCACGTCAGCGGCGTGGCCGCTCTGCTGAAGGAACTCCACCCGGAGTGGTCGCCGGCTGCCATTCGGTCGGCCATCATGACCTCGGCCACCGTCTACGACAACACAAATAATATCATCCTGGACGAGCAGCGCCAGAGGGCCATTGTCTACGACATCGGCGCTGGCCAAATCAGACCCTAGGCCGCCGCTAACCCCGGCCTCGTCTACGACATGAATGCGAGCGACTACGCTGCGTTCGTCTGCAACATCTTTGCCCCCCACGACGACGTCCAAGACTTAATCGGAAATCTTGGTCTCAACTGCACCACCTTGCCCACCGGCGTGTGGGACATCAACCTGAACTACCCCAGCTTGGTGGTGCCGACCAACACTACAGTGCAGCGGACGCTGACCAGAGTTGGGCCGGGAGTGAGAGGGGAAACCTACAACTCCTTCGTGCACATGAGGGACAAGGTGCAGGTGAATGTGTCGCCCGAGAATCTTAGCTTTGACGATCCAGGTGAGACGCATAGCTTCCAGGTCTCAGCCGACTACCAAGGCAAGAACACGTCGGTGGAGGGAATCCTTTTTTGGCAGTCTCCCTACCACCAAATCCCCAGCTGCATCATCGTCCGGGTCAGCCTTCGCAGCAAGCTGCGGTTCTGAACCAGCCCGTGCAGGCGCTGGTCGCTCATGACCAGCAAGCAGCCGTCGCCCCGGTGGTGGTGGAGGAAGCTGTGACCGTGACGGCCTCGACCACCACTGCCAAGAAGATCAAGGTTTGGTGTTCAAAGTGTAAGAATGATCAACACCGGACAAAGTATTGTACTGTTCAACACTATTGCTATATATGTGACAAACATAATCATCCAATGTCGAATTGTCTGGTCCTCAAGCATCCCAAACCTGCAGCGGCATTGTGCGGACCATCTTGCAATGATACAATGTTCTTCCAGCTCCCAGATGCACTCTTCAAGGAGGATCTTGCCATCTCCACGTCGTCCACGGCCTTGATTTCTGTTAGTGGTGAAGGGTCTATTACTGCTGAGGAGGTGGAAAAGGAGGTGGCTCGCATGGTTCCGGTGATGACCCCATGGAAGTGGGAGGCTATTCCACACGGGGATGATGCTTTCCTGCTGGGTATTCCTACAGCGGCTGATTTGCATCGTGTCGATGGGATGGAGCTTATGGTGCGTGCTAACAAGGTGTCGCTCTCAATATCCCAATGGAAGGAGGATAACAACAAGCCGGCTTTCGAGCTTAAGCCAGTTTGGGTTCATGTTTCTGGGGTGCCATATGAGCTGCGACATTTTCTTGGTTTGTGGGGAGTTGGGTCCATGATAGGTACTGTTGTTGATGTGGACCTTCTTGCGCTTCGTCGACAAGGCATTGTCCGTATTCAGGTTGGGATTCTAAACACATCGGCGTTCAACAAACTTGTTGATGGTGGTCCTCACTTGAAGGGTGAACTGGTGATTGCTAAGAAAGGATATTACTTTCGCTATGTGCTCGAGAAGGAGGACTATGTGCCGGAGGTAGATTTTGTCCCATTGGTGTGGAAGAAGAATGAGGATGGAGACGATCGTGGTAATGAGAAGGAGACGCAGCAGGGAAATGATCAAAATAAAAGATCAAAAACTGCTGATGGTTCAAGCTCCGAGGCCGGTAATCAGCAGGGTTCGGATGTGGTGCCAATGAACACAGCGGACGGTTTGTCGTCTGTTGATCCTTGTGCGGAAAAGGAGCTGCAGATTTTGGTACTGCCGGCTGCACGATCATCGCCACAGAGAACTACCGAACCTGGAATTTTGGGGTCGTCACCACCTGCTGGGCTGCAGACTCCGCCTAGCATCCCTGCCCGGGTTGTGCTCGAGCTGCCATCTGCTGGGCTGCCTACTGCGGCGGACGGTGCCGCGACGGGGGGCTGCACCAGCGAGCTACATCAGGCGGGGAGAGCTACGGCACACGGGTCTTCTTCGCGGGAGGCAGCAGCCAGCTATGTGCTACTTGATGTGCAGCAGCACCCGCTCGGGCCACCGGCGGGCCTGACGGAGGCGGATTGGCCACCGCTAGGGGGGGTTTCTACACCGCCTACAACCTCCCCTAGGGTGTCGCCGATGCTGAGGAATGACTCGCCACCAGCTGTGGTGGTTCGCGAGTATACCCCATCATCCCCTGCCCTTAGGCGCAGCTCGAGGCACAAGATGGCGGAGGATGGGTCCAAGCCAACTGATGAGGATTCGATGACGAAAGCCATGCGGCTTAGGGCTTCTCGCAACCTCGCCTTTTCGCAAGGTACATCTACTTCAAAGTCCTTCCTTCCTTTACCGAATTCTCAAGTTATTTCAAATTTGGAGAGTTTAGGTTTAAGTTTAGGTTGTTCTTCTGAAGAGAGTTTAGTGTCCGTCTCTGTGCTTAAATCTGTTGAGGCCGATCGTTTTACAGTTTCTTCTAAAAATAGTGTTCACGATGACCTGACCATCTCGGATGTAGATGAGGAAGAAGGGGACGCCCGATATGACGGCCACCTTCTAACTCATCTTGTCGGAGACGTGTCAGAGGTGGGACTGGATGACACCCGGTTGGAGTCTTTTATGGACTTAACAGCCTCGGGCCGTAAATCCAAATCCTCAAAAAATGTAACAAACCGTCCAAAAGGGCGAGGGTCACCAGTTCAACAAAAGTTTCCCGATGAAAGGCAAAATATGGAATAGCAGAGGTCTTCGAGACTTGGCTAAACATTTACATATTGCTGATTGCGTTCGGGAGCATGAGTTGGACTTTGTCGCAATTACGGAGTCTGGTAGACGAGATTTCCCAGTGCAAACCTTAGACCACCTTGCCGGTGGCTATGAGTTCACTTGGAAATGGATACCTCCGCGCGGCAGATCGGGGGGCATTTTACTTGGCATCAAGGATAACTCTATGGAATTGTTAGATTTTTCGTCGGGTGAGTTTCACATTAAACTACACCTGCGTAATAAATCTGATGATTTTATTTGGAGCCTCGTCGCTGTGTATGGCGCCGCCCAGGATGAGCACAAGGCAGCCTTTTTACGGGAACTTGTGAATCTTGCAAAAGATAACCCATACCCTATACTTACAGGAGGTGATTTCAACATCCTAAGGTTTCAGCAAGATAAGAACAATGACCGTTTCGACAACTATTGGCCGTTCCTATTCAATGCTGTCATTGACAGTTTGGATTTACGAGAGGTTAATATGTCTGGAAGGCAATATACTTGGGCAAATAATAGATCAGTACCCACATACGAAAAACTCGACCGTGTACTTATAGATACCGAATGGGAAAATAAATATCCTCTGGTCTCTGTACGTGCGCTCGAGCGTATAGACGCGCTTTCGGACCATGCTCCAATACTACTAGATACTGGAGATACAAAACTACTTGGTAAAAAACCGCAATTCAAATTTGAATTGGGTTGGTTGAACCGTGATGGTTTTGCGGAAATGGTTAAAGAAGTATGGGAGCGTCCGGTGCATGGGCAAAATCCGATTCAGAGGTGGAATAACAGAATTCGCATGTTGCGGAAACACCTCCGAGGCTGGGCGCGCCATATCACTGGTCTATATAAAAAGGAGAAAAAGAGGCTCGCTGAAATAATTGATAAACTTGACCTACAAGCGGAAAATCGGCTCCTCTCTGACTCAGAACTTGATGAAAAAAATCAAGCGAATGAACAGTTTGCGCGCCTACTCCGAGAAGAGGAACTCAAGTGGTATCAACGTTCAAAAGCACAGTTCATTCTGGAAGGAGATAATAATACAAAATACTTTCATCTGTTGGCCAATGGGCGCCACAGGAAGAAGTATATACACAATCTCAATCAGGAGGAGGGTGTTATTGAGGGTCATGAGCAGTTAAAAAGCTTTATAACAAAGTACTACAAGACTCTTTTTGGGGCCCCTGAGGAAGGTAACTTCACTCTTGATGAATCCCGAATAGAAGATATCCCACAAGTATCCAACGTGGAGAATGACTTTCTCACCGCCCCCTTTACAGAGGACGAGATTAAGAGAGCCATCTTCCAAATGGAGCATAATAAAGCGCCGGGGCCTGATGGTTTTCCAGCGGAGTTTTATCAAAGCTTTTGGGATATTATTAAGGTCGATTTACTAGATCTGTTCAATGCTTTTCATGATGGACAGCTTGAGCTGTTTAAGTTGAACTTTGGAGAGATAATTTTGTTACCGAAAGTTAAGAATGCAGAAAGGATTCAACAATATAGACCTATCTGTCTTCTTAATGTGAGTTTCAAAATCTTCACTAAAGTGGCAACTTTAAGGTTGAACACAGTGGCGGATCATGTTATCCGACCCACTCAAACAGCCTTCATGCAAGGACGGTATATTTTAGATGGTGTCGTCACCTTGCACGAAATAGTTCATGAGCTACATCGTAAAAAGTCGAACGGTGTGATTCTGAAAATTGATTTCGAGAAGGCCTATGACAAAGTCAAATGGCCTTTTCTACATCAAGTTTTACGGATGAAAGGCTTCTCCGAAACATGGTGCGCATGGGTCTATAATTTTGTTACTGGAGGCAGTGTTGCCATCAAAGTCAATGATGACGTTGGCCACTACTTCAGAACTAAAAAAGGACTACGGCAAGGTGATCCACTATCACCGATATTGTTCAATATCGTAGTTGATATGTTGGCTATCATGATTGAGCGCGCAAAGAACTCGGATCAAATTGCAGGAGTGGTACCACATCTTGTTGATGGCGGATTATCAATCCTCCAGTATGCCGACGATACAATACTCTTTATGGAACATGATCTTGAGAAAGCATTGAACCTGAAGTTAATACTGTCAGCATTCGAGCAATTATCAGGACTAAAAATAAATTTTCATAAGAGTGAGCTTTTTTGCTTTGGAGAAGCAAGCGACCATCTCGCTGAGTATACCGAACTTTTCGGTTGCCAGCAAGGACAGTTTCCTATGTCATATCTGGGGATACCGATACATTATCGTAGACTCACAAATGCTGAATGGAAACAAGTTGAGGAACGTCTGGAAAAACGACTCAGCAGCTGGAAAGGGAAATTGCTTTCAGTTGGAGGTCGTTTAGCACTAATTAATTCAGTCCTTAGTAATATGGTATTATACATGTTATCCTTTTTCCAAATACCGAAAGGAGTACTCAAACGTTTGGACTACTTCCGTTCGAGATTTTTTTGGCAAGGGGATAATGAGAAAAAGAAATATAGACTGGCCAAGTGGAGCGTACTATGTCGACCAAAAGACCAGGGGGGACTAGGTATCCAAGACCTAGAGGCAAAAAATACCGCACTCCTTAGCAAGTGGCTATTTAAGCTCTTAACTGAGGATGGGGTATGGCAACAACTCCTGAGGAGAAAATATGTGAGTTCAAAACCTGTATCCCAGTTGTCTTGGAAAGCAGGAGACTCGCACTTTTGGGCAGGTCTCATGTCGGTAAAGGCTAAGTTCTTTCGATATGGATCTTTCCTTATAAAGGATGGGTCGGAGATAAGGTTCTGGGAGGACTCATGGCTAGGAAATGAACCCCTTCGAGAACAATATCCAGCATTATACAATATTGCACGTAACAAAAGCGATTCACTCGCTGCGGTGATGGAATCTTCCCCGCCGAACGTGTCATTTAGGCGGGATCTCGTGGGTACAAGATTGGCATCTTGGCAAGCTCTTCAAGAGCGTTTGGCCGAAATCAATCTGTCAACAGATCGCGATGAATTTCGTTGGAACCTACTCAAGAATGGTAAATTCTCAGTGGGCTCCATGTATGATGCACTAGTACATTCGGATATGCCAGCAATAAACAATAAATACCTCTAGAAAATGAAGGTACCTTTGAAGATTAAAATATTCACTTGGTACCTTCGGAGGGGGGTAGTTCTAACTAAAGATAACCTGGCAAAGCGTAACTGGCAAGGAAGTACAAAATGCATGTTCTGTCATCATAATGAGACTATTAAGCATTTGTTCTTTGAATGTCATTTTGCGCGCTCTATATGGTCTGCCATCCAAGTGGCTTCGAACTTGTATCCACCGAGCTCCGTTGCGAATATTTTTGGCAATTGGTTGCATGGTATTGATCGTTCGTTTAGAAAACACTGTTGGGTGGGAGCGATCGCGTTATTATGGTCGCTTTGGCTATGTAGAAATGACAGAGTTTTTAACGCTATTTTATCTTCCCCTATGCAGGTGATCTTCCGCTGTGCTCACTATCTCCGGGAGTGGTCTATTCTTCAGCATCCGGCACACCGAGACCTGTTTATGGAGGTTTGCTCGCGGTTGGAGCAAGTGGCGAGAGATGTTTTTACCCGGCATGGGTGGCAGCATAATAGGCGTATTGGGCCACCATCACCATAGGATTATTTTTGTCATATGTGACATGTTTTTCCTATGAGTACTTTTTCTACCTCTCTAGATACTCTCTCTCTACTCTTCTTCATCGGCTGTGTGCATCCTAGTAATGCAGAGGCTGGGTGTGGACATTTATGGTTTGTATCACCTTGATGTAAACTGGTTAAAGTCTAATAAAGCGCTCTTTATCGAAAAAAATGAAGATGACCCTCGACAGCCAAGTCGATCGACCATCCGTGCTACTAACTTGTACTCACCCACATTAGTATCTGTCATCGTGTCATGTCGTATGATAATAAATTCTGGAATCATTTAATGATGAGAACGTTTGATGAGTCCATCCCAATTCCTATGCCCTGTTCAGTACATGTTTCACTAGATTCTTGGGGCCAACAGTGTTTTATATTGTCATTAAACTGGAAATTTGTGAACGGAGCAGCAGTCGTGCACGTGTACGGAAACCTGCGGGTGGAGAAAATGCTGGAACTCACAAGGCCGGAATTCTCAACGTTGCAATTTAGCTATCGTAATAACTAACTAAACAGTTAGAAGATCAATGGAATGCAACTGTGGTTACAATCGAAGCCAAAATGAAATGGTAATTCAAGAAAGCTGCTAGCTTATTCCTGGATTAAACTTCAACCTTCACAACTTATTTGAGAGTTCTAAAGCTGCTGCTGAAAATCTACTGAATACAAGAAATTTTAATAGTGTTTGTGCTATAGCTTGCTAAAACATCTTATAATATGGGACAGAGACAGTACTACGTACGTAAAATACATATACCTCCGTATGTAGACAAATGAAAGTCATCTATTTAACAACGTTGCAAACTACGTGGGACAGCTCCAAGTTGAGAGCCTGAGAGTGACTGTGGGATTGGGGAATCCTTGGTGACCGCGCTCGCGAGTTTCACTGTGGGGTGAAATGAAATCCTTTTTTGGCAGTCTCCCTACCACCAAATCTCCAGCCGCATTGTCGTTCTCATATGAAGATGACCCTCGGCAGCCAAGTCGATCGACCATCCGAGCTACTAACTTGTACTCACCCACATTAGTACCTGTCATCGTGTCGTGTCGCGCATGATAATAAATTTTGGATTCATTTGCTGATGAGAACGTTTGGTGAGTCCATCCCAATTTCTATGCCCTGTTCAGCGCATGTTTCACTAGATTGTTCAGGCCAATAGTGTTTTATATTGTCATTAAACTGGAAATTTGTGAACATAGCAGCAGTCGTGCACGTGTACGGAAACCTGTGGGTGGAGAAAATGCTGGAACTCACAAGGCCGGATTGTGAAGCTCAATAAATTTCACGACTACTTGTAAGAAACAACACAAAATATTTGAAATTACAAACCTCTTGTTTCAAACGATGGGTCGGAATTCTCAACGTTGCAATTTAGCTATCGTAATAACTAACTAAACAGTTAGAAGATCAATGGAATGCAAAGTTACAATCGAAGCCAAAATGAAATGGTAATTCAAGAAAGCTGCTAGCTTATTCCTGGATAAACTTCAACCTTCACAACTTATTTGAGAGTTCTAAAGTTGCTACTGAAAATCTACTGAATACAAGAAATTTTAAGAGTGTTTGTGCTATAGCTTGCTAAAACGTCTTATAATATGGGACAGAGGCAGTACTACATACGTAAAATACATATACATCCGTATATAGACAAACGAAAGTCGTCTATTTAACAACGTTGCAGAATTTTGTTATGAATCAGCTGAAGCAAACTACGTGGGACAGCTCCAAGTTGAGAGCCTGAGAGTGACTGTGCGGCTCAGGGAATTGGTGACCATGCCCGCGAGTTTCACTGTGGGGTGAAATGAAATCCTAGCCCCCAATCCCCCTCACCGCCGCCGGGCGTCCCCATCTTCCTCTCACCTCGTTGCCCGGCCTGCCGTCTCTGGCCGCTCTACTGCCATGTTCTCCTCTGGTATGCCCTCGAGCTAGGGTTGAAGCGGCCGGTTCGGCAACGTCCACGAGCCGAGGAGTGCAAGCTGCTGCTGCTTGTGCTCCGCCTCTCCATCCTCCCACCGAGGGGGCCGACGACATGGCACCAGCGACGCCTCGCCATCTTCGTCGACCTGTCTCCCGCTTTGTGCCCTGCTCCGCAGCCCCCCCTCCCGTCCCTCCCTCTCCCCAAGAGCTCGTGCCCATGAAACCAGCGGCGTGGAGGAGGCCACCGATGGCGCTGCTGCTGCACGGTTCGTTGGTAAGTTCCCAATTTTTTTCTCTAGGTTCGGTCTATTTAATTCATGCTCACCCTTCTTGATTCAGTGCAGTGAAGTGATTTGTGGCTTAAAACCTTAATGTGATCACGTCTACATAGCATGCTCAGTTTCCTCCTACCGTGCACCAGCGCCGCCTACTGTACACCATAGCCCTAACTTGTGTGACCCATCTCGTCGGACTCCGGCAATACTGGCGGACGCGATGGACTCCAGAGGTGAGCAGTCTAATTGAACATTCTAAGCAATTCATTAACTCTAGGCCTGAGATGCAAGTTCCATGAACATGCTTGTGAATTGGGTAAATTGGATTGGGAGTCCATACATCACAAGATGCAGCACGAGCTCTTTACATAGAGGGCAATGTAGGCCGGTACAACCACGCACAGATTCTAGCTGCTTCCACAAGTATAGCTAGCTTAGGATAACAATAGGGTTAGGTAGATGGTTAGGATTCTAACTTGGATAACAAGGAACCTACAGGAGGCATATCTACGTTTTTCAAAACTTCCTCTCAATCACAACCCTTTCGGGTAAGATTGCGACATAATTGTCGCAACCGTGGGACCAAGGGATCCCATAGCTCCTACCAGAGCGGGACCACCTGCCCAAGGTACAACTATGAAGACCCGACATGCGTGCTAGCAGGACCTAGGGACGGCAACCCCGTCAGGGGTTGCCCCGCCAAAATCCTCATCAAACCGAAGCTGGGGTCCCTCGAGAACTCATAAGGGGAGCTTCCTAGTCCTAGTGGAAAGAGGAAGGGAATGGGGTTGCTAGTGGGAGTGGGCTGCTCGAGAAAGCTACAAGAGTGGTTTTAGTTGAAGGTAGTTGTACTGTATCTGCTCAAGAAATCACATGAAACCTGAAGCTGCTTATGGAAGACCATTTGGTTTCTGCAGATAATGGTTTCAGTTGTAGGCATTAGCGTTCAACGGAGACGACGATGAATGAATATGATAGATTTCACTTGTAATGGTTTCTGCATGCATGAACATGATAGCGTTCAACTTGAGGTGTTTACGTAAAGTAATTTTATATATGTTATATACTCAAGTTAGTGGTGCGTTAGTGAACTGATATAATATTCATACTGTTTATGATTTTGCAAGATGTAAGTGCTACTTCCCTGGCTAATAATGTCTGCTTTTTTTGTGATTAATTGAGAGAACAGATAGGTAAAAAGAGTTACCATGTCAAACACAAAAGGCTGGATGTTTTGTTTCACGCATTTAAAAAAAGATTTTTGAGAGTTCTAAAGCTACCGACGAAAATTACCGAATAGAAAAGGAATTTTAAGAGCGTTTGTGCTATGTATTATTTTTTTGTGCTATGTATTAGTACATGTATTGCGGAATTTTACTCTGAATCAGCTGAAGCAATCGCAGAGTTCCAACTACGTGGGACAACTCGAAGTTGAGACTGCACTAGTAGAAAAAAGGGCTTTTGTCCAGGCCGCATTGGAGCATTAGTCCCGGTCGCGACACGAACCGGGACTAACGTTGGCTGACTGCGCTGCTCAGGTTCAAAATACAATATTCACATTTAAATGGTGCATGTCATTATACTTGTTCTGATAGGGTTTGTTAACAAAACCATCCTCGCAACTCTACTTAATTAGTCCTTGTGAACAAAAGTAAAAGTAAATGAGAGATCGGCCCACATGTGCATGAATATAAATCTGTAGACATAATTTGCGAGAGAGCAACTCACGGACTTTGGGTTGAAAAACGCGCCGCGTCGACCGTCTTGGCCGACAAGTTCACTTCCTAGTTGCCATTTCATTTCACCTTCGATCCTAACTAGTTCACTTCCTTTGATATTCTAACTTGTACAGATATTAGGATAGCTAAATTGCAAAGCTCACAATTCAGCCATTCAGGCACATTGTTCGAAACAAGAGGTAGGCAGGTCTGTAATATCAAATATTTTGTATTGTTTATTACAAGTAGTTCTGAAATTTATTGAGCTTCACAATCTGCCACTTGAATATGTAATTTGATTTGATTTTCGATTAATGAAATATGTGGTGCTCTAAAAAAATATACAAGTGTAATTGAGTTACTAGGACTATCATACCACTTGGATATTCAGTGTGTGTTAGATGTGAGTGATGAATAGGGTCACACTCGCATCAGACTCAGATCACGTTGTTTTCTTCAGTTTGTGTTCTTACTCTGCACTTTGTTTTGGTGTATATCCTCCGCCTACTTATCTATCTCGTTGTCGTCCTCCTCTCCAGATTCAGATTATGCCTAGATTGTTGTAGTCATCGATACTCCATCTTCAATTCTTCGGAGTCATCCGGTCATTTGCTTTCTAGGCAGTGTTCCCATATTTCACTTGCAGATAACTTCACTTAATAGATTCAGGGGCAATGTAGACAATACACATCTCATAAGCCCAAAAGAAGGGGGTTATCAGTTTTTGTGAGCTTCTCCCCACCGGAGCTTATCTATCCCCACCGAAATGCATAAGCTTTCTTCTCCATAAGCAAAATCCCAAAAGTACCACAAGCTCACAGTAAGGTATTCATGTGGTGCAAGTCTAACAGGTTTACATTCTGAACAAGGGCACTCTGTCTGTCAATAGAGAAATGTAAACCATAGGTGGAAAATAATAACAATGTTTACTAAGACAGATTTACAAAGTTAAGCTGCTGACAAAAGTGTAAATACTAAATACCTTGCACGGGATTTACAATACTTGACGCATATGAACAGTTTCTTGAGCACGACTTTAAAATCCAGTATAAATTAAATGTGGTGCCCAAAGAAGTGTAAACCATCGCTAGGAAAGAATGTTTAGCAAGATAGATTTACAAAGTCCAGCAACTGATAAGCCTTATTCCACTTTTAGCTCGTACATGATGGTTACCTAGCTAGTTAGCTGAGTTTCAGGCCGTCGCACGTGCATGGACTGTTGGCTGCTACGTCGTCAGGTCGTCGATGTGGTCACCGTGACTCACACGTACAGTACCTACTCCGTAGCTCGCTTTGGGATCAAACGAAACGAAGCTTGACTAGATTATCATCGATCGTCTAGCCAGATCGAGCTAGGCAAAAGCTAGCTACCTAATATAAGTAATGAATCACACGTACGGCCCCTTGCCGATCGATCAAGTTTGGTTAACTGACTGACTTGTTACGCGCGCCATCGTCGTCTACGTACAAGCTCAATACAAAATTTACGTATAGCAATTCCAGTTCAACATAATGCTAGTAGTAGTATACTTACGTTTCATATGACGTACCATGCGATTAACCACTTGAATATTCTGATAGATACGTGCTCTTCTTATTGTCGGGAGGACGACTTTTTGCTGACCGATCCGTTTTCGTGCTCGCATGGGAAAAAACACCAGGACGGTAATAAACTTATCCAAATATTTTTTCACTTAGAGAAAAGCATATGTATATTAATTAGACGGATGCTCGGTATTTCGCGTCAGGACGCGGCACCGAGCATCCGCCATCCGACTGATATAGGTCTCTACATAGGGTTTGTTTCGACGACTGTACCACTACTTATTTGCACGGCACAGCTGGGTCATCTCGTCAAATATTCATAAAGCTTGCAAGCATGGAATATTCACGTAATAAAAATTATGAATTGACACCAAATAGGATTCATAACTCAAATGTTGCAACTCGCTCGACATCTTAATTTTTTTATCGTAGCGACTCATGGATTAACAAAACAATTTATATGTAAGACTAAAAATCAAATCATCAATAGAAATCTCAAAGAACAAAAATCATCATCCTTTCCGATGGTGTCATATTAACAAGTGTTGCAAAATATAATCATTGATGCCGAGGATGGCAAGATTACATGGTCAATTGCGGAGATTGAGCTCTCCTAGAACCGTCCTTTATGCCGGTGTTCACCCAAGACTGTATGCATGCAAACGCCTCATTACATGCTCATATATTTAAATCATATCATGGTCGACACCACTGTCGGTCTCCTCGTGCCGACAACAATTACCATTCCCTATCATTGTCCTGCTACTCTAATCGGACAAATGTCGCCAATTCCCCACCAACACAAAACTCCGTTTGGCGACTACACCGACAATTCCCCTCCACCACCAGTCAACTCCAACGAGACCTCGCATTACAGACCATTACCCCGATACCTCCTCTTCATCATCTTCTGATTTCACGCCGTGGAACCACCGATCCGCGCCCTCACTTTAGACACTTGCCTAGGCGCATGATTTTGTCTTTACACGGGATCAAAGGAGAAGCTTCGATTTTTGGTGACCATGGTGGCGCACTGGCGCTACAAGAAGTGGTGGAGAGGTGGTGTCGATCACCCAGGAACCACGACATCGCGACTGGTTTGCTCTGTCCATTGGGCTCCGGCCAGGGCCGTCTCTAGAAATTGGGGGCCCCTGTGCGAATTATAAAATAGGCCCTAATTTGGTTTAGAAAATATATATCAAATAGAACTAAACCATACTTTCATTTAATCACATAACTTGCTATTTCATACAATGTTCATAATTATATAGAAATTAATGCTAAAAAAGTAAATGTAGGGCAAAGTTCACGATTCTTCCTTAATAAACAAACATAAATAATCCGATCAAATGAGAATTATATCAATAAAATAGAATAAGAATGAGATCAAACCTTAAATTAAATCAGATTTATTGATAATGATAATAACCGTGAGGCCTGACTTCCCGATCTTCCCTAAACAAAAATACAAGATAAAGGGTATGTTTGGATTGTGACCAAAGTGTGCCATACCAATTTTTTGGTCATGACCAAAAGGTTGGCTCTTGTTTGGATAGTGGCCAATATTTTGGCTTGCCAATGCTCCACTACCAATTCTAGTTCACTTTTTTAGCCAATGTTGGCCAGTTTGTGGGCAATGAAAGGCTCAACCAAAATATTGGCTGCCAAATTTTTGGTAGGGCAATCTTGGGCAAAACCAAACACACCCAAAATTTTGTTTAGCTATCTTCAATAAAGACTGAGTTAATAGCTTGATTGGAAAGGATTGGAAACTGGAATCAGTCGACTTGACTCGATTAATACATGGAGACATGGAGCAGCTATAAACTTGATCGGGGTTGATTCGATTAATCAGTCGTCGGGTCATTGCAACAGCCGCGTATGTGAAATCAAGCACGACACAGGCGAGTTTTTCTTCTACGATCTGGGGCTTGTCTCGTTGGGCGTCTGCCGTCTCGGCGCCCCCAGCTAATTGGAACAGATCTCGGAGTCTCATGAGTGGAGACCAAGCGGAAAACCGCGTTGCGTGATTTGCGTCTGGTGCCGCCGTGTGCTTATTCCATTTTTCTCCACTAAAACGAAGGCGTACGGACGTGCGAGTGCTGTTACCAACTAACCACGCTTAATCATGCTAACTAATCATGATTTGGGGCCCCAAATTTTTGGGGGCCCTGATCGGTCGTTCACCTCGCTCATGCTCATCGACGGGCCTGGCTCCGGCCAAGCTCCACCTAGGCCGGAGCCAGGCCCGTCGATGAGCATGAGCGAGGTGAACGACCGATCAGGGCCCCCAAAAATGCATGCTGCTCTGTTCAACAAGTCCAAATACTCCGAGGGTAACAAACATGTCCAAATACTTCACATTTGGACAAGTCTCTTACTTATAATCCTAGTGTAGAAGCATATGTCATGTCTTTACTCTTTTCTAAGATGCACTAGCTCTTACAATATTTTCCATATACGGGGAGGAAAAGAGCATTTGTTGCAAAGAATGTCAGTAATATATCGATATGTTTCTATTTCTCCCCTTTTGACCATGTTATTGTGAAGGTTTTACCTTGTGGAACTTTACCTTGTATAGATTCTGTGATTTGGAAGCGTTATCTTGTTTTAGAGTTGACTAGGAGCCATATAACATTGTACTAGATGAAAAGATATGAGCCATGATTGGGCGACGACCGGAGCGCCGAGGACCGGTGAGGAGGCGCCCCAGCCTCTAGTGCACACTATGCTAGAAGGGGAGGGTGTCCAAGAAAAAATCAATCTAACTACCTGCTCCCATGCATTTTTACATTGGAATTTCTACACTAAACTTTTACATCTATGATATATAAAACATTAGTAGTAAATTCATGGGACAATTATCAATATTATACTTGTCTCGGTGTGCCTTCATCGTGGCATTGCTCGGTCTCCCTCCTCATGGGTGTCTCGCAAATTGGTAGGGTAGCTTGGCTCGCATGCAGCTACCAACCCGGTGTAGTCATAGGCAAATGAATGGTGTACTTTAACATTATCACCCTTATTCTTGGAACAGCTCTCTCGGTTGCATTGGATCATCTTAATTAGTCTTACATTCGTGGGTGGGGGTGGGGGGCAATGGCCCCCTCCCATTTATAAATTAAGATGGCACTGCCATGTTTCTTTCATAGCACCTCAAAAGAGTCATTGTAGTGGTGGCGAGCCTAGCGGCGACGGCAGCCTACACTCTTGCTGCATGGCCGCCCCGGGTGGGACATGGTAGGATGACGTGGCTTGGCTAGGGGGCACCATGCCGGCCGTGAGCCAGTCAGTTGGTCCAAACATCCAGAGACTTACATAGTACAACTTATATGCTCTCTATCATGATAATGGTTATGCTATGTCATGAGATCTTCTTCCACACACCCGACCGGATGCTTGCACTACAGGTAAAGCCCCTCCAGGAGCCGTTTGGCACCTATCTCAGCAAACATCTCCGTACTAGTAGACAAAACAGCACCCTGCACTAGTAGGCCCGACATGGCTTTGATGGCTCCTAATCCCAATGGAGCCACTAGAGCCCAAAAGGATCGCTTGAATTCCACGGGGATGGCAAACACTACAAAACAACTGGTCAATACTCCCACTCTGAAATTGCTGAGAGCCTTGGAAAGAATTTTTTGCTATACTGGATCAAAGAATCAACAAATCAGGTTCAGAAATGAAAATTCAGTATCAACAGATTCAGATTCACAACATTGGAGTTGGTGACATGAGCACTGAACAGCCACTCTCGGATCGTCGGGAGCCTCGGTACCATGCATATGGTATCTTCACTTTTAGGTGCTACGTTAAATGTGTCTTACATCGATCCTTACTATGTGTGGGTGTGTGTGTGTGTGGGGGGGGGGGGGGGGGGGGGGTAACTGCCCCCCTCCCACGTATAAATTAAGACATGCATTGCACATATATATACATACTAGTATGTTCATGTTACCAAATTGTCAATATATAAATTTGGATGTAATCTTCCTCGACCTGACTACAGATTCCAACTATATCTGGGACAAGTCCAACTACGGAAAGGGTGTCATCATCGGCGTCTTGGACTCTGGAATCAACTCCAACCACCCCTCCTTTGATGACTACGGAATTTCGTTGTCACCGCCGGACAAGTGGAAGGGCATGTGCGACGCCACCGGCGGCGTCTGCTGCAACAACAAGATTATTGGCGCCAGGTCCTTTTCCTTCTTCTTTTCCACCACACGTTATAATTTTCCTTTTGTGTCATTTTTCCTCGTACTGTCTAACAATTTTGCCCGGGTTGTTGTGCTATCCTGCCTCCGCCCCTGAGTGTTGTGTTTGTAAATTATAACGTGTGGTGGTTTTTGTTGATCTCCTGCCCTGCACAGCGTTAGACAGTATTGGAGTGAATTTTGAATGCACTGGCCTGAATCCAAGTAGGACTAGTTGTGTTTGTGGTAGTATCAGTGTAGGGATGCATTCTTTTATTCGCCTCATAACCTGGGTGCCTGTAACTTTGTTTCAGTCAAATTCATGTTCATCTGATGATTTGGTGACCAACGAGCCACCTGTGCATGCTGTTTCCATTTTTCTGTCCTGAACTGAACTGAACATATCCCTGTTTGTTAGGTGACAATGGCTCCCTGCATTGACTTAGTTTCGGACAGCTCTTCGGACAACTCTTCGGACAGCTCTTCGGGCAGCGAATTAAGGCATTACAAGACTTGCATTCATGGCATTAAGCAGCTGGCTATCCGAGGTAAGATTAATTTCCATGTTGAACATCCAGCAATGCTTTACCATGCTGCATTCACATCACACCCTGCAATGCTCAATTTTCTCATTTTGTATTACATGTAGGACCTGATGTGAAAGTGAAGAGATATGGATATTTTGATAACTACTGTGAGTTTGGCAACCATGTTGAGTTAGATCATGCACAAGTTGCATATCTGAACAGTCATTGTGCTAAGCATCGTCCAACAATGCCAATGTATGTTTGCACTTTGCAGAAGTCGCACCTTATGGAGCGCAAAGGCAAGATGGTAAATATCAATAAGTATATTTAGTTTCTTTCTCTCTATTGGTATCTATATGCACAAATGACTAATTGGATACATATCTTTGCAGTATTTCACAAAGAACTACACCATGACCCACCTCAAACGGTTCATTACTCCGGCAACTAAATTGATGGTTTACTGCAATGAGAAAGAAATAGATGAGGTCAAGATAAAAGTTGACAAAGGAAGAAGCAAGAGAGCCATGCTTACTTCTAAGTGGTTGGTTGTAGTGAAGAATCAGAAGTTCAATGAGGGTGATGTTCTTGCCTTTTTGTTTCGCTGTGTCACACCGAACCGTCTCAAGATGATTGTTAAGAAAATCCAGCCTTGCCCGCGGTGATGGTTGTAGTTATGAACATGGCTGTGCAAGTTATGTAATAGCTTTTGGTTAAGCTACCTTGGTTATGTAATAGCTTTTGGTTAAGCTACCTTGTTTCATGCTGACTTCTAAGGATGGTTGTAGTTATGAACTTGGGTGCAAGCTCTGATGTGAACAAGTTATGTAATAGCTTTTGGTCAAGCTACCTTGGTTATGTAATAGCTTTTGGTTAAGCTACCTTGTTTCATGCTGACTTCTAAGGGTGGTTGTAGTTATGTAATTGGGTACTCAACTTATGTAAATTAAGCTACCTTGTTGATGAAATGAATGTGTTATCAAATGTGGTTGAAAATGAATGTGTTATCAAATGTGGTTGAAAACTAGAGCAATATTCAGACAACAATAAGACAGATACATCCAATATTCAGACAACAATAATTCATGGATTTTCAGATTACAAAGGCACAACAATATTCAGACAACAATAGAATTCAGATTACAACTGCATTATTCAAAACAGCAAGTGCCATATTCATATTACAAGTGACAACAGGACACTGAATCCACAAATGCTACCAAAGGCACCATTGCTTTACTTTCTTGCACCATTTGCTCATCATTCCTTAGGTCAAGCAGCAGCCTGCACCAAAATTGAAGTTAATTAGTTAAGAAGAAAAACAAAGGTGACAACATCTGAATTTTTTGGACAAGTGTGACAAGCATCAGGTGCAAGAAGTGTGACAAATACTATGTATTTTTAGATATAAGTTACCTTCATGTCCATCCGCTATACATCATCATCGTCAATACCAAAGCCAGGAACTCTATGCCCAGTCCTCCTTTCCTCACCATCACTACAGTATTGGAGCATGGTATGATCACCTTCGTCGTCCTCGCTTTCATGACCATCCAACATCACCTTTCTTTTTTTCTTAATGCTTTCTACAACAACAGCATCAACAAGGACAGGTTCCTGCCGGTCCCTTCGCAGTCTTGTTTGCACATTGGCTTCATGTGCTTGTACCGGAACTTCCGTAGAGTTTTCATCCTGATATGTTAGTCCAACATCACCAGGACCCTTCTCTATTTCAGATTCCTTCACGCTCCACAAGTGCCGATGCTGAAACTTTTGCACAACACGCCAGTTTCCATGCAAACGGGTGTCTGGCACATAAAACACCTTGGTTGCTTGTGAGCTTAGAATAAGAGGATGACTCTTATACCAGAACCTTCCAGTGTTGACACTTTTGAAGTGTCCGTCATCTTTGAATCCCGTATTCTTCTTGCCACCAAGGTCAAACCAGTCGCAACGAAAGAGGACAACGGAGCGATCGATGCCTCCACTAGAGTTGTATTGCAGCTTGATGACACTTCTCAGCTGACCATAGAAGTCAATAGCCTCACCATTATGATCTCCCTCGGTGACGATTCCACTATTCTGTGTATTCCTATTCTTCTCACGGTCAATAGTGTGGTACCGAACACCATCAACAATACATGCAGAATATAATCTCACTCGCCTATCCGGTTGGCATGCCAAAGCAAAGAGATCATCGCATACCTTCTTCTCCTCATGCAATTTTCCAATCTGCACATATAAACCAGGGTTAGTAACACACAAAACAAAAATGATGTAGCAATCGATTACATGGCTAAAAATCTCACCTTTTTTTTAAACCAGTTAGGAAATTCCTTGGCAAGCCTCTTATCAACATGGATGCGGCTTTCTTCCTGATTCAACTCTTGTTTGCACATCCTGCCATGCCAACAAAAATAGTGAGTGGAAAAACATCAGTCCGGTGCTAAAATATGGTTTCCTCCCAACCCAAGAAAATAGAATAGCGAGTGCACAAGATATGACGTACGCTATGTATGGTGAAACCTCATGGCAGTTGCTAAGGACAAATCAGATCATCTTGTCATAGTCATCACCGGCATCCAAATATTCTGACCCTCCGAGAAAGTTCACACCATGCTTGAAGACCGACACATCACCACGGTGTGAGTCATCGCGCTCTCCATTTCTGCCCGACCGATTCCATCTCGTGTCCATATCATCAAAGTACCGCGAGCAAAAAGTGAGGCACTCATCAACAACATACGCCTCGGCAATCGATCCTTCAGGCCTGGTTGTGTTTCACACAGAGCGCTTACATGTAAGGAGCCTTCTTTCGACCGGGAACATCCAACCGTATTGCACAGGGCCTCTAAGCATTGCCTCTTTTGGTAAATGGACACACAAATGGACCATCACGGTGAAGAATGCTGGTGGAAAAATCTTCTCAAGCTTGCAAAGAATTAGTGGGATTTCTTTTTCAAGTCTTTTCAGAACCGATAACTTGAGTGTCTTGCAGCACAGTTCTCTAAAGAAATTTCCCAGCTCGGCAACCGCTTCATATATATCGTTATGCATAATTCCTCGAAGCCCCGCCGGTAAAATTCTTTGAAGGAGAATGTGACAATCATGTGTTTTCAGTCCTTGGAGCTTGCAACCATCAGGAGAGATACACTTTCCTAGGTTAGCGGCATAACCATCTGGAAACCTCACCGCTCTTATGAACTCACAGAAGGCAATCTTTTCTTCTTTACTCATGGTGTACCAAGCAGGTGGCATTTCAAACGACTCATCATCTTCATTACGCTGGAGATGCAATTCTTCTCTTATTCCCATATCTTCCAAGTCAAGCCTTGAATTCACCGTGTCCTTGGACTTCCCTTCAATGTTCATGAATGTACCAAGGAGATTATCGCAGATATTCTTCTCGATGTGCATTACATCGAGATTGTGCCTCAGCTTTAGATCGGCCCAGTATGGCAGGTCCCACAAACAGGATCTTCGGTCCCAGCATTGCCCGTCCTCTCGCTTTCTCTTCTTTTCAAACTTTCCTGGTCTCACATCTTTGACCTTTTCAAGTTGCTGCTTGAGCTCTTCTTTAGTGAATTCCGCTGGCTGGTCGCGGGTTTCAGTCTCACCATCAAACTCTTTGCTTTTTCGCCACCGATGATCTCGGGGAAGGAAACGACGGTGCCCAATCCAGCAGATCTTGCCCCTTATCCTCCTCGAGCAGGGATCTTTGTCACACCGCACACAAGCCTGATAACCCGCTGTAATCCTCCCCGACAAAGTGTGCAGCGCCGGGAAATCATGGATGCACCATATGACTGCAGCACGGAGATTAAATTTATTGTTGGGAGTCAAGGCATCATAGGTAAGTACACCACTCCATAGCTGGAGCAATTCTTCCATGAGGGGCTCCATAAAGACGTCGAAATCTTTTCCTAGAGAATCTGGACCCGGGATAAGCAACGCCATCATGAAGTTAGACTGATCCATGCACGCCCATGGTGGCATGTTGTACGGCACCACAAACACGGGCCACATGCTATATGACGTTCCCTGAATCCCAAACGGATTAAATCCATCCGTGGCAAGGCCGAGTCTTATGTTCCTTGGGTCCGCAGCAAATGTTTTATGTTTACTGTCAAAGTCTTTCCATGCCTCTCCGTCCGCTGGATGGCTCAGCTCATCATCCACGGGTTGCCTCTTGAGCTTGTGCCATTGTACCTCCTCTAATGATTTTTCTGAAAGAAACATCCGCTGTAGCCTTGATATCAAAGGAAAGTGCCTCAATAACTTTTGCGGTATCGATCTTCTCCCATCAGCATCTTTCCACCTGGAGGCCTTGCATTTCGGGCAGTTGTCATGCTTGGCATACTCCTTCCGAAACAACACACAGTTGTTTGGGCAGACATGTATTGAAACATAGCCGAGCCCCAACTTTCGGATTACGCGCAACGCGTCATCGTAAGACTTGGGAATAGAGCTGTTAGGGAACTGCAAGGTCAAAAGATGGACAAATGCGTTGAATGCAACATTGCTTATCCGGTAGAAGACTTGACATGAAGTAGCTTCACGGTGAAGGTAAATCTTGAAAATTTACCCCCTTCAACAGCTGCGCGCTTCGCCTCCTCAAGCACCTCGGCAAACAATGACCTCTGTCCATCAACATGATCTTCAGAATTGTATAGATCCCTCAACAAGTCAGGTATCCTATCATCTTCAAATCCATCCTCTTCCTCCAAACCAGCCTGCAGAACATTTTCCACAAAATCTATTCCATCATCACCACCATGGTGTGGCTGTGAATCAGATTCAGCATGTTGAGGCTCTCTCTGCAATGGTTCTCCGTGATGAATCCACCTATCGTAGGCGCTGGCCATTCCATGATAAAGCAAATGATCTTGCACCATCCCTTGAGCTTGTTCTTTACGGTTCAGGCATTGGCAGCATGGGCAAAGAATGCGGTCAGTCTTGGCAAAGTTTGTGCGAACGCACTGCATGAAATCTTCGACTCCCTTGATGTGTTCACCAGAAAGCTTTCTAACACCCTTTGTAATCCAGCTTTTGTCCATCTGAAAAAGACAACAAAGGATGGAAATGCATCAGTAAAAAAATCTAGCAGTAAAAGAAGCATCAAAATCTGTTACTTTATTCTTCAGTTAATTAGGACATCATACCAAATCTGTGCTTCTCTGAACATTAGTGCAGAGCCAATATTCTGGACATGAAGTGCTTCCCTAATTCAAACACAAATTACTAGTGCACAGCCAATAACATACTGCTTCTCTGAAACCTACCCAAGAACACTAATGCACACTAGTGCTTTTCTGACTAGCCAAGAACTCTAGTTAGGTTGCAGTTTCTACCAAAATCCCTAGCTTGAATTACTAGTGCACATCTGACGAGCAAGGAGAGGGGTGCAGAGTACAGACCTGGAGGTGTCCGCAGACGGCGAGTCCTGAGGCGGGCGGGGTCTCGTCGCTGACAGGGGCGAAGTCGTGGCCGAGGCGAACGGCGAGGCCCTCCTGCCGATGTCGATGTCGAAGCCTTCGCCGCCTCCACCGGTCACCGCCGCACAATCCCCTCCTCCATTCACCGCCGTCATGAACCCCTCCGCCGGTCACCGCCAGTCGAGCCCCCTCCGCCAGTCGAGCCCCCTCCACCAGTCACCGCCGCCCCATCCCCCTCCGCATGTCACCGCGCCACAGCCCCAACCAGCCCCTCCGGTCACCGCCGTCCCGGCCCCATCCGTCCGTCGCCGCCGCGTCAGGTCACCGCCGCCCCGGCCCCATCCGTCCGTCGCCGCCGCCTCCGGTAACCGCCGCCCCGGCCCCATCCGTCCGTCGCCGCCGCCTCCGGTCACCGCCGCCCCGGCCCCATCCGTCCGTCGCCGCCGCCTCCGGTCCTTAGCTGACGGGAAAAAATGTTCGAGTTGCTATGTTTGGTGAATTGGACAGGAAGTTGCTGGCAGTGATTGTAGTTCTTAGCTTAGTGGATTATATACAAAAGCGTCTACTATCATATCAACAATACGTCCTTAGCTTAGTGGTCGAGAGCAGTACCACCAGTGCGCCCGGTCGTGGGTTCGAGTCCCCGCTCCGCGCTATAATTTTTAGCTCCAGAGGCGCATGAAAATGGGCCGAGGACCAGAGGAGCATGAAAACGGGCCGAGGATGAAAATGGGCCGAGGACCACAGGAGCATGAAAACGGGCCGAGGACCAGAGAAAATGAGCCCAGAACTAGAACACAGCTGACCACATCTAAAAAAAAACAGTAGCTTGTGTGGCAGGACCCACATGTCAGGTGAGGTACGACGGGTCCCACAGTGACACGTAGGCGAGATCTGCTGAGGTGGCTGCCCACTTTTCCAATTCACCAAACGTTATGACCATATAGATTGGTCATAAATGTTACGACCAATTTAAATTGGTCGCAAGCTGTTAGAAATAAGGTCGTAGATAACGCCGGTCTGCATTATGACCTTTTTGTTGAAATGGACCGTGATCTTTTTGACAAAATTGGTCGTTATGTGTTCGGGTTCATTCTCTTCAAAACAGCCTGTGACCAACTGATTCGAAATGGTCACAGATTTATGACCAATTATTTTAGGGTCACTGACAGAAGGTCACTAGTTGACATATTTCTTGTATTGACCGCCGCCACACCGGATTTGCCGGCCGCCAACACCCGTGCTCTCCGCCTCGAGGGTCGTCTGCGTCGCGCCTGCACTGCTCGCCGCCCCTGCTCTCCGTCCGCGCCCGCCCCTGCTCGTCGTCTGTGCTCTCCGTCCGCGCCCGCCCATGCTCATCGCCTGCGCTGCGCGGCCACCTCAACCGGTAGCCCCGACTACTTCGCCCGCGACCCGCAGCCAGTGAGCCATGGTAAGCATTCAGTTTGCTGCCAGCCCTCCATACTTTGTGAGGCAAGGACATAAACCTCCATGCACAGTTGTCATTACACTGAAAAACTCGGACATAAACCTTCACGAGGCTAGGACGTAGCAGATATTTTACAAGAATTACAACTCTTAAAGTTGTCCAATAGCAGGGTAAACAAACAGACAACTTCTAATTCTCAGTTTCAACAGCAGGGTAAACAAACAGACAACTTCTAATTCTCAGGAATCCAAAATCACAGCTGATTCTGAGGAATCAGGATTCCCAGCAGAATCTCAGAATCCGCAGCCCAAACAAAGGGGCCCTTAGTACCACATAGCACACTAGTTTCCATCCTAACTGCCAGCCGGAAAGCAAGAGCAGGATCAATCCTATCGATTGAAATAAAGGGTGCAGTTAGCTAGGCCGGGAACAAATCAGCAAAATTAAAATGATTAATGCTACTAATGGTCAAATACGCCCTAATTTACGAGTTTTCTCATCAATTCGACGGGAAACAATGCTTACCCAGGTGTAATCCATGAATTATCCGCCGCTGATTCGACCCAATCCTCTCCACGGTCGATGGGTCGGAGGGCGTCCTCCCCCGACATCGCTTCCTAATCCCAGATGGGAAGGTGGGGTAGATGTGGCGGAGGCGCGGCGTCGCTGATGAAAGGAATACAGTTAGAGGGTCGAGGGCACAACGGCGGTGGAGGCGGCACGACGGCGGCGGACAGGGAGGAGCCGGGAGCGGCGCGATATTGGAGGGGATCGATCTGTTTCAGGTTACGGTGAGGTTCAGACAAACTGCTCCGACGTGTCACCTTGCGACCCCACTCGCCAGGACGCAACGGTCAAGAGCGCCATTGTCCCAGTCCTACCGGCCCCACTCGTCAGAGTTAACAGTGAATGCCTTGACCAACGGCAAACGTCCAGTTTGTCCATTTGTGAGAGTTTCAGACAAGGAAGAAGGAAAAGTGAGCAAAAGTTAATAGCGTGAGCATGGCTGAGTAGTACTAAGGAACCGGGGGGCACAGAAATAGAAATCCCTATTAAAAACACCAAATGCGGGCGTAGATATGGTGGTCTTACATGAAAGATAAATAAACAGCAATCTTGACAAATAATGATCATTCTTAAAGATGTGCCACGACTTTTAAGAAAAACATGAAGAATTGCATTAATTTCCAAAGGAAAAGTCGATCTCTTCATCGTGCAGCTGGTCCATTGTCCATTGTCGGCGCCCCAAACATATCGTTGCTTGTACTGTATAGTTCACTTGTTGTTTCAACACATGTGCGGTTTTCCGCGAGCTGGAGGCACTCATGCAGTTGCACCACCACTTCGGTCATAGTAGGCCGGTTTTGCGAGTCTAGTTCTGTGCACTTGAAAGCGATATCCTCAGCCTTCCACACGCTGTTAACTTCATAGTCCCCATTCAGGCGCGTGTCCACCACAGCTTCAATGTCCCCTCGAGACAGCCGCTTTTGCGCCCATCGGATAAGTAAGATGGGCTCCGGGTCTCGTACGATGGCCGGCTTCCCTGTTATCAGCTCTAGGAGGACAACACCAAAGCTGTACACATCGCTTCTGGTTGAGGGCTGCATTGTTGCCTGATACCTGTACACATGTATCTAGCTAGTTCAAAACCCTGGCATTCATATAAATTTTAAAAAAATGAATGTGGAAGAGATCAACATACTCTGGATCAACATATCCAGGTGTACCAACAAGTGAGAAGGTTGATTCCTGATCATGACTGTTGGCACTAAAAGCCTTGGACATGCCAAAATCGGCAATCTTAGCCTCAAGTGCTGTGTTGAGCAAGACGTTGGTGGACTTAACATCCCTGTGGATGAGAGGCGGGTCACAACCTTTGTGTAGGTACTCCAGCCCTGCACATCATTACTCACCCATTTCTTAAGGTTCTGGAAACACCAAAATGTTTAATGTTGCGGACATGTCATTCAATGCATATTCAAAGTGTACCTTGCGAAGATTCAAGTGCAATTCGGAGTCTTTGTCTCCAGGTTAAACATCGTCTGTTTCTATCTTTACCTGCAGTCATTAAGTACTTTGAAGGGTTACGGTTCGTCCGCACATCCTACTTGTAGGTAGTATCAAAATAGTATGCGTTAGCTAGAGGCTGGATCAGAAACACCAAAGATTTCCATCAAGAAAAAAAACACACCAAAATCCACGCACACACACCAAATTTCTTTGGCAAACAAGGAGGAGAGGCAAAGTGAGCTAGAGCAAATTTCTTTGTTTTTATGGAGGGTTGTTTTGGCTCCCAAGATCACATACACATTTGTCCAAATAAAAAACTCGAAACAAATTCAAACAATTCCGAAAACAATTGGTGTTGAATACATGCAAGTTATTTTTTTACATACGTGCCAAATTTCGTGATGCTTCTGAAAAGAATAAAATCGATGCTCTGAAAAGATATTTGTATATCCCAGTTTGGCCACTATTATAAGTGAAGCACTCTTCTAGAAATTCATATTCTTCCCTCTTCCTCTATGGACATCGATTATCCACCATGATTCATCTCAAATCCACAGAAAAATTCAAACTCGTAGCTATGAACTACTTCTTCCAACTCATATTAGTTACCAATCCGCCTACCTTTAAAAGTCAATGTTTTCATGTTTTGATCAAATCTATACAAAACTACATCAATATTTATGGCAGAAATTTCACGATGAATCTAGTGATACCAAGTTGGTGCCATAAATATTGGTTTTTTTATGAACACAGTAAAACGTAAGATAATTTACTTCTGAAAATTTGATTGACAACTAATTTAGGATGAAGCGAGTAGCTTGTTCACACTGACAAAACACAATGGTGCTGGCCAAATACTAACTATTACCTGCAATGTGTTCATGTAGGTTTCCTTCCGGCATATATTCATAAACTAATGCCATGTGATCCCCTTCCTTGCAGTAACCAATCATGTTGACAAGATTTTTGTGATGAATCCGAGTTAAAACCTGAGCCTGTATAAATGATCATGCTTAGAAAGTTTTCCTGTGGCCTAATTCAATGTGGAAACATGCATGGAACTTTACCTCTACGAGAAACTCCTTGACACCTTGATCTGATGAATCCGACCGCAGCTTTACCGCCACTTGAATCCCATTCTCCAGGATGCCATGGTAGACACATCCGAATCCACCCTGGCCGAGCACTTGCCGGAAGTTCTTGGTTATCATCTCTAGTTCCTTGTATGCGAACAGACGGTTCTCACGTGGTAGTGAACTGTTCGTGTATCCATCATTGTTCAAGGTCGAGCACGCCATCTCATTATTCTTCATATTTGAAGAGATGATTCTTGATCCTTCATTGACGTTGAGTTCCACAAGTAACATTACAACTGGTGGTCACAAGTGGGGAATTAAGAATGGACTAGAGAATTCGCTCATGCCAAATACTCACCTTGATTTTTTCGTCTTTGCAGGCAAAACAGCAGCACCCCTACTGATAGCACTATAACCATAACCACAATTACGATGGCAACAATGATGATGACCCGCTTGCTTCTCCCCGGTGTTGGCTGACATGAGCTACTGGTACAAAGGTTTGGGTTGCTGCAATATCTACCAAAATATGTGAAATTGATATGTGTTTAATGAAAATTAATATCCAGGAACACCACGCATGTTAACTGGACAAATTAAATGGAAATAACGGGGAAAAGGACCTTAAAACCAAGTATCCATCTTGGATTCTTTCGAGAAGCCCAGGTGGAATCGATCCATTGAGCCGGTTGTTTGACAAATCTCTATATATTGGAGAAAACAATACTATTGACATAAGTAAAAAATAATGCATGCATGAGATGAGAATGTGTAAAACTTGAGATAATTGGCCAAAACGTACATAAGCCTCAATGAAGGCAACTGCGAAAGCTCGTCTGGAACTGAACCTATCAAGTTGTTGTTTGACAGATCCCTGCAAGATATATAGGGACCGTTATTCTCATTCAACGTACTTTTTAGTAAAAAATAAAGGAAATTAATTGGTATAACATACAAGTATTGGAGATTCTTAATATTTGCGAAGGAAGGCGATATAACCCCATTGAGACCACTCAAGGAGAGGTTTCTACAAAGAGCAAATTGAGTGTGTTAGTTTTGCGGTTGCCAACGTTGGTAAGTGTACATGTGGGATACATAATTACACGCTTGTGATTATTGGATGCTTGGAAACGGCATAGGTGCAATTTAGGCCATCCCACGCCAGAGTGTCGGGAAAGCACGGGTCACCCATCCAGTTCTTGTGCACCTGGTAATCTTTCTTGACTGCCGTGATGGCGGATGCTGCATGTTAATGCATGGCAAACAGAAGCTAATTATCAGTAACAGGCCTGAAGTATACATAGTGTGCTTAAGCCTCAACTGTATATTGTTGTGTGCATGAATCGCGCGCACCATCCTGTGCGTCTGTGCTAAGGTTGGTGGTGGAGATGACGGAGAAGAGCTCGATGGCGTTGATGATCGGAGGCAGCGTTGAGTTAGCAAGGGCAGTGAGGGAGACGTTGTACTGGCTGTATTCAGTTGGCTCAGTGGAGTAGACGACCCCGCTGAACAGGTAAATTGGCTTGTAGGCTTTGTACGTTAGCTTGCCGTTCTCGTAGATGTCGAATTGGCGCGAAGCATTAATGCCGGTGAGGTCTATCAGCTCGGTGAAGTGCATGATGGATATGAGGTTAAGCGGAGTTGCTGGAAGGTTCAAGCTGAACTCTATGTTACTTCCGGCGTTGCGTGGCGTGATTGCCGTCTGCGTCACAGCTTTGGGCGTCTCGAAGGGGTCCTGGGCATTTGTCACATCCAAGTTCGTTTTTATCTCATCCCAATCTGATGAGGCGAGAGTCCACCACATCCGGTCGAGCAGATCATCAGGGTACCTGCAGGTTGACCATCCAGTTAAAAAAAAGTGTTTCCTGGTTACAAAAACTTGGTAGAAATAATTAACCAAGAATCTAGTTCAAAAAAAATTAACCAAGAATCTCCATATATATTTTCACTGACCTGACAATGGTGTCGGAATCAGACGGTCCGAAGTTGAACCTTTTGACCAGGACCACGCCCTGTGTCTCGTTTGCATACGAGTAGAGCGTGTCGTCCTTCAGCGGTCTCAGATCGAGGCCGTTGATGAAGGGCGTGCCAAGACCGGTGTTCACCAAACAAACCTGCACGAAATTGTCCGGCGCCACCACGATGGCCTCAGTGTAGAATGTCCGGCCGGAGCCGGCATCTGAGATGGTACAGGTTGACGCCGACGTACAGGTCGAAGATGGGCAGCCGGTTGAAGCCATCGTAGTTGCCATACCAGAACTTGCCCCGGATAAGGTACTTGAGCCCGGACTCGGGGGCGACGATAGTGTAGCAGTTGCGGGTGTCGTTGGGGAAGCTGCGCACGGTGTTCCAGAACTTGGCCGCCGACGGGTCTTTGTAGTCGAAGGAGATGTTGCCGTTGACGCCAGCGTCGATGAAGCCAGCGTCGCCTGTGTGGTACAACGTCGTGTTCTTATCCACGTAGCCCGTCTCTCCCGAGAGTCCACAGTCTATGCTTAGGAAACCTGCATCAACATTCCTGATCAGTACCCATTCGTACGTGCTGAAACCAAGAACGTACTACTCTTACAGCTAAATTCATTGATCATACCCAAGTCAGGCTGCGCAACAACTTGTAGTATGCCGCCCGTAGCAGAGGCAACGGCGAGGCAAAGAAGCAGCAGCCATGGCATGACTGCCCTTGTTCTTGGCTCCATTAATCGGCAAGAAGAAGGTGCCATGATTTATCAAGCCTATGTGTTGTGCAATATATGTAAGGACGCCCCCCTTGACGTCGACGACGTGCAATGATTTATTCAACACAACACTGGTGCAAACCACTAGCGGACAGACGACACACATCAGAACATCCGAATAGGTATGTGTGGTGGACCTCGTATTTGGCTGTGTAGTATTGTTCTTGTTGTGTCTTTGTTTGTATTTATTCTTGTTGTTCTTGTTGTGTCTTTAACGTACTACTCTTAAAAATAAAATTCATTGATCATACCGAAGTCAGGCTGCGCAACAACTTGCAGTATGCCGCCCGTATCAGCGGCGACGGTGAGGGCAAAGAAGCAGCAGCCATGGCGTCACTGTTCTTGCTCTTGCCTCCATTAATCGGCAACAAGAAAGAGCCATGATTTATTTAAACCGCGAATCAGTTGTGGTACGTAAGGCCCCCGTTGACGACGTGTCCTGATTTATTAGACACAACACTGATGCGAGTCGTGCGAACCAGCCGAACAGGGATATATGTGTGGTGGACCTTGTATATTTGTTGGCTATGTGGTATTGTTCTTGTATTTGACATTTCTGGTGGATAGATAGATGCCAAGCCACTTCTTCAGCAGCCTTTACAGTTTTTAAATAGCATACTACAAGCAATGATTTCAACAATTCCCAGTAATTTTATTTTGCACAAAACACCAAGTTAACAATGTGTAAAGATAGTTAACACTAACTCGATGAGGCATCCCACTTCTTCTGAGCACGGGTCCTGCCCAACTCCTGCTCTTTGGCGAGCCGCACTGGAACGATAGCCTCTGCCGACTGCTGGAAGAGCCGGCACTCCTTCGCAGCGTGGTTCGTCTTTGGGTCATGCTACGGACACAATCAATTAATGGTGCTAGATACGTCAAGACGGCAATTTGTGAAGTATTACGGTGTCCAACATTGCCTTGTGAAGTCTTGTGACTAAGAAATTAGTCACGTGGATATCAGAATACAGAGACAAGAAAAGAGTAAAAGATAGTGACGAGGATAACTAGGTATAGTCATTAAGGAGTTGATCACAGGGATGTCGTTCAAGTCTCATGAGCACCGTATTGGCTCCCGGCTGTGGGCCACTCTGGCGGAATCCTACTAGGGTGTAGGAGCAGCTCTCTTGAGGTTGAATCCTTCAGCAAAGGCGAATTTTTTGTTAGCGCCAATGTTCTGCACTATGCGACGCGCATTAAATGGACGTTTATTGGTGTCTACGGTCCGGCTGACCATGCCTGTTCTGTGTCCTTCCTCGAAGAGCTCGAGGCTAAGGTGGCTGCCTCTCCCTACCCAGTGGTGGTAGGGGGTGATTTCAATCTAGTCAGCGGGAGTGCAGATAACAGTAACACAAACATTAATTGGCCGCGGGTAAATCTCTTCAATGATTGTATAGCAGTATGAGCCTTAGAGAAATTTACATGAGTGGTGCACGCTTCACCTGGTCTAATAGACAAGTACAACTTGTCCGCTGTGTGCTGAACAGGGTGTTGGTGGCACCTGAATGGGAACAACACTTCCCCCTCTCCTCGCTCATGACAGAAACTAATATCGGCTCTGATCACTCGGCTCTTATCCTGGATTTAGGAACGTCCAAACCAAAAAAAAAACAGCGCGGTTCTATTTTGAAAATGGTTGGCTTCTGATTCCGGGCTTCAAGGAGATGCTGCAGGCCTCGTGGTCCACTCTGGCAGCAGATCCAGCGGGGAGATGGGGTCCCATTGATATTTGGCACTGTATTTCCCGCGGCATGCGTCAACACCTCAAGGGCTGGGGTGCAAATCTCGGAAAACAGGCCAAACTAACAAGCAGACTCCTGACGAAAATCTAGGAGCTGGATTTGAAGGCTGACACAGATGGTTTGGACGATGAAGCCTTTCCTTTACAGTACCACCTTGAAGATCAACTGTTGCAGATCTTCGCGGCAGAGGAGGAGCACTGGCGCCAGCGTGGTCGCCTGCTCTGGACCCTTAAAGGGGATGCCCACACGGCGTACTTCCATGCAGTGGCAAATGGGCATCGCCGAAAATGTGCAATCAGGAGATTGGTGACAGATCAGGGTGAGATCACCGACCAAAAGGACCTGCAAGAACACATCTATCAATTTTATGTGGAGCTGGTGGGGTCAGAAGGATCAAAGCTTCTTGCATTGGCACCTAATGTTTGGCCACCTGAGAGGAAGGTGTCGGCACAGGAGAATGATGACCTTGCTCGCTCTTTCTCCATGCAAGAACTGGATGAGGTGTTGAAGGCAACTAAATCAGACACAGCTCCTGGCCCTGACGGATAGCCTGTCACTTTCTTTAAAACCTGCTGGCCTCTTGCTAAAGAGCTGATCCTCAACATCCTTAATGGTTTTGCCCTGGGCCGAGTTGATATTTCTCGTTTGAAATTTGGATCCTCTCTCTTATTCCTAAGGTGCAGGGTGCGGAATCCATTAAACAATATAGACCTATTGCACTGATTAATGTGATGTTTAAGCTGGTTTCTAAAGCGTATGCACTGATTAATCTCATATTCTTCCCACTTACCTACCTCAAAAAAAAAAATCCTCTCTAACCCTTCACGTGCAGCTACAAGCAAGCCCGTTGTCACGAACGAGCCGTTTGCGGGGTTGTTACTCGTGGTGGGCATTAAATATCAGTAATTAAACAAATCCTCCCAATTAAGTTACTGATTCTGCCGTTAATACGCTGGACAATTAGTTCTTGATTTTACGCTAATTAATCAGCTGGCCCTAGTTTTGTTGAGATTTTTAGATTGGAAAAAGAAAACGATACAACAAACCAGGGCGCGGCGCGCGGAGACGAAAAAGTTTGGCGCTTAATCAGTTTTGAAAGCACAAACTTCTTGGCCTGCCACCAGTGGCGGATCTAGGATTTTACTATAGGGTATGCCGTGAGAAAATTTCTACGTGCATCAATATTTAAAGATAAATTAGATAGTTAGAAATTAGATAGGGGCCTTAAGTACAAAGGCTAATTAATCATATAATTATCTCCGGTCATTAGCACATCTACAGTACAGTGAGTACTAGTAGTACATCCCGGTGGCCAGAGGGTATGCCATGGCATATCCGGCATACCCTTTAAATCCGGAGAAAATGACAGAAAACTACGACATTTGGGGCAGACATGTCAGATAACTACCATTTTTGGGGAAATGACACATGACTACCAATTTTTGAGCTAGCTCGTGACACAGAGCACTGATTCAGTCGTTTAGCAAGTTTAACCATTTTTTGACAGCTTGGACCCACCTGGCAGTTCCGACGTGGCGCCAAATTGACACGATCTTGGCGTGGTTGACCGTCAGCGACGACCCGCGCTAGAGGCCGCGCACGCTCCGAGCGATGGCGTGGCTGACTCTTCGCGACTTCGCTTGCTCCGCCGCTTGGCCTTGGGGAGCCGCCCGTCCGCCTGCATCCGCATGATGGCATCCACCTGCAGGACACCATTCAACACGAATTCTCCGGCGAGCAATCGACGATGGCGCTCGAAAACAGCTAGAATCGCACCTCTGAAAAGGAATTGAGAAATTGGTGGGGACGCGAAACTTGTCGGCCCAGTCTCGCGCCTCCAGGGAGAGCTTGGAGACCTTGGCGGCGACCCAGGACATCTCCGGCCGGGCGGCAAGGTCCTTGGCCACGCACCGCAGCGCCACCGTGGTGAGCGTCTCCGCTGCCTCGACGGGGAAGGAGTCCTTGAGCATCCCCTCCCTGCTGCCCGCCACGGCCTCCGCGGTCTCGATCTTAGCGCGGAGGCGCGCCCTGTCGCCGGTGAGGAGGACACAGGAGGATGAGGAGAAGCGGTTTTGGACGATGGCGTCCTGGAGGTGGATGTAGTTGAGCGCGTCGCATGCGTCGGTGGCCCAGAAGGCGAGCGGCGTGAAGGTCGGGTTGTGTGCAGCACCGCAAAGGAGGGCCGAGAGTAGGCGGCAAGGGAGGCCGCGACGCCGCAGACGCACGCGACGGCGGCGTGGTGGCAGTGGCCAAGCATGGAGAAGATGCGGCAGTAGAGGGAGACCGAGGTGCTGCGGCAGTAGCCGGGGACGGACCGCACGACGCCCGTCAAGCGAGATGAAGGGGAGGGACGGGACGGGGCGGGGTGTGAGAATGATATTAAGATGATAATGAATGCAAAACAGTAAATAATTATGCAATGGTGGTTGAATAAGTATGCAAGGATGATAGTAATGATGATGGATGGTATTTTTGGGGTTTTTATATGTGAATGCAAGAAGTAAAAGTGTTTTTGTATTTTCTGATTTTAAAATGGCTGAATGTAAAAGATGCTTAAAAGTGGTTGGAAAAGTGTTTCTTGTGATTAAAAATGGGCCGGGGTTCATGGTTTCACACATGCACTCTCTCTTTAATATAGTGTGGCAAATGAGTAGACATAGATTTAACATATGTGATTGTAAACAAGTTTAATGACATGTTACTAATTATATGGGCATCACGTCCTAACATAGAGACCTTTTGATTATTAGTCTCACTTATACTCCACCAAGATGTGAACTAAATCATGCACCTTAGTAATTAAGATGGGATCAGAGTATAGCTTTAAGATTAATGAGATGAAGTGAAAATAAACACATGATGGATCTAGTCTTAGGTAGAGGCATGTCACTCCTCCTACCCTACAACATGGTATTTTGGTTTATCCATAGTGAGGTAACAAAGTAAGGTAAACACCCAATGGATCATGATATTTAAGTTGTCAACTTATCACTTCACCACCCCCCGTTACTCCAACTAATGCACACGTCCCCCCACACACGCTCTCATAAACATGCTTGATCATAACAAGGATACAAGAACGGGGTACATAATATGCATCTACTTTCATAACTGAAATATAACATTTCAATCTCAATATATATTAACTCATAAAAAGATCCACCACAATGGTAATACAACGGTGACCGTAATCATGTTCAGCAGCTCATACGGTGCTAATTAGTCAAGCTCAAGAGAGAGAGATACATATGCTACTTTCACAAACCCATAGTCCAGAGGTGGACTACTCCCTCTTCATCATGGAGACGGTGGAGATGTCGATGGAGAAGAAGGAGACCTCTCCGGCAGGGCTCTGCCGGAGTTTCCCCCCTCCAATCTGCAGCCTCCCGGTCTCTGTTTCTTGTTTCTCTTGTGTGGCGGCCCTCCCTTCGAAGAACGTCGGGGGACCCTTTATATAGGCGTTTTTAGGTCACGAGGATGCTTCTGGGCGAAGGATCGACGCAAACGGGGCCACGAGGGCTGAGATAGGTGGGCCCACGTGGCCTGGTACTGTAGCCGCGTGGGGCCCCCTATTTTGGCCCTCCGGCCTCCTTTCGCTTGCTTCTTTCGCTCCAATGTATTCCTCCTTCCAAAATAATGACCCCCGTAAATTTATAGCTCATTATGACGTAGTTAAGGTCCTGAAACAAATAAAGAAAGAAATAGGGGTTTTCTGCCTACGCAGGATTAATTCCATAAAAAGGGGAAATCATTATTAATTACAAAAACCATTAAATAATAGTAATATACCTCTTATATGATGCAAATATGAATGGAATATAAGTATTATAGTGCAAAGTTCACGTATGCATTTTAGATGCATCAGCTGGTCAGGCCACCCGCTCGGCATCTTGATCGTCTTCGGGTAGCATGTGCTCCACCATGTACTTGACGAGGTCTGTTGCCCATGGTGGGTGAGGTCTTTCCGCCGGTAGCACCATTTGGTTGTGTGGAAGCATGACTTCACTTGATGTTGGTGATGTTGGGTCTTGTTCGTCGTTGCAGGTGTCCGCTTGCGTTGTTGGTGCAGACGGGGTGATTGCTCCCGGGCTCGATGCAGCTCTTGCCTTGAGCTTCTCTTGAGCTATGGAGGGGTGGTGGAGCACCTCGATGAAGATCCCGGGAGGGACTTGCTCTTGTTGAGATGCCAGCCGGGACAGCTCGTCGGCGATGGTATTGTCTTCCCGGGGTATGTACTCCGTTGTGAAGGTGCTGAAGCGGTGTCGTAGCTTCCATACCTCCTCAACATACGGCGCCATTTGAGGGCACGTGTACTCCTTGTAGATCTGCTTGATGATGAGTTGGGAGTCACCCCTGATGATCAGCTTGGATATGCTGATGCTGATTGCAGCACGAAGACCCGCGAGCAGGTCCTCGTAATCACCCGTATTGTTGGTGATGTGGTCAGCATAGTACATCTGCACTACGTACTTTAGGCGTTCTCCCATGGGTGAGATCAACACCACTCCCGCTACGGCCTTGCTGCGTGAAAATGATCCATCAAGTACATGATCCACGAGTTAGGATCTTCCTTCCCGGGTAGACAGGTTTGAGGCTCGACCCCGTCGAAAGCTGTCTCTATCCATTCTGCAGTGAAGTCTGCCAAGGCTTGGCTCTTGATGTAGTCGTTGTGCTTGAACTGGAGCCTGAAGCCAGAAAGCTCCAGGGCCCATTCCGCGATGCGACCCGTGGCCTCACGGTTTTCCAAAGGGCACTTCAGATTGAATTTGGAGACCACCGTGATGGGGTGAGCTTTGAAGTAATGTCACAGCTTGCGGGAGGCGATGAGAGTCGTGAGAAGAAGCTTTTGCATCATGGGATACTGCTCCCGAGCATCTCTCAGCATAGCGCTGACCAAGTAGACTGGGCGCTGCTCGAGACGGTTTGTTGGGGAGTTGCCGGGTTGTGCATCGCCGGGCAGCATCTCTTCAGTTTTGTCGTCATGTAGCTGAGTATTGTGTCGCTGGGCTAGAGCTCCTCATTGTGCTGGATGCCGGGCATTGCTTCGCCGGCATGTAGCTCCCTAGTGTTAAGGCAACCGGGCAGTGCATCATCGGTCTGCATCTATTCCGATTCGGGGTTCCCGGACTTTGCATCACCGGGATGCAATTTCTTGCTTGAGTGACCGGGCAGTGCTTCGCCAGTCCGCATCGCTTCAGATTCGGGGTTCCCGGACTTTGCGTCGCCGGGATGCAGTTTCTTGCTTTGGTGACCGGGCAGTGCTTCGCAGGGTCGTTTGCCTTTACGGGGATTCTTGACTTGTGCCTTCAGAGGCACCTCTTGTTCAGTGACGAGTACGGCGCTCACCACCTGGTTGGTAGCAGCGATGTATAACAGGAGTGGTTCATGCGGCGTCGGGGACACTAGGATGGGCAGCGAGGCAAGGTATCGCTTCAAGTCTTGGAATGCAGCTTCTGCCTCCGAGATCCACTCGACATGGCCAGATTTCTTCAGCAGCTTGAAGAATGGATGCGCTCGTTCTCCCAGTCTTGATATGAAGTGTCCCAAAGCGTTAATTAATGCAGCCGTTGACGCGTTGTACATCCTTGACGCGCCTTGGAGCTTCCATCTTGTCGATGGCCTCGATCTTGTCTGGGTTTGCCTCGATTCCTCGGTGAGACACCAGGAACCCGAGAAGCTTGCCAGATGGTACCCCGAAGACACTTACACTTCTCCAGGTTGAGCTTGAAGTTGACCTTTCGCAGGTTGTTGAAGGTTTCTTCAAGGTCCTGGATCAGAGTATCCTAACTCTAGGTCTTGACCACAATGTCGTCGATGTAGGCTTCGATGTTGTGGCCAATTTGCATTCCCAAGCACATGCGCATGGCAGACTGGAAGGTGGCGCCCGCGTTCTTGAGACCAAAGGGCATCCGGGTATAACAGTAACCGCTATCTGGCGTGATGAAGGCGGTCTTCTCTTGATCTTCGACGGACATTTTGATTTGATGGTAGCCCGAGAACACATCCAAGAAACTCAAGAGGTCAAAGCCGGCGGTGGAATACACGATCTGATCAATCCGTGGCAAAGGAAAGGGATCCTTGGGGCAAGATTTGTTCAGACCAGTGAACTAAATGCAGAGCCTCTTGTTGGTGCTGCAGGGTTTGGGTACCACCACGGGGTTGGACACCTAGGTTGGTTGCGGTACCACCTTGATCACGTTGCCCTTCTTGAGTTTTTCGACTTAAAAAACAATGAAGTCCTACTTATCCTTGCTTTGCTTGCGTATCACTTACTTCACGGGGTGGGCTTCCGTGTTGACCGCCAGTTTGTGCTCGATCACCTCCCTCGGAACACCGGATAGATCTGACGCTTCTCAAGCTAACATGTCAGAGTTTTCCAGGAGGAAGGCGATGAGCATGCCTTCCTATTTGTTAGGAAGTCGTGCACCGATAGTGACGGGGTGGCTCCCATCACTGTTCAGCGCCACCTTTTTTGTCAGGTGACAGTCTTTGCGGAAGGGTTTCTTCTTAGGCGGGACTCCGCTCGAGCCCCCGGGGCGGCTTCTGTTCTCGGGGAGCTTGTCAGCCTCGTACACCAGCTCTCCTTCATCTTCACGGGATGCTGCCGTGACATTTTGTTCAGTTGTTCGACACAGAAAATTGTGTCTGTCTGGTCGACCTTGATCTTGATGACGCCCCATTCACTAGGCATCTTCAGCACATTGTATGCATTGTGAGAGGCGGCCATGAACTTGGCTAGCGCTAGATGACCCAGTATGCCATTGTAAGGTAGAGGAGTGTCCGTGATGTCGAAGACTATGTCCTCGGTGCGGAAGTTGCTACGGTCCCCGAACGTGACCAGCAGCGTGATCTTCCCCAGAGGCTGAGTGGTGCCGCTGTTGACACCCTGGAACATCCCAATTGGCTTCAGGCGTGAGGGAGGTATCTGAAGCATCCTCAGGATCTTCACGGATACTAGGTTGAGGCCAGACCCCCCGTCAACCAACATCTTGGTAACCTTGTAGTTGTGGATCGTTGGGGACACGATCAGTGGCAGCACGTACTCCCACGCCTGAGTTGCGCTCAGGGTGGTCCTCGGGGTCGATCGTGATGACCTGACCATACCAAGCCATCGGACGCCCCATCTCTGGCGTAGCCTTGACAACGTTGAGCATGCGGACCAGCCTCCTGCTGGCCCCATTCGAGGGTGGCGTGGATGCAGGCTACCGTGGTGGCCTCTAGGAATCTCCCCAAGTTGTTGCCTCGTGCCTCAGGTTTCTCTTCCCGGGTGTTGGCGGGCTCTCGGGTGTTCTGCCCGCGCCCGCCTTGGCCGGTGCGCTTGCTGCCACGCCCATCACAGGTACCTCCTCGACCGCCGCCACGCCCATCGCAGGTACCTCCTCGATCGCCGCCCCGCCCATCTTGGCGGCCAGTGGGGCAATCCCTGGCGATGTGGCCTGTCTCACCATAGCTGAAGCAGCCATCTGACCGAGTACCATCGGCCCGACGCTGTTCTCGTTGCGCCATGAGCTGCACCTAGCGACGGTCTTTGAGATAGTGGCCGTCAGTGTTGTGGATGGGACACCATGGTTCGTCAGCATCTCCAGTTGCAGAGGAGGGCTTGGCCTTCTGGAAATTGGGCTCGGTGGCGAAGATGCGCTTGTCGGCTCCTGAGTCGTGCTTCTTGGACTGCTCCTGCTTGCCGGACACCACTCCATGAAAAACAACGTCGCTATGCTCTAGCTGGGTTTCCGACAAGTGCATCTTATTTTGAGTTTCGATGTATAGAATGTTGATGCTACTTCCGCCATCCATGAGACACACTTGGAGAACTCATAGCCGTCGATCAATGGATTAACAACTAGAGCATATTTTCCTGGGAAGGGGTTTTTTCTGGATGGTCTTTACGAAACCACAGAACATCGGTCTCGGACCACTTCAGATATTGTGGGACCTTGGGGATTGTGGCGCTCAAAACATTAGCGGCGGCCTTGCACGCTCTCATTGACGGTGTTGTTATTGTGAAAACAACACAAAGATAAGTCATATGTTGGTATCGGTAAAGTAAAGGGCATGCATGACGACCGCGTTGCTGGGCATCGGACACTAACGCAAGCGACGCGATGTTTTTTGTTGATCGGGTTCAACCTCGACTCACCAGCGAGAGAGGCCTAGTCCTCTTCGGGGTAGGGATTAGGCGCGGCGGCGGAGGAGGCTTGGTCTCATAGTCGACGTCGTAAAGCCTAGCTAGGCCGTCGGATTCCCGCTTGAATTTACGCACTTGCCGGAACCAGAGTCCGAAGTTGGGGACGCCAGCTTGTATATATTGTGGGGGTCCATTCGTAGCGCCGCATGTGGCAGGTCCTTTGCGGCGGGCGTTGGGTGACCTATATATGCGGCACCCTTGGGTGGTGGCGGCACGAGTGCTCCCCTTCGGTTGAGGTGGCCCTCTAGGGAGGCGGCATTCCGGCGTGTAAGTACGTGCGCCGCCGTCGTCGCGTCCGGGCAAATCTTGCGTGGCTCGAGCCGGCATCCGCGTCGTGTTTAAAGATAGATGGGTGGGTGGGTGTCTTTTGGTCTTTTTGTTGTTGTTGCTGCTGTTGTTACGGATAAAGAATGAGAATTATTACGAACAAATATCGTGTTTAAATATTATACTGTTTATTTGGGAAGAAAAGGAAAAAAGAGACGGAGTAAGTAATAGGACGTGGGGTTTCGTTCGGTTCCGTCGCGCGAGTACTAGCTAACTAGCTTTGCTAGTGCTACGAGATTTTTTTTCTTCTTCTAGAAAACGAGGATTGACCTTGTACATGCACGTGAGGAGGGGTGAAAAGAATTCTAGTAGAAAAAGAAAAAGGAGGACGTGAGGAGAGGCTCTCCCGTGCATGCAAAACAGTTTTTACGGATCGTCGTCTGTTAGGATGCTTACACGCTAGCTGATTGGATGAAACAATCATCATCGGACAAGGCAATCGCGCTGTTCCTCCAACTGATCGAGCCCAAATTACTTACTACAGTGTTTGCCTCGATCTACATATATATATAGCTATAGCTAGCTAGAGTAGCTCCATCGATCAAGGCCGGATCAGCTGGCTCTCCTCTACTCTCCATCCTCTCAGTCAGTCAATCAACACAATAATCCACTTTGTTGAAACCATGCAGTGCATTGTGTGATAGATCAAGGAGGCTTCGTACGTGGTATGGCAAAGAAAATCACAAACCACCATGCATGTTCGGTCGCCCCCAGGAGTTGATCCACCGTGTGGGTCGTATAAGATTTTCCTCTGTTGTATGTGTTCTTCTCTGCGGCGCGCTTCACCTCGACTCTCACATACCGGCGCACCATTTCGATCACCCTCCATCCCACCACATGTTTCCTTGCACATGCAACTTCTTCTATGGCTACATGCATGGATAACACGTCGTTTGATGCATGGCCTCGTCTATCGGCTCCTTGAGGGAAAGACTACGAGAGTTGCCCTGACCTTGCTTGCTAGTGGTCATCTCGTGCGATGCCTCCTTATCATCGTGCCCGTCTAGCCGTTGCATTGACGCAGCGTGATCGTGTTCGGGTCCTCAAACATCTACGTCGACGACGGTTTCAGCTCAACACCTTGATGGCAATGCCGATGTCATGCAAGTCCGTTGCAGCTAGCTGTTGGTCTTCGTGCCCTCCTTGACACGGTAGCATCGAACCGCCGCGAACTTTGAACTAAAGCAACTGAGCTTTCAAAACAAACCTGAACACCTTTCAACTAAATCATATGAACTTTCAACCACTTTACGCAAAATAAAAAATCGGCAAATTGGAATAGAAGAATATTGAGGCGGATTGTAGGGGATGGGCGACAACAAGAGGTCGAGCACACATGGCTTCCGCGCTTTTGACGGAATAGAAACGACTGGTTCCGTTTGCGATTTTTTCCCCTGCTGCGGCCTGATATTTAATTTATGGTTTTTAATTTTTTATTCCTTGGATACTCGGCGAGTTCGAGCGGTGTGCCTTCATTTGTTAATACATTCCTCCACACACAATCTTTTCTTCTCTTCTTTATTGCTTCATAGGAGATCCCACGATCGAACTGGTATTCATATTTACGTGGATGCACACATGTATAGCTGATGAGATGTGTGCTTGTTTGGAATTCAGAATATGAAAACAAAAAAAAAGAGACCTAGCTAGGCAGCCCATGCATGCGCCAAGCTAGCCAAAAAAAAAGCTAGCTAGCTAGCTAGGAAAATAATACTATAAGGAGAAGAGCCCAACCAAAATCATAACGAACAAATTAAATCATTTTGGGTTTCGTCTCCTGCTCGATCGATCTTGTAATTTTTTTCCCGCACGGGGACAGAAGGAGATCAAAATCGTACGTACGTAGCGCTGCTTCGAGTATAATCGAGATCAAAGTCACGAAGTAAAATCCGGTAAGTTTGTCCTTATTTTTCACGCAGACTAGCTAGCTAGCTTGGAACCGGCTAGCTTCTTCTTCTGCATGGATCACGTACTCAACTATTTCACGCAAAAAATAAAAATAAAAGAGCCATATGTGTACCATTTTCGATCGTGTGGTACCATTTTCCAGCACACGTTGTGTCGTCGTAGCTAAATTAAGCGTACCATCTTCTCATCACCGGCCACTGTTATATATGTGTACCATATATTCACTACTAATTTAATTTTGTATGCATGGAAAATACCGTCTCTGCCGCTCATATCTTATATTTACTAATTGGAGGCACCGTAGAAGTTGCTACGTTAATCCTGGGTAAACAGCCGCCAATCAATGTCAGATGTAATATTAATGGCTGCGATTTAATATGAGCCTCCCCGGGAGGTCTTCCCCGATCCAAGTTGCTTTCGTCCAAAAAGTATGTTCGCATCGTAGGTTATCTCCTCGACCTCCTCCATGCGGCCGCCTCTCCTCTCTCCCCACGTGCCTCTCCGCCTCCTTGATCACAGCTCTATCCTACCGCAGAAGCCCTCATAGGATCCTCTATTTAGCACTGTGGGGAGATGACTCGACCAAGGTTTGAGGTTTCTTCTTCTAAGGTAATATGATCAATCTATCGACCTTACTGGTTCTGCAGGAAACCAGGTACGGATCAATCTGTTGACAAGGTCCTCTCCTTGATGGAGTGTGTGTGCGGCCGGTGGCCACGATGGCTCTCTCATTAGCTGCCTAGATAGTTGGCATCCTCATTCACGTCATTATTCTAGATTGGGAGTCCTATGAATTACTTTGATTGGGAGTCCAAGGACGGATCTCAATCTCATTGGTAGTTCAGTGTAGATATGAGCAAATCTTTCTGCTGTTTCAACCACGACTCTCTGGCATAGATTGGACGGGCGGTTGATGCTGACGAGGCTGCGGAGCAAAAGGACAGTGATGGACTGCTGGTGTAGCTGCGACCTTCTCGACACAGTTTGATTTTGTCGCCGGTCACCCCTGCGTCCACTTAGTAGCCAGGTAACTCATGATCCTTCAATTTCCTGTAGTTTTGTTGTCGGTGATGCTCTTAATTCTGTACGTAGTCTTAGATCCTATGTTTAACTTAGGTTGTGCTGCATATGCATGTATGGAACATTACCATGCACATTCAGATTAGTAACACGCTAACATTAGCATTTGGCAGCACCAGGTCATGCTTGGTTTAGATCAAACGCTTATCTCCTTATCATATGGAAGTCTAATAAGTTTTATTATTTCCATTCACATATTCCTCTATATTAAGTTCTTAATCTCTCCAAAGAATGACAGTGCAAGCCACAGCCATGGCATTGCCATGTATGGTTGGTGCAACTTCACGTCTTCACCCCGTTAATTTAGAACTAATTGGTGCATAGGTTTATGGGGTCCCCTGCAGCCTTTTGCTCACTTCGATTTCCTTGGAGTTGGGACATTATTTTCTCTTCTATTTTTTCTTCTGTATCACGGCTCAAATTTGATTGTAGCAAATAATAAAAGAATGAAGGACTAGGTTGGCATGTTTCCATGCATTGTTTCCTGCAGGTTAAAGCAGTTAGCACTTTCTCTAGCAACTACACTGATTGTAGACTTCCCATACTGCTTTGTTGTTCCTTACAATTTTTTTTTGCAGAACCGCAATTATAGAATATACTCCGGCCGATCCATAAAAAGTGTCGCTCATTTTGTACTAAGTTAGTACAAACTTTATACTAAGTGGGCGACACCTTTTATAGATCGGAGGGAGTATAATATTTCCTTTTCTATAGTTATTTGTTATGCAGCTTTAACTAAGTATTAGTGCACGATACCAGCTCTCAAATTTGTATGAACATCAAAATGGCCAGGTTGGTACATACCAGAAACCCTTGTACATAACAATCTGAGAAGGAGAATATTTACCTCTATCTTCATGCTACGTTGTGATTAAGCATTTTGCTGGTTAAATCCAACTCAGTGCTATGTTATTTGACATTTGATTCCCAACATATTAGTGCAACATATTGTATGGTTCGAGTCCTGCGGTCGAATCTCGGGGAACAAGTTTAATTTGTGGTCACCGACTTGAAAATCGTAGATTCCTATCATAAAAGTTGAATTCAATTTCTGCCACGATAGGCATGGATTCCTTCCATAACACGTCCATGTACGAGAAACTAGGCTATTTTTTCTGCGTGTTTTCTCATGGTATAATATACTAAGCGAATACTTTGGTGGACTGAGGAATCCTGGATCTAACCACTTCTTATTAATCTGCTGGTCAGCATTATTGATATGTAATCGTCAACTGATGACTCCAACAGCCCAAATATATGCCTCTGGCAATGAAGCAACGAGAATCTCCAACTCTTCATTAACTCTGGAAGCATCCATGTACACAGTAAAGTTCATCTCTGTCTCTTATTTGTTTCCCTTCACCGTGATGAAACTTCTGTATGATAAAAAAAAACTGAACAAAATATAGTAGTGAATCAACGTATGCAATTTTTTCTTCAGGTCCTACATCAATTTATCGACTAATTCCGACATATGCAAGTCGATCATGTACAAGACTGTATATATTCCAGACTAACTATCCATATAACTTGGTAGCGCTATCTTGAATGCACCTAATTCCATCCTTTTATGGCTCGGAAAACCTCCATTAACCTTTTTCACCCGGTGATCAAACTTACAAAATGTTGTCTCATTATTTGGGCAGCCCATGGAGTACATGCCAATATTGAATTTGATCCTGTCCAAACCTATATTTGTTGACGGTTATGTAAAAATACGATTTGTATTTTGGGAGCATATTTGAAGACAAACATGATAGAAGAAAATAACATTTACACATGTAAATTACCATATATTATAACTGTGCAGAACAAAACCCTAACAAAATCTCATTGTCGGCATCTCTTATCGTGGACACAAATGTATATCCTTTATATAGTCCTTATTAAATTAATAAACTTATTAACCGCAAAAATATAATAATAAACTTATTAGGTCATCTCGAGAAATAATAGGAATATCATTCATTCTTATAGAATATGTTTTGCTCCATAATTAAGGAGTCTAACACCTAATTTAGGGCCATGGATACGTGCATTCATTGACTTCAATACTATATGAAAAAGTGATGAAGAAATTTCAATAGTCCTGCTAATATGTAAAAATAAAACAATTATGAAATCACTAAAATACAAAGATTCTTATATTTACTAATTGGAGGCACCGTACGAGCTCTCACGTTAATCCTCACGTCTAAATTATAATCCACCGTAGATTGAAAGATAGACAGCCGAGATATCTCCTTTTCACCGTAATCCTAAAGAACGGGCTGTACCCCTAAGCAAGCAGCAGGTCGTGGGTTCGTTCCCCACATCTTCCAATTGTTTTATCTTTTTATGTTAAAAAAAAGACCGTACCGATATATTCAGGAGATGACTGCTCCTCCCCGGCTCCTCTTCCGATCTTCTGCGCTATGTCGCTGACATCCCATCTATACGCGACCTGGCCGGCCCTCCGCCATAGAATTAGCACATGGAACCATTACCACAAACACCTGCTAGCTGTAGCATTCGAGTCTAAATTCTTAGGACAGCGAAGACGGAATCAAACAGGTTCTTTTGCAGCTGCTGTAGACAAGGTTCTTTTGCAGCTGCTAGCACCGATGTCCTCTTGCCGGAACAACGGTACGGTACTTTCAACAAGCTGTGGCATCGATCAGAATAAGGCAGCACCATACGTAGTTCAGCTGTTTTGTTGGTTTCCCTTATAGTTAATTATCTGATGAACGATTAGAACTTCTCCTGGTTGGCCGGCCGAGAGCCATTGCGGCTGATGCCAACCTGACAAGCTGTTCTGGCAGAAACACTCAGAACTTTCTAACCAATTGTATAACTTTTCCTCTTTTTTAGGTACAAACACAACGATTTGCAGGAGAACAAGTCCGGCACGATTTATGTTTGTTGCATCTGATTTCTATCAGATTTAGTTCTTTCTTCCCTGAATTAATAAGAGTAATCTGTAAAAAACTGTTTATGACATCCTGGATGTCAGGTTTTGATTCATTGTAGAGGCTCTATGTTTTGAAGTATTTGATTTGGGACTTCTCAATATATGACATCGCCAAATAGAGATCATGCATATAGCAGATAAGTGTGTTGCTTACTTATTATATAACATGCAATCCGCTGTTTCGTGGGTCATTGGATAAGTTAATGGAAACTTCGAATGGCTTTTTTGTTGTTGTGTTACATAGGTATCTAAATACGTTTGCAACATAAATTAATTTTCTTCACATGAAAAAATCTGTTTACGGAAGTATATATGATTCTTGCACCAATTTTTGATTGTGCATTTCATTATATTGCTAATTCTTTACTACTCAGGGTTGAAGAGCATGATGATTGAAGGGATATTAGATTTAGATGAAGGTAGTGGTGATGTACCATGTCCGTTGTTGCAGAGCATGCCTCTGATGGTCGATGTATGGTGGTAATTTAATTAAAGAGATATATTTCGTTTGCCAACAGATTTTTTATAGGTCCTGCATTTACAAACACTTAATTTACTTTTATCCTACAATTTCGGATGCGATTTTTTGACTGGATTCTTCTTTAGTGCTTATGGTTATTCTTAGTACAACAAACACCTTTCTCTTGAAATTAAAGGTGCCGTTGTAATTGTTTCTATAGTCTATTTTTACATCCAAATGAACTGGCTGATGATTGCCAACGTCATGTCTGCAGTTACTAGAGTGAATGATTCATTCACATTCATGGAATAACAATGCAATTGACTTCCTACTATAGAAACCCGATGTTCGCATTGTTTTCTAGATCAATCGGCAGGAACGCTGCGTTGCTACCTTTAATTTAGTTAAGGAGAGGGATAATGGTAGAGAAGGGCCATGTTTTTGTTTTTACGTGGGAACATTCCGAGGAAACCTCATTTGGTATTGTGGATAATCTTCATACTTGCCCTTAGATATCTCATAGGAATTTCGTAGCCTTAACTAGAGTCTATTATTTATGTAATAGAACTATGGGTAATATTTGTCACACAAAAACATAGAAGTAGTGCCGCAAAATTTGTTGAACTCATCCAACATAATATTAGACCACCATGTCTCTCTTTTTTCCATCCTCTTTGTCCGAAAATTCACTCTCTATATATAGTTTTAAAGGGGTTAATTTTACTTTTTATGTTTATACCGTAATAGTTTCGCTTATTTTCATACGTTTCAAAACTTCCAGAAAGGTTGGAAATCTTAGAAAAATTGTAGTGCACTTAGTTGTTGTATTATTTCTGTTTTCTGTATCCAAGCGAAGGTACCAATTAGTTCTCTCTTCACATAGCATTCTCTTTCTTTGATGATCTACAATTAGATGTTTGTATATTATTTCTACTTACAACGCCCCTTAAACCAGGGATTAACTTAAGGAAGGAAATTGTTTATCCCGTGTGGGGAGTAATATAAGAGGTCATTTAAAAAATTTACTATCATTTACAGCAAAAATATAAGTAGCCTTAATAATATTATGTGTTCTATAATAGTTATACAAATAGAGATACGAGTATCCCGTGCCGATGCACGGGTTGATGACTAATATACATAATTCTTTTTGCTGCTTGCTAATATTTTTCTCATAAATAAAATTTGTTCTGGAGACGTGCGTGCATGCAGTTTAATTAATTAATTAATTAAATCAGTTAGCTAGCTCCTTGAGGGAAATAAATGAGATGGATTGATCGAGCAGATTGTACATGCATGTACGTGCGCCTTTTGATTTTCCTTCTCTCACGCTAGCTAGCTACGTACTTTGCCGTGCATTCATGCATCGATCGGCTTCTTTTCTTTCTTTCCTTCTTTCTTTCTTTTCTGATTTCCATTCCAAAGAAAAACACAAGAAGTAGCTAGGCTAGTGTGCATGCATACATTTTTTTTTAGAAATGGGGTAAGACCCCAGCCTCTGCATCAGGATGATGCATATGGTTTTTTTATTACTTTATTTCCAAGAGTACGACATGAAAAGAACGTTACAATTCACGGATCACATAAGGTTGAAACATGAATCAACCAGTAGAAAACAAAATCGTGTCGCCGGTTTAACATGTTATCCTATTAGCACACCGCCAGCCGGCCTGGTTGTACAAATCCGCTGCGACCGTCTCCATTATAGTGCACCCATAATCCATAGCATGTCGCTTCTCCGCTGGTTGGAGATAAGACCACATACGGATCCAGTGGGTAGCCCTGGGTATAACCTGCAAAAAACATGGAGTCTTTGACTTATTAAACACAAAATCATTCCGCACATTCCATATTGCCCAAAGTACAGCACACACCCCCACCCGAATGGGTATTAAATCTTTCTTTGCAATCCCTTTCAGCCAGTTCCCAAATAGATTATCTACATTTGTGGGGGTGTCAAATTAAAGGACATGTGTACAATTCGCCAAACTATTTTAGCGAATGGGCAATCAAAGAAAAGATGGTTGATAGATTCCTCTTTATCACAAAAACAGCAAGTTTTATTCCCATTCCAATTCCGTTTTGCCAAATTATCTTTTGTGAGAAGCACCTTACGTTGCAAAAACCACATGAAATTTTTTATCTTCAAAGGCACCTTCATGCGCCAAATATACTTTCGTAGAAATCTCGTGTGACCGTTCAATAGGTCCAAATACATTGATTTAACAGAGAACCTTCCTGTGGTTGTTAATTTCCACACAAAAACATCTTGCTCATGTGATAGATTAACATGCATAATTCTGTTTAATAAGTGCAGCCATTGCTCCCATTTGTCTCCGGTTAGAGTCCTACGGAAAGTAATATTCAACGGAGCATGTGATAAAATATCAGCCACCGAAACTTGTTTTCGTTGAACTATATTATACAGCGTGGGATATTGTTGTGAAAGGGGCGTGTCCCCCAGCCAAGTATCCTCCCAAAAACGTGTACTTGTTCCATTTCCTACTTGAAACGACCCTCTACAAAAAAACTCATTTTTGATCCGCATCAAACCCTTCCAAAATGGAGAGTCAAAGGGCTGTACCGTGACTTGTGCTAAAGTTTTAGAGTGGAGATATTTATTGGAGAGTAATTCTTGCCACACTCCTTCCTCGTTTAAAAGTTTAAAAGCCACTTGCTAAGAAGACATTTATTTTTTAACTCAAGTACCTCAATTCCCAACCCTCCCTGATCTTTTGGACGACAGATGATATTCCACTTAGATAATCTATATTTTCTTTTGTGACCATCGCTTTGCCAAAAGAAACGAGACCTGTACACATCCATTCTTATATTGTGAGCATGTGAGAAATTTACGATCTCTCACCTAAAACATCTTATATTGTGGAACGGAGGGAGTATGTAGCTAGTACGTTCTCTCTCGCGCTCATCGAGCAGATGAAACAAGACCACGTTGCCCAGCTTCAATTCCTACACGCACTGGTTTGCTATAGCTCGGAACCCATCAATCTAAAAACATATACTACCAAGTCACTTTGATCCATCCATCTAAAACCCTAGCTACTACGTCTATATATGGGGTGAAAAACAAGAACTAGTATGGCGGCGGGAGCGGGCAGGCAGGCAAAGATGAGGACTCCACGCGCGTCCGTGACCGACGCAAACTCGTCTCAAATTTGGGCCGGATTCTGGTTCGAATAAACGAAAAAACATATGTCGGTTCGTTTAGGTCGTTGTTTCTACCCAAACGGACAGAAACGGAGCGCGCCGGACGAAATGGGTTGGCGTTGTTAGTGATGACCTTAAAGCTTGTTTGTTACCGTAATGAAAAACACATGCCTTCACCGGCCGGACGCGCCCACCGTGAAAACTACACGACGCGACTCACCAGTTTATACACAGTTTATACATGCAAAAGGAAAAGGACGTGCCCTCCATGCAAAATAAGCAAGGCAACGCACCAATCTTATAACACGCAAAAGGAAAATTAGAGATGCTAGCTGAAAGCCCGTATATGCGTTGCTACGGTGAAAAGGGGCGGAATGCCTCTAAGTGGTCGCCGCAAGCCATCCTCTACCTAATCCTCTCTGTAACTTGACCCCTCGAAAAAAGAATGTTGTACTCGAAAGAAATATATGCATCTTTAACATGACCTTCATTTTCCGAAAAAATATATTATTATTGGTTATGTAAAAGGGGGACGGAGGCATTTGCCCCCCCCCCCCCCCCCCCCACTTATGCAAAAAAAAAAAAATCTGACACATTAATTGACACTTATTTCGAGGTTGGGTTGTTAACTATCTCTAGGTTAAGTTCATTAATTAGTATGTTATCCAGCAGGATGCTATCGGTCTTCAGATCTCGATGGACAATGGTTGGGGTACATCCTCGGCCCGCACCACCTCACCGGGAGCACGTACCTCATATTCATGTCCGATCTGGACTACGCCGTGAACAGCTGCACCAACCAATGGATCCGCCGCCACCCCGTTCTCCCCCCCCCCCCACCCCCACCCCAGACCAACCACGCCGCCATGCTGGATCCGCGTCAACGTCACGAACGACGCCGGAGATCGACTGTTGACACTACGCAGACAGGTTCGGCTCTTGGCACACGTTCGCTGGCCAGGAGAGGACCCTCCCCGGATCCACGGCCCTCTCATACACCGACGACTACGGCAACCTCTTCGGCAAGTGCCTCATCTTCAGAGGTCTTCAGATCTCTACGGACATCCTCGTTGGGAATGGCTCCGACAACAGGCACACGTTTTATGGATAGACGTACTATAGTGACCGGTCGAGATCGTACACGAGAGGAGTGGCCTTACGGATGTGTCGTATTGTGCGGCTGGCGGGGTCATGGGTGGCGTGCTTATGTCTTGTCTTGTGTTGTCGGACTGCGTAGAGGTGTAGCTGGGTTGGGTGAACTAAGCTTCCAGAGCAACCTCAAACAATTTTCAACTAAATCAACTCAACTTTTAACCATTTCACGTAACCGATATAAGAAAGAATATCGAGGAGATCCAGCGCAATTGCGAGATCGAGCACACGGGGCTCGGCGTGGTGCTCCGAGTGGTACCATTTTTCCAGGATACGTTGTGTAGTAGCTAGAGCGGCGTTTCTGCGACGAGTACCATCTTCTCATCACCGGCCACTGTTATGTGGCATGTACCATTTTATTGTCGGAGACCGAGGCTTTGATTGGTTAGTTGCACTTCACCCCTCTTGACGTACTATTCACTAATTTAATTTTGTTTGCATGAAAATTATTGTCTCTTGCCCTCATATATGTATAATTTTTTTGTGTGGTGATATTTTTCCCATAACTAAATTTGTTACAGAGACGTGCATGCAGTTTAGTTAACTCAGCTCCTTGAGGGAAATGGGGCCCACACCAACGTACACAACGTACGTAGGTAGATGCATGCATGCAAACTGTACGTGCGCCTTTTGATTTTGGTTCTCTCTCGAGCTGGTGAATAAATCGAGTCCATGCAAAGTTACGTTCGAGTTTTTTTCTCCTGTGGACGAAGAAATGGTCGAGCTAGCCACTTTGCCGCTCATTCATGCATGGGCTTCTTTTCTTCCTTTCCTTTGTTTTCTGATTTTCCTTACAAAAAAAAAGGCAGTACCTAGCTACGTCGGTCTTGGACGTCGGGGCGGCACTTCGGCAACAGCCGTGACATTTCTACTTGTCTCTGTGGATAGCAATGGTAGGTTGGCACTTGGCAGGTCATCCTTGTGTTGCCGTAGCTCCCTGGTTTTGATATGGAAGCACCGATCAAGCTCTCTCTCTCTCTCTCTGGTTGGGTCGACAACCTTGGTACCTCGTGTGAAACTAGTGATGCCCTGAGCGAGAGCCCCGCGCACTGGTGTCAACGATCCTTGCAATTGTGTGTATAACTTTCGTGTTGGAGACGTCGTTGTGGGATCCCTTGTCACGCGAGAGAGATCCAAGTGAACACCCTAGTCTATTTGTCCGGCCTCGACAACAACGGTGGCGACGTACCGTGTCATCATCCTCTTGGGAGGGACGTCATCATAGATCTTAGGTACCAACTAGTTAAAGGACGTCGGCATTTTCGGGCATGCTTTGTTAGTGGCTTGAAGCTTCTTCATATCCAACATGTATGGGGTGGCTTCGTTGGTCTCCTATTTTCTTTTACACATGACCTCGTTTGTCACCGTTCTCGGTCCTTGCTAGTTGTCCCTTGTAGGGTCGGCGCGCATCTCCCTCCCTCCGACCGTGGCGGCGCGCATCTCCCTCTCCTCCGACCGTGGCGGCGCGCATCTCCCTCCCTCCGACCGTGGCGGCGCGCATCTTCTTCTCCTTCGACCGTGTCGGCGCGCATCTTCCTCTCCTCCGACCATGGCAGCGCGTACCCGTTCTTTGCTCCACCCGGGCAGATCTCATCGCCTGATCTGTAGCTGGAGGGCGCATGGCGTGTCGATCCGAGGACGACGAGGACGACTACGTACTCCCGCAGCCAGATCCAAAGGTAATACATCTATTTGTGACCGGCCGTCGTGCCGACGAACTAGGGTTGTTGTCATTGTTCTGCTTAGGTTTTCTTCCATAGGACACTCATGAACAGAACTAGAACTAGGGTTGTAATACATCCGAGGACGATGAGGACGACTATGTAGTGTCGCTCAAAAAGAACATAACTAGCACAAATCGGTAGTGTATGAAACTCATGGCTGACTTATCTCCTTTGCAAAACAGATGTACATTTCGGTGACACTGTATAAAAAGCCGGGTCCTTAGCCAAGGTGCGCTTGTCGTCCGGCATAATTGTTGGTACACAACAATTATGCAATGGATTTGTAAGTTTGTTATTCTGTCTTATGCATACTTTTGTGTTGTATGTCCTTTATGCTAGATGTATAGTGAGCTAACATGGAGTCAAATATTCTCTCTTTGCATTTCAGTGACCACTTTACAAAAGAGGCACCTTCAGTACATCAGCACTCGCTTATTGCACTATGTGCAGAGCATGGTGCTGATCCGTTTAGCTCATTTAAATGAGCTAACTACAAGGTCGGGGACAAAGCGGCGAGTTGATTATATTTTGGCGACACCGTCCAAGAAGAAGATTGAATTCATGAACTCTAACAGCAAGTCATGAAGATAAATTAAGTTGGAAATGACAAGGATAAGTTTAGAGAGGCATGACATAGATAGATTTAGCTAGACATGTCAATGATAGATTTAGAGAGGCATGACAATGAAGATAAGTAATTGGTTGTCTTGTGATGCAATGTATCGGTGACATTTGTTATACCTTATGAATGAATTTGTTAGCATTTTTGTGCTTCTGCTATGAAATTTTAAATGTCCAGTGCCAAATCTATTCCTGCTCTAGGCTTATGAAGAAACCACAATGCAAACGAGCAGAAATAGAATCTCCGTTTCTGATGTCCAAATACATCGGCAACGGAGACTGGATGGCAACCGTAGCCAAAATCAAGCCTCATCGGTGACGGTTTTTCTTGTCCGTTGCCGATGAGAGCCTTCACATCAGTGACAGGGTCGGGGACACGGACCCTTTTTCCGTTTCCGATGGGCTTTTTGGCCCGTTTCCGATGTGTCGTTCTGTACTAGTGATGCGGGGAGACAAGGAAGTCTCCGAGTGCCCGAGTTCCCGGCAGGAGGCCAGGCTCCCTCTCGGGTACATCTCCGTACCATTGTGGATAAGCTCTCCACCTCACGCTAGAAGACCTCAGAAGACTTGGGAAGCAAGGCGATGGTAGCGTGGGTCGGAGACACAGCCGGGGTGGTGTCAGCCACTGTCCACCCCGCTCCCTCCAAAGGTGTACGCTCCCACCTAATTAATCCAACGAAGACGTTAGGCTGAGAAGAAGCCACGTCTCCCCATAAACCAGCTGTGGAGGGCCCTTCCCGCCGAAGGCCCCTCGTGCCCCTCACGTGACCCTGTGGTATCCCCTTAGCCTATAAAAGGAGGACCAATGCACGGAGGAAGAGGAGGGAACAAGTCGAACTAGAGCAAGACTAGACTAGGGATGCAAGGGTAGAGGGGAAGGTGATCTCCTCCGGGTCAGGATCTATCCTTCGTCTACCTCCAGCCAAAACCCTTCCGGATACCCTGTCGGGAAGCCTCCATTGTAAACCGCACTATGAAGAACCCATCAATCCAGACATGCAGAGTAGGGCTTTTAGCCTCCGGGCGGCCTGAACCTGGGTAGCTCCTTGTGTCACTTTGGTTGCATGCTTTGATCGTGGAGAGGAGAGCTTGATCTAGACCTCACCCAAGAGACGATTCTCAGCCTCCTTCGCGCCCCATACCGAACCTAAAAGGGGGTATCCTCTACTCCCGGTGTCCGTGATTCGAGACACGACATCTGGCGTGCCAGGTAGGGGGCGCAAGCGTTGGTTTCATCTTCATCAAGATCATCGGCAAGTTCTTCGTCAAGCATGCCGCGGAAGAAGAAGGGAGATCCTGCGGCATCCAAGCCTATCTCTCCCTCACGCACTCAAGCTTCCGCTAATCGCCATGTGGCTGACGCGCGGCGAGGCGTCTCTCTGTCCTCACCTCACGTGGAGAGGGTGGTGCCGGACGAAGCGGACGACCACAACAAGGACGACGGCCCTGAAGGAGTGGCGGCTCCAAAAGGCCCCATCATGCCTTCTCCTCGCTAGGGGGAGAAGAGCGTCGGTAACGGCGCTAGCAAGGAACCAACCGCTGGAGGGGGGAACCACGGCGCTCGCGCCAGCGGGGGGCACGAGCTTCCAAGAGCAAGTCTCCACGCACTCACCTTCGGACGCGCAAGCTCGCCATGACGCTTTGGTCGCTGCCAAGGCCCTGATGCAGTTCCCTCCAAGCACCGGCGATCCCAAGGTCTACCAAAAATGGAGGACTCGCGTCGAGAGGCTCCTCGACTTCGCCGACGGCGGCCCATGGCTTGAGCCTACTCATGCTCCCACCGTCAACGATCCCGGAGCAACAAAAGACAAGGCACATGATCCGCGAGGCCAGCATCGTGGTGAACGTCAAGCTGAAACGGCGCCTCCTCGCACTGCTCCACCGATGGCGGATCGGCTGAACCGCCACTAGTACAGAACAACACATCGGAAACGGGCCAAAAACCCCTTCGGCAACGGAGAAAGGGTCCGTGTCCCCGCCTCTGTCACTGATGTGAAGGCCTTCATCGGTAACGGAGGCCAATAACCGTTTCCGATGAGGTCTCCATTTGGCAACGGTTGTGCGCAAACCTCCGTTTCCTTAGTTTTCCTTCATCAGATACGGAGTTTGCCATCCACCCGTTTGCACTGAGCATTTCTCATATTTAGGTTACAGAATGCCACATTTACAAATGCCACTAGATACTTAAAATCTCACAGCACAAGCTCAAATACTAAACGGTAACAGATTTCATTCATATCACAATGTAACTTTACATTTCCATCACAATTTTACCTTTACAATTGCATCACAAGATGTGACAAACATAAGAGGTAAAACGATAACAGATTTCATCTATACTAAGCCTATCATGTCAAAGGACGGAAAGAATATATGATTTCTTCCCTACATCCTTTTCCACAATCCTCGCAGGTGTCACTCTAGCTATCTCTTCTTATCTCAACTTCTTGAGAGAAGGATGTTGAAGCTTTGGACCCTATACATTAGTAAATAGAGTTACAATTGTTAAACACATATGCTAAAACAAATACACTATGAATTTAAGCAAACTGAAACGATATCTTACCTATGTCTTGAGGTGGCTCTTATTGATGAACCGGAGCAGCCACACACGGCTTGTCAACAAGATATTGCTATGTCAGCAGCTTCATAGGATGCCTGACAACGATCATCCTTTCCATGGAGGCCACCACCGGCTCTGGATTTTTTATGCAGTGTCACCGAAATCTAATCTAATACGTCACCGATGTGACATTTCGGCGACACTGTATAAAACACTCTTACTTAAAAAAGTATTTTATGCAGTGTACCAAAACGTCACAATAGCGACGGTGGATATGTATGGTGGAGTTTGAAAGGGAACAGCTTGATATCCCTAAATGTAAATAAGGATTTATGTTAGTTCTGACACTACTAGATAGAACAAACAATTTAACACAATAATATGAAGTATACAGTAGTATATAGTGTGTACTGACCTCTGTATATAATTGGAGGCCATTATGGGAAAGTTAACAAACACTACTCTCTTGAGTAATGTTCGTTGTTTTTTCTGTGTCTCCGACTTTTTTATGCAGTGTCACCGAAATAGACTCCTGTTTTCACATGGACTAGTTAGCTAAACTACAACTAGTTGCAAGTGCACAATAGGCAAGTTAACTACATCAAGAAATGATCTAGATAGAACTACCGGATGTGAACTGAACTACTTTCAACAAGTTAGCGAAACTACAACTAGTTGCAAGTGCACAATAGGCAAGTTAACTACATCAAGAAATGATCTAGATAGAACTACCGGATGTGAACTGAACTACTTTCAACAAGTTAGCTAAACTACAACTAGTTGTAAGTGCACAATAGGCAAGTTAACTACATCAAGAAATGATCTAGATAGAACTACCGGATGTGAACTGAACTACTTTCAACAAGTTAGCGAAACTACAACTAGTTGCAAGTGCACAATAGGCAAGTTAACTACATCAAGAAACACTAGTAGAAAAGGGGGCAACGGTGCGCCCCCTTTAGTACCGGTTGTCCAAAAAACTGGTACTAATTAAAGGGCGCATTAGCACCGGTTGCGTTCATGTGCCAGCAGGGGCACCGCGGCGAGGACCTTTAGTACCGGTTGGTCTTACAAACCCGGTACTAAAGGCTAACCTTTAGTAAATGTTTTCCAGTTTTTGATTTTTTTTTGAATTAGTTATGTCTAACCCTAGCCCGAAACCGAGACCCACTTCTAGCGAAATCGGCAGGAACTTATTTAAAATGTTTGAAATACCTAAATATGTTTTTATATCCAAAGGTTTTTGTGATGCAAAAGATGATATGGATGAAATATTTGAATTCCTCTCATTTTTCTAATCGATTTAGGTATTTTATTTGTCAAATTTTGATTTACGGATTTAAAGATATGAATTATTCCATATTAAATGTAAAAAGGAAAAAATAAAGTAAAATTCATTTTATTGTTATTTATTCGAAATATATTATTACATAATCATTGTTACTTTACTAAAACAAAATTTTAAAATTTAAACAATGAAAAGTGTAACATCATAACCGAGGGGATAATATGATTGATAGGGTACTAATATCAGTAAGTTCTAATTTCTCATTTGGAAGCTAGGTTGGAAGGAACTCAAAAATTAAGCGTGCTCGGGCTGGAGGATGGGTGACCGACTAGTAAGTTTGACTTGGGTAAGTACTTTGACCTGAGATTAAGTGTATAACTAGTTTAAGTGTGTGGCTAAGTGAGAAATTTCAGAGTAGAATTAGGAATAGAAATAAAAATAATTAAGAATAGAAATAAAAAATAAGAAATAAGAATAAAACTAAAAATAAAATTAAAAAAATCATGGGACCTTTAGTACCGGTTTGTATTGGTCCTCCGCCTGCACACGCGCTGCTGCGCCCATGTGGAGGCCTTTAGTACTGGTTTGTATTAGAAACCGGTACTAAAGGTCCTCCGCCTGCGTGCGCAGGTTCGCCACGTGGAGGGCCTTTAGTACCGGTTGTATATAAAACCGGTACTAAAGGGGTACCCCTTTAGTGTCGACCTTTTAGTACCTGTTGCACAACCGGTACTAAAGGCCCAATACAACCGGTGTTGTTGCCCCTTTTTCTACTAGTGAAATGATCTAGATAGAACTACCGGATGTGAACTGAACTACTATCAACAAGTTAGCTAAACTACAACCGGTTGCAAGTGCACAATAGGCAAGTTAACTACATCAAGAAATTATCTAGATCGAACTACTGGATGTGAACTGAACTCACTATCAACAAGTAAGCTAAGCTACAACTAGTTGCAAGTGCACAATAGGCAAGTTAACTACATCAAGAAATGATCTAGATAGAACTACCGGATGTGGATCTGATACCTTCTTCACGTCGCCGTTGGATCGATCTAGCAGATCCGGAAGAGGTGGAGGTAGAGGAAGCGGACAAAGCGACGACCTCGCCGTGTCGGGGGAGATGGCGAAGACCTCGCCGTGTCGGGGGAGATGGAAAAGACCTCGCCGTGTCGGGGGAGATGGCGAAGACCTCGCCGTGATAGCCGTCGTCTGGGCGGAGACGGCGCCGGCGATGGCCGCAACGCCAGGAGGCGCCGCCACGAACAGATCTAGCATACTGGGACAGAGTGAGGAAACGAGTGTTATGTTTTGCTCTGTACGCCCGTATATATAGGTGAAACATAGGACCCACGCGCCCACTCTGTGGAATTTCTTCTACTCTCTAGAATAATATTTTCCTAATCTCTACTATATGGAGAAAACCACTTATAGGATACTTATATTAATATTAGTGATTACTACATTACATACGCAGTACATATTAATAATAATAAAGTAAATTACAGTTGGAGAACTTATAGAACTACTACTAGCTACTTCTTGTTTTTCTTGCGCCCTGCTTCCGCGCAATCCTCGTCCTTCTCACGACCTCGCTTATTGGGGGCCATTGGAGGTGGTGGCGGCGGCGGCGGCAGCATATCGGAGGCGGTGGCGGCGGCTTTCTTCTCCATCGCCGGGGCTCCCTTCTTCGGGGCCGGCGCCTCCGCCTCGTCCTCCTCGTCGTCCTCCTCCTTCTCCTCTTCGGTTGACTCGTCATCAGAATCAACCTTCGGCGGGCCCAACATCAAGGTGGGATCATGGAAGTTGGCGTATTCGTTGTCGCTCGTCTCCGGCGTCGTTCCTTCAACGGACTCGCCGCTGACGGGGGGACTGTCCCGCGGCGACTCAGTGTGCTCCTGTGTGTCGTTGCTGCGAGGCATCTTCGCTAATCAGTAGGAGGGAGCGAGCGAGCGAGAGAGAGAGAGCAGATTCGGTGGCGTCTTGAGCTAGCAAGGATTGGGGTTTTCAAGGAGTAGTGGGCGGTGCCACTACGCCATGGCATTTACTCGCCTCGCTTCGAATTCCAAGAAGATGGAACGTGTCCACATTGGAAACGGACACCCAAAAGTCTCCGTTGCTATAGAGGCACATATCGGAAACGGAGCCTGAATTAAGACCGTTGCCAATACTATCGGTAGTGGAGTTAATACTTTCTCCGTTACCTATGTTGACGGGCCAGCCACGGCCCAGGTCAGGTTTGTACGCACTGGCCGCGCGGAAAGCGCGATTCTCCGTCGCCTAACGCCTGCCGTTTCCATAGAGGGGTATCCGATGTGTCGTTCTGTACTAGTGCGCGACCGCGGCAAGGCCAACTCTGTTGGGTCGTCTACTTCACGCAACCCAGATCTTCATGACGAGCTCAACAGCCATCAGAACGAGGATATGCGCACTCGCATTGAGCGTCGCCGTGAACGTCATCGCCGGGAAGATCGGGACATCGACCTCGCCGAGGGCTGCCTCGCCCACGCCCCTGAGTTCCGTCACTTCAACTGGCCCAAGAAGTTCAAGATCGACGTTCTCCACTACGACGGCACCACAAACCCTCGGGACTTTCTGCAGATCTACTCCCTTGCTGTGCTGGTCGCCGGGGCCGACGAGGTCATGATGGCCAACTGGTTCCCATTGGCCCTGAAGGGAGATGCCCAGACATGGCTTCTCAACCTTCCCAAGTGCTGCATCCGTTCCTGGCGAGCACTGAAGGAACAGTTTCTGGGGGCTTTCCAAGGCGGGTACGAGCGCCCGGGGGCTCCCAGCGACCTCCACGACTTCAAGCAGCTTCCGGGTAAAACTCTTCGCAAGTTCATCGAGCGCTTCACCCAGAAGATGAAAACCATACCATGCATCAAGGAGGAGTTGGTGATCCGGTCCTTCCACGCCAACGTCCACAACCCCAAGATGCCCGAGAAGCTGAGCATCCATCGCGTCGAGTCTTCCCGTAAGCTCTGGGAGCTTGCAGATCGGTGCGCCCGAGCTGAAGAAAGAGTCAAGTTCCCCGGGGAGGATGAACCCGAGGACAAGGTCACTCCCGCCAAGAACAAGAAGCGGGACTCTGGACCCAATAAGCGGATCTTCGTCACCGAGCCTCTTCCAAAAGAAAGCCAAGCCTGCATGGACTTCCGAGGAAGAAGGTGAAGGTGACCCCTGGTGTCACATTCATCCAGAAGGCAACCACCTGCTCAAGGACTGCCGCATGCTAAAGAATCTCACCATCCGGGAGCAGCGCCAAGCTGACGGGGTCAGTCCGGACAGCTGCTACAACTGCGGCATTGCCGGGCACATCGCTCATGACTGTCCCACAGGTCGCCAAGGCGGAGGTGGCCGTGGGTGGGGTCGTGGTGGTGGCCACGGAGGCCGAGGAGGAGGACATGGTGGCCAAGGCAGTTGCGGGCATAACAATCCAGAGGCCGCCCACGACGGCAACGGGGAAGCTCCGGCTCCCCAAGGAGGCAACGACGGGAAATATCAATAAGTCACCGGAGTTGTCGGATGCATCCACAGAGGGTCTTCTCTGCCTCCCTCCAATGGTGCCTGCACGAGACTTGTCCGGGAGCTGAATGCGGTTGCTTTTGTTCCGCCCAAGCGCCTGGACTGGTCCAATCAAGTCATCACCTTCGACCCAGAAGACCATCCCGCCAGCACTGCCGGGATTCCTCTTTCTCGCCTGCAAGACACCGGAGTGTTCTAAGGAGTGAATGGAAGTGTCACTCGACCCCTCAGGAAGATCACGCTTCCGGTCACTTTCGGCGACTCCAAGAACTTCCGCACCGAGGAAATCGTCTTCGACATCGCAGACACTCCACTCCCGTACAACGGCATACTGGGCCGGCCTGCTCTGGCCAAATTCATGGCCGTCTCCCATTTTTCCTACAACATGCTGAAGATCCCGGCGCCGTGGGGTGTGATCAAGGTCAAGACCGGCATCGACGACGCTATCTACTGCATTCACCAACTGAACCAAACGGTAGCGATCATGGCGGATGTCCCTCAAGGCGTATAGAAGGATGATGTTGGGGCGCTCTCCAGGGGCGAAGGGCACCCTGGGGGCTCCACATCTACTCCCTCCAAGAAGGCGCCATTCCATGGTGATCCTCAGCTGACCAAGAAGGTGGTGCTGACCAGTGACGGAGTTCGCTCCATCACTATCGGTGCCCGCCTCACCGACAAATAGGAAATCGCGCTCGTCGCCTTCCTTCGGGAAAACTCTGATGTCTTCGCGTGGGAGGCGTCAGGTTTGCCCGGTGTTCCAAGGGAGGTGATCGAGCACAAACTGGCGGTCAGCCTGGGAGCTCGCCCCGTGAAGCGGGTTCTCCGGAACCAAAGCAAGGAAAACCTGGAATTCATCATCGCCGAAGTTGATAAGCTGATAGAAGCCGGCATCGTCCGGTCGGTTCCCCACCCAACTTGGGTGGCCAACTCCGACAAGTGCGTGTTCGGGGTCCCATACGGTAAGCTGTTGGGTTTCCTGGTCTCTCACCGAGGGATCGAGGCGAATCCGGACAAAATCAAGGCAATCGAGCGCATGGAGGCGCCCGGCGGGTGAAGGACGTACATCGCCTCAACGGGTGCATCACCGCACTCGGGCGCTTCATCTCAAGGCTTGGGGAGCGGGCCTTACTGTTCTTGAGGCTGCTTAAGAAGTCAGGCCCCGTGGAGTGGACTCCCGAGGCCGAGGACGCCTAACTCCTCTCTTCGCCCTCGCCATTGGCGCTGGCGGCCCGTGGGGAGGTCTGGAGCTAGGATGAGGAAGAAGATGGACGAAGGTGCAAGAGGCGCACCCCGCTTTTATAGCCTCGGCGGCGCCTCTGTCAGGGGTCTCCTCGTTTTCTCCGTTACTGAGAATCGAAGAGGCCATCGCAGTGGAGTAGCTCCAAGACCGTCAGGACGATTGACGAAGCAAAGCAAAGAAGACCAGATGCCCGGGACCCACTTTGAGCTATTTTACAATTTTAGTTCGTGGATATATATATAGGCAACATATCTTTACATAAGTCCAAAATGCTCCTAGAGAAATTCAGAGAATCTCGACTGGGTCTCTCTGAATGCACATAACAGATGTACAGAGTAGTAGAGACCGGAGAATGCTCGTAATTTCTGACGAAACTGAAAACCTAGTTTTTTTTTGTTAGTCCAAACTGAAAACCGGCCCAATACCGGCCCAATGCTACGAGCCAACAAGGAAGAAACCCCACTCTCTCCCGTGCGTGCGTGCGTGTGTGTGTCTTGGCTTGCCGGCGCCGAGTGAGGAGCCCGCCGCCGCAGGCCGTGCCTAAATCCCCAAATCCACGCCAGTGAGTGAGGACAGCGCCGGAATGGCACCCCGCCGCAGCCCGCGCCTCCACCCCCAAACCCACGCGAGTGAGGAGGGAGCAGGAGTGAGCAGCCCGCGCCTCAATCCCCAGATCAACGGGAGTGAGGATGTCGCTGGAGTGATCCGCCGACCCCGTCGTCGCAGCCGCAGCACCTCGCCAACGGCGGCTTCGTCCCTGCCGGACGACATGCTCGGGGAGATCCTCATCCGTCTCCCGCCGCAGCCCTCCGCCCTCCCGCGCGCCTCCGCCCTCCCACAGTCTGTGTTTACTCCTCAGACACTGGCATACAGGGCAACCTCATTTCTACGGAGGCTCCATATCAGATTGCTCGTGTTGCCGAAGGTCCTGCAACCCTGGTTGGTAATGCACTTTATTGGTTGTCTGAGACAGATAAAATTCTTGAGTTTGATGTGGATAGACAAAGCCTAGCAGTGACCACGGGCCCTCCCGTTACAAGGGATTACGTCGGTGGAAAACATCGGATCATCCTGGCTGACGATGACGCCCTAGGCTTTGCTGTATTTTCTTTTCCTCACTTCCAAATGTGGCGGAGGAATGCTAACGGTCATCATGATGATACATGGGTGCCTTGGAAGACCATTGAAATGCGTACAATTCTCGGTCTCCCTTCTGAGACTGCGACAGGGTGGGAATTGCTGAAGGGGTATGTTGAGGATACTGATGTTGTATTTTTGAGTGTGCGCCACAATGTCTACATGGTTGAACTGAAGTCGATGCAGTCCAGGAAACTTTGTGAAAACAATTACGTCACTGAATGTCATCCTTTTACAAGTTTCTATACACCAGGTGAAAAAGACTCACCCTTATTCCTTATATTGTTGGAGTAACCTATTCTAGTCATGTTTTGTACATGAGTGCTCGACTACCTTCATTGTCATTCTTTAGTGTTCACTAACAACTTTAACTTACCAATCCTCCCTTTGCTAGATAGACGAACTTATAGCCATATTCAATATATGTTATTGTTCCTGTCTTCACCCTTTTTTTTTTATACCAATGAAATTTAAATGAGTTAATCAGCTGACACACTTGGAACTTTAAAGCTGGTTATATTCCGCTATCCAATATATTTATCTGATTTTGTTATTTATCTTAACCGCATAACAACACTTCTGTTGAAATCAAACTCTATGAATAATTCTGCTTCTTGTCACTTGTTAATGACTCCGCCTGCAAGCAAGTGACTAGTACATTTTTAGCACATAAAGAATAAATGCATTGCATGTCTCTAATTAGGCTCCATGTCTTTCAAACATAATATATATGCACTTCTTTTGCTATAGTTTAATAGCTTGGGCATGTTTTAATTTTGTCTGCTCGACATGATGAGGCATGAGTTTGCATGAGAGTTCTAGACTGTATTCTATCTGCTAAATCATTCATTATGAGGTAGCTATTTAATTAAACTGTTTTCCTGAATATGCCTTGCATGTCAAAATATATCTGAGATTTTGTTGAGCATTATTAGTATCCAAAGCTGGTATGAAAAATGAGTTTTTTTTCTCCATATATATTGTCAGCTCATCTATGTAACTGACTAAATGTTGCGTTCTCTTATCCATTCTTCTCCCCTTAACCAGTTAGTAATTTCCCGACCTTATGTTTCTAGGAACAGCCATGAATGGTGGATCCAACGGAGCTGAAGTGGTGCATGATACATAGGATGCTTGCCGAGTTTGATTGGCTAATGTGCTGAAATGGTTCAGCTGGTAAGTTCTTCTGAATATTGCTTGTGAATTTTCGACTCTGATTCTTTTTCTATGGACAATAGCCAGCTTTCAATGTGGGAGCATGTACCCACAAATTGCTGTCCAGTCTGCTCTAATGGATTCACGCTTGTGAATAACACAAACAACAACTAAAATGATGGTGATACCAAAGGAAAATAACTACTTCCTGGATTGTAAATGATATCAAGATCAGATGTCGAATATGGTATTGATTGATCACAACATTAAGCTCGCCACCCCCAACAAATTACAGTGTCAAAAGTATTTCTGTTAGATGAAGCTGAGAAGATGATATATGTTACAGAGCTCTTCCTTATTTTGCGGAGTTGGCCACTAGTTTGTATACACATCTCGTTCATACATTGTGTTGCACAGATATTACTATTAGATTGTGTATATATCTGTATCAGGTTACTAACAGATTGATGATTTCGTTTTCTCCAGGTGAAGAAAGGGCTGCTGCAGTTGTCAACTGTCACTGAGTTTGTCGTGTCGCATCAATCTAGCCCACAGTGCTTTGTGCTATTTGAGAAAAAGTTATTGGGCGTGCCCTTGGTCTAGCCAAGTTTCTATTGTAGCAGGATGCTTTTGAAGACCTAATCTAGGGAATTTCAGCTTCCCGGATATCATTTCAAGTAGATTACGCCTTATATTGCATTCAATGCGTGGTTGTGCTTGGTAGCTATTCTCTTTAGGAAAAAGAGTTTCAACCCCAAGAACCAACTAGACTAGACTTATATTTTTTTGTATCCTTCTCTCTCAGCTGTTATCTGTGGATGTGCTGTGATCGTTATCCACAAGTGCTCTTCTCCTCATTGAAATTAATAGCAGAAAAAATTACTCTGGATGATTGTGGTCATTACTGCTGTGGCTGGGATGACATATTCGAACTCTGTTGGCCTGAGACTGAAATCGCTGCTGCTGTCACTTGGTAGTGTATCGTATCCACGAAGAGGAGTTGTCATTGTGGCATCCATTTCCTGCTGATAATAACAAGGGATTGGACGACGGCAAGTCTGCAGTCACAACCACGAAACAATCCTGACGTATTGAGATTGAAATGGTATGAAACCTGCAGACAAACTACTCCCTTCTTCAGGCCGTCCAACTGTTGGAATGGTATGAAATCTCGTTGCGTGTATGCTTCACACAATGAATAAAGGACAGAATACATTCATGTAGAGTACACAATAATAGCAGGATGCGCAAAGTGAATTAATTTCTCTGAAGCCCTCTATCTTGAGTTAATTTAACACACGGAATGTCACCGTATTGAGATTGTTCTGTCCACAGATCTCAAGAAAAGCCCTTTCTTAGGGTTAGGGTTTTCCCTCTATTGGCCCCACATCCACCTACCTTCTCGGCCTATATATACCCCTGTAATGTATAGAGAGAGGATACAATTGATAATAATAAAGAGCAGCTCCACCCTATATATGTGTGTCTCCTTTACTTTACGCATCTGTGATTGCTCCACGTGTGCGACTGCTTCAACCCCGTTCTCGCTGCACGGCCTTGGACCGGACTTGCCGGCAAAGGTTGTGCAACACGTTATCAGCACAACATGCTCCACCAACTGATCTGCAACGAGCCTCCATCACGCAGGCTCTCGTCGTAGATCGCGGAGGTATGATACATATCTGATCGCAAAGAGGTTTCTTGTATTTTTAGATTCCGTTTTTGCGATATGCGTAGTTTCTCGTATGTTACCTATGGTGTGGATTTCCCTCCCGAGAACCGAGCTGACCAAGTCGCCGACCAATGTCGATGTTCTCGGAACCACTGAGATTTCAGCAATTTTGAATTATTCGCAATTTAATAGTATAGAGTGTTGAGCAAGTTTGACAGAACTGTATGTTTAAGGTATGAACTATCACAAAATGCAAAATATTTTAAACGGAAAGAATCATCTCAGTGGTATTTTAGCTTTACCTGTTGGATAGGTACTGATCTGACTATCTCCAAGAAATACTAGCTGACGTACTACTAATATATTATTAAAAACTGTTTATTTAATCCTAGGTACTGAACTTCAGAAGAAGCAACACTAATTCTCGGAGAAATAGAGCTTGGTCTCTTTTCTTGGTTGCACTGAAGCCGTAGGGTCCTTTTTTAGTGTCTTGATGCGCAGCTAACCATGGTTGCCAGCCCTTTCGCCGCGGCATCAGCAGCAGCCGACCCTGGAAGCACCACCGTCGCCTAATCACAATCTTTTTATCCGCCAACAACGACAACCTCTACAAGTAACAGTAAGAGTTGTTCCAATTTCATCGGTGCATCTTTTATACAGATTTCATACGGCTTCTAATTCAGTTCATTCCAACACATTTCAGTCTAAAGCTTTTGTTAGCCAAGCATGGATCCTATCTGATTACTTATGATGCTGATCTTCCCATCATCTTCATCCGACCAGTACCTCTATGATGTTAATCTGGACACTATATTAATCAGACTAGCACCCAGTTCTTATTTTTGATAGTTTTGTAAATGGATTATATATATACCTCTCTTGCTATGTATAAGCGTCTCGCAGTTCAGCTAATGGCAGTATTATTATTTTTTACAAATAGTCTTCATTGTAAGCCACAATGTTTGCAATGGTAAATGTGAGCATCCCTCAATTTAGCTAATAGCGGTATTTTTTTAGAAAAAACTTTGCTACTTCCCTATAAGCCACAATGCCTGCAAAGATAAATGCATTATACAAACAAAGCCACCACTTCTACTTACAAAATTTATGTGACTAAAACAAAAAAAAGGCTATATTCACAGAAATTCCCACCCAGGGCGCGGCGTGCCGCAGCGCCGAAATTCAACTAGTAGTGATAAGTTGCATTTCCACCCGGTGACCATGTCCCGGTTACAGCACATGCAGACCCAATGTGATTCTGTCTCCGGTTTGCTCGCCAATATTCGAAGCAACACCATGGCAGTCGCCCTACATAGGCCCCAGATTGGATCCACAATTATACATGATATATTGTATGGCAGGAGAGACACTTTTGATGAAACTGTCAAACGTATCATCACCTGCGACCAACAGACGGTTGCTGTTCTTCCTATAGTTGGTCCAGGGGGTATTGGAAAGACAACTTTCAGTCAACACCTCTATAATGATACTAGGGCTGAAAATCACTTTAAACTCAGGGTCTGGGTATGTGTATCGACTGATTTCGATGTGCTTAAGCTCACCAGGGAGATCCGTGACTGCATATTTGGGCATTTGAGTTTCCTTCTGCTTTGTTCATATTCTGACCCAAGTTCATTTATTGAATCCCACAGAACAATTTCAGTCCCAGTAGTGATACTGAGCGTTTCCGAAGCAACGGTTATTATTATTTGTTCGCTGTTTTGCTTAGCCTATCCTACCACCCAGGTTTTGCTGGGACAGTACCGAAAGTCTTGTGCAGAGATTGCAATTGCATATGATACAAGCTTAGGTTTCACTGGCATTTGTCCTTCGCTGTAAGGTAATGAATACATCCACGAGTTCCCTGTTCCTTGTCCATCATTTTGTGACCCAAGTTTGTTGCTTGAATTCCGCAGAAAAATTACAGCCCAGCAGTGAATTTTACAGTTGGCATTCAGGACATATCTCTTGAATGCAAACAATTAACGGTAAATGAAGAAAATAACAGTATTGATATGTTGAAGGAGCCTGGGGTCCTGGATCAAATTTCAAAGGTCAGCAGATGATTACCTCCTCTTTTTTTCTGATTTCCCTACTACAACTCGGCGCCATTTGGTGTGATCGTTCTTGTGTATCTGGCACTAACTGGTTTGATGCGACATGATCGTCCAGGTGTTCACCTGCAGAGCAAGTCTCTCCTGTTACCAGCCTGCAGAATATCAACATGATCGGAACCGGCATGTCCTTGGTTCCTTGAGGGCTTTGTGGATCGAACGTGATACAGTATGCAGCACCGACCGAGCAGATCAGGGCGACTGTTCATTTTCGTTTCGCATTCGACGATGCCTGCACCCAAAGGGTTCCAAGTTGCGAGGCCACTGGGTCCATTCTCTGAGTGGAAGAGAAGCCTCATCTTCCGCATCCCGCCGCCACTCCCGCCCTCCACTCCCGCCGCCTCCAGCTCGGCCGTGCTCCTCCGGCTGGCCCGCGTCGATCTGCTCCCTCCGGCTGGCCCGCGTCGATCTGCTCCCTCCGGCCGGACCGCCCTCGAGCCCAGCGCCTGCGCTCTTCCCACCGCGTCGATCTGCTCCCTCCGGCCGGCCCGCGTCGATCTGCTCCCTCCGGCCGGCCCGCCCTCGACCTCTGCCGCTGCGCCTCTTCCCCAGCGCTACGCCTCCCGTGCCTCCCGTGTCTCGGCTCGATCTGTTAGGTCGGCTCGCTGCTAAGCCGGCTCTCCGTGAGTTTGCTCCGTTTCAAAAAAAAAAAAAAAAAAAAGTACAATGTCTTCCTCGTCGGGCTATGTTGCGATTCCTCGCTGCCCGGTGATTTTTGATGGCGCGAATTACCCTGATTTCGCTGCCTTCATGCGCGTCCACATGCGCGGTCTTCGTCTTTGGGGTGTGCTTTCTGGCGAGGTCTCCTGTCCGCCGCGCCCCGTTGCTCCTCTGGCACCCATTGCGCCGCCGCCTGTTGCCCTTGCTTCCGATGCTACTCAGGAGGCTAAGGATGCAGCCCAGCGTGCTTATGACACTGCTCTGGCTGATTATAAAGGGAAGGTCGAGGAGCATTCTACTGCTGTTGCGACGTACCGGCTGGATCTGTCTGACTACGCTCAGTGGATAGATGAGGATGCTCGTGCTGCTGCTGTTCTTACTTCCAGTGTTCTGCCTCAGTATGCTGCTGAGTTCATGGGTCTTCCCACTGCTGCTGCTCAGTGGACTTTTCTTCGTCAGCGCTATCAGCCGTCTGGCGATGCTCTTTACCTGTCCGTGGTTCGTCAGGAGCATGATCTTCAGCAGGGCGATTCCACTATTGATGACTTCTACACTCAGAGTGCTGCTATATGGCGTCAGCTTGATTCCCTTCGTACTGCTGTGTGTGGCACCTGTCCCTGCTGTCTGACTGTGCGCGCAGATCTGGAGTTTCAGCGTGTCTATGAGTTCTTGTCGCGGCTCCGCAAGGAGTTTGAGCCGCGCCGTGCCCAGCTGCTTGCCCGTGGTCGTGTTCCGCTCTCTGAGGTACTAGCTGAGCTTCGGGCTGAGGAGACTCGTCTTCGTGGTGCTGGTCTTCTTGAGGTTCCCTCTGTACTTGCTGCTCGTGGTCCTCCTGTGCCGTCTGCTCGTGGTCCTTCTGTGCCGCCAGTCTCGTTGCGGTCTCCAGGTCCGCCGATACTCTCTCCTTCTCCGGCCCAGAGTCAGCCTCAGCAGCCCCGTGCGTCTCCTCGTCCTCCCTGCGCCTACTGTAACAGGCCAGGTCATGATATCTCGGGCTGCTGGAAGAGGGATCCCAGCTTACGTCAGCAGTTCCTTGCTCGTCGGCAGGCTGGTTCTTCAGGATCTTCTGCTGTTGCCCAGGCTGGATTGTCAGGATCTTCTGCTGCTGCACTGTCTGATCAGGACATTATCCGAGGTCTTCGTAGTCTGCTCGCTGCTACAGGCTCTTCCTCGACGGGTACTGCTGGTTCTGTGACTAGCTCTTCGGGCACCGTGCGACCACCACCTTCTACACAGTCAGGTACGTCATCCCCGTGGTATCTGGATTCTGGAGCTTCTTTTCATATGACCTTGCTGCTTCTCTATGTTGATGACATGCTCATCACCGGTGATGACCCTGAGCACATTGCCTTTGTTAAGGCTCGTCTACGTGAGCAGTTTCTCATGTCTGATCTTGGTCCTCTTCGCTACTTTCTTGGGATTGAGGTTTCTTCTACAGCCGATGGCTTCTTTATCTCCCAGGAAAAGTATATTCAGGATCTCCTTTCTCGGGCTGATCTTAGTGATGACCGTACTGTTGAGACTCCTATGGAGCTTAATGTTAAGCTTCGTCCTACTGATGGTGATCCTCTTTCTGATCCCACACGTTATCGTCATCTTGTTGGGAGTCTTGTTTACCTTGCTGTCACTCGCCCGGATATCTCTTATCCTGTTCATATTCTGAGTCAGTTTGTCTCAGCTCCTACCACCGTTCACTACAGTCATCTCCTTCGTGTTCTTCGTTATCTTCGTGGCACGATTACTCGTCGTCTTTTCTTCCCTAGTTCCAGCTCTCTCCAGCTCCAGTGTTACTCGGATGCTACGTGGGCGAGTGATCCTACGGATCGTCGTTCACTTTCTGCTTACTGTGTGTTTCTTGGTGGTTCGCTTGTTGCTTGGAAGACGAAGAAACAGGTAGCGGTTTCCCGTTTGAGTGTTGAGGCTGAGCTGCGGGCTATGGCTTCGTTGATTGCTGAGGTGACCTGGTTACGGTGGTTGCTTGCAGATTTTGGGGTCTCTGTTACGACACCCACTCCTCTTTTGTGTGACAGTACAGGTGCTATCAGTATTGCACGTGATCCGGTCAAGCATGAGCTGACCAAGCATATTGGTGTTGATGCTTTTTATACACGTGCTCAGGTACAGGATCAGGTTGTTGCGCTTCATTATGTGCCTTCAGATTTGCAGTTGGCGGATTTCTTTACAAAGGCACAAACCCGAGCGCAGCATGACTTCTTACTCTCCAAACTCAGTGTTGTGGATCCACCATGAGTTTGAGGGGGGGTGTTAGAGTATATTTGTGTATATTGTAGTTTCCCCACCTGTTAGGGGGCTTTCTGTATATTTGCCTGTACCTGTACTATATATGTGGCCTTTGGCCCCTGGTAATACAACAAGCAGTCTATTACCCTAACAAATGGCCTGGTCGGTCGACCGCATCTTCAGACCTTTTTTTTCGCCTGTATAAAAATCAGTAGAATTACTGTTTTCATAGGGTAAATTAATTCTAGTGCGGACCACGTAGCAGAAACTTGAGGGGTGGCGATCATTCTGTTCCCATCATGAATTTGTTCAGTAACGACAGACCAACTGGTCGATGATTCCGCCGTTGCCTGGCATGATTGTTGTCAGCACATTTCCTGATTCTGAAATACATTCCCGATAGCCGTGATGACGTTCTACTAAAACAAAACAAGCGGCAAGACATACTACGAGTGCAAAATATTTATCAAAAAAGAAATATTACAATTAATACATGCATGGGCAACCCTAGGCCGCTTTCTTATTTATTTTGTCTCGTACGTGCATGCGTGCGTGTGATCGAGGATCTTAGGGGAAGAAAGAAAAAAATCTAACCCGGGAAAACCGGGAGGAGCGAGCTTATGATATAGTATAAAGAAAAAAAGATAAAGAGCAAAAGTGGCCGTTGATGATAAAGTAACAACCGATGCCATCGCAAGGTCTTCACGGCTACCATTTTCGACGTCCGTGTTCATGGTCGGGGATAATGCCGAGGACATGACGTCCGATAGCATCTTCATCGTGCACCCGCCATCCCTGACGCCCGTGTTGGCAAGCTTTTGAGAAGTTAATCTAGAAAGTGTACAACCTTTTTTCGACTTGGGGTTTTCAGCTGTATCACCACTAACGGGCCGACAACACGACCGTATCACCACTCGGCCGGATTCATGCATAGTCTCGGTCCGTGTGTCGTCAACTTTCGGCATCGAAGTCAGCAGAGTGGTGTCGTCGCGTAGCCTCAGATGTTAGGTGCCTTTTTTCTCATCGTATCGTGGGAGAGATGCTCGTCGGTGTTCTCCATATATACTCCCCCTGGGTTTATTGGGTAGGTATTATTGCCTTGGGTTTGGTGAGGTTCTCATCGGATCTCCTGGAGTCTAGCATCTAGCTCGGCTCGAGGTTTCTATATCTCGATGTGTCGTGTCGGCTTATTGGTTTGCGGTCGAATATGCACGACTTGTATTGGGCGAGACTGACAACACACACGCGGATGATGCATGTGGCGTGGTCTGGGCTCCGTAGGTGCTATGCCTTCGCCATACCTTGGTCGCTCGAGGTGTAGTCCAGCCTCCCCCGGACTCGTTGCGCCGCGATGGAATCTGTTTTTCCAAATATATATATACAACCGGAAGCACACAATACGTGACGAGCGTGCATGGCCATCACGTTGCAAACTCCTTGGTGTTTTTTTTTTATATATACATTTTTTTCTTTGGCAAAATGTTAGCCAAAATTGGAGTGTTTGGACATGTTTTTATTTTGGAATGAATAAATAGCTTTTTTTTAGTTTTTTTTTTCTCGTATATTGTGTAGGATTTTTTTTTGATAGCCAAAACTGAAGTGTTGGACAAAATGTTAGCTAAAATTGAAGTGTTTCTGAATGTCTAAACATGTTTTTAATTTGTTATGAATAGTTAGCATTTTTTCCATGGGTATTTTTTGATATATTTTGTGGAATATGTTTGGTGGTGTCAAATTTTCAATTATTTTGTATTTTTTTGCCGTCATTATTTAGTTGAAATTAGAAAAAATAATTTTTGATTTTGAATCCACAAATGGGGAAAGTTTGTTCTTATGAGGTTGAAATATTGGGCAGTTTGTAGTGTGAAAAAAATAATTGTATTTTGCTATATGTGAAAAAAACATCATTTTTGTATTTTTACCGTCATTATTTAATTGAAATTAGAAAAAATATGTTTGGTGGTGTCACGCCACGCCCTTGGTCTTTTTTTTTTTGTTGTTGTATAGTATTTTTTTGTTTTGTTGTTTAGCAAAATGGTAGCCAAATTGAAGTGTTCGAATATGTTTTATTTTGGTATGAATAGACAACATTTTTTGGTGAGTTTTGGTATGAATAGATAGTATTTTTTGTTGAGTTTTTTTTTTATATATATTGTGGAGGTTATTGAAGTCTTTAGTGATTTATATTAACATTTAATTCAATTTAGAAGGAAGACATAATTCGAGCAAATGAATTTGCATTTTCTCAAAATATTCTTCTAATAAAACATTTGGTGTTTAAATGAAGTGGGTATTTTTTTTTTTGGTTAGCATTTTTGTGAAATTTGAATGGACATCATATGGCATAAGTAGTTTTTTTTTGTTAGGTATTCTTTTGTCATTTTTTGTGAGTACCGTGGTGCAAATAACTAAATTCTGGAAATGTGCATATTTATAAGGTAATCTGCATTTTCTGGAAATATTCATGTACTCAAACGTTTTTTTTCTTTTCTGAAAAACATAATTTTTCATAATTGGGCTAGCAAGCAGGCCGACCCAAACAACCGGCCCAGTGCCAGCCCAGGCCCACCGTGGCGACGTCAAGATGACGTCACCACTGGGCGGAGCTCCCGCGGCGGCGACGCGGACGCCGGCGTCGGAGCAGCGCCTGCGAGGACGCGCGGCGAGGCGCGCTGGACGCGCCTCTGCGCGGGGTGTCGGAAGGGGGCGGCGCCGCCACATTATGACCCCCGGAGCATCGTCAGCGGCGTGCACACGCGGTGGAGGCCCGCGGGCACGGCGGCGACGATTGCGGCGCGACGCATCCGTCCCAGCACGCGTTCGGCGGCGAGGACGAAGAGGGTGCGGCGGCGGAGCTCCCCACGGCCTTCGATCTGAGCGAGGAGGCGCGGAGCGGCGGCAACGCGCGGCGGCGGCGGCGACGTCCGGCGTCGCGGGAGAGAGAAAGGGAGGGAGGGGATTGTGGGGGCGGTTTTACAAAAAAGTCCTTGCGTTTTAGAGGAATCGCAAAAAGGTCCCTCCGCACGTTGAATTGTGGACTGCGGGTTCGATTTTCGTTTTCTAGAGGGGCGTTTTTGCAAAAGCGTGTGGTGTTGTGTGGTGCGGGTGAGTTGCGTGCGTGGGTTTGTTTCTTGCGTGGCACCGGCACCGCTTTGTTTTTTGTTTTTTTAATGTAACATGAGGCTGGCAGGTGGGGCCCACCGTGGTACTGTAGATAGCTACAGTGTTAGCTGCAGTACTACAGTGAGAGCGGGGCGCTCTCAGGCCGGCATTTCCGGTGTCCTTAATATAGTTAGTAATTGATCCATCACTCACGTGGTGTGTTATGTGCAAACTAAAGTTTTCGTGAGTATAATAAAGCAAACTTCGGCCCAAAGAGTTTCGTTTCTTGCTGACAGCAAACTTTGGGCCCAACCCAAACCCTGCGAAATTTGGGTGTGATTTTTGGAGCACAAACCACATCGTGATTTCCCCTCCTCTTTGCCGCCGCCACCACCACCTCCTCCTCCTCCTCCTCCTCCTCTTCTGATTCCATGGAGAGGAACCGCCGATCCGTGCCACACCCACAAACCCTAGCGCATCCCGCAGGATTCGGGCTGTAAAGAGGAGCGGGGGAAGAAGCTTTGATCTTTGGCGTTCCATGGAGGCAGCGGGTGGTGGTGAGGCAGCACCGCACCGCACCGCGCGCCCAGGATCCACACCGTCGCGGCTGCCCTGCTCGACGGCCCGCGCGTGCTCATCAGATTCATTTCATGGCGCCGGCGGCGACAGGGAGCCCTTCTTCTCCGCCTCTGATCCGTCCTGGCGATCTCCTTCGACGTGCTTGCCGGGAACGAGGCCGCGCCCGCCACCGCCACGCAGCCGGTGAGACACCCCTCTGGTCTCCTCTCTCTATCTACCCCCTCTAGAACGAACCGATCTTGCGCCAACATAGATTACAGATCTGCTGATAAGAGTACGGGTGAACACACACAGCTTGATCTTATTTGGCTAGTTGTGCAATGGCGTAGATCTGGATTGGATGTGCTGAAAATGTTTATTATGCCATTAATTAGTGCGTGGCCTGCTTTTGCTAGTTGAGGTCCTCCTCGTTGGTGGCTGTGTTCCTCATGATCGATTCATACTGCGACGTGCTGCTTGCTAACCAATTAAGTCACTTAATTAGTTGTCGCATTATTATGCTTTCTTGTCTTTTCTTCCTCTGAACCGTACAGCTGTTCAGTTCTTCCTAGTACATGGACGAGTTAAAAATCCTATCTAGACTTCTGCCTCCCTGGACAGGGCTTGATCATCCTGGGAGTGTAATTTCTTTTGATCTTGCCAGTCTTTTGTACCGTGTCTTACGGTCGCATCCTCGGAGCTGCTGTTTGTAGGCTCACGAGGCGCTCTTGATTTAATGCTGGATTGCAATAACATAGTCGGATCGGTCCGAGTAGAAACTTACATAATTTCGTCGTCCTAGGTTGAATAGTACTTTGACTACCCAAAGCAAACCAGTAGCCTTTTATATTGAGAATTCTTTGAGCACATTGGATGCTTTAACGGTAACGGTCTACTGATCCTATCATCTCGGCTGTAATTGTTCGACTAACCAGATTACTAGGCATGCACTAGTTTGTTGCAATTAGTTTATTGTACATTAGTTCTAGCTATTTTAGGATCGCTTGGACATAAGTTAAAATCAGCCTCTTAAATCTTCTATTGAGTATTCTCCATGTTTGAAAAGTTCACTTTAGGATCTAATAGTACTGCACAAGTTCTCTGTTTATTGATCTTGTCATGTCGACCTTGCTTTGTTTTAGTTAAAAGGGGATACTTGTCAGCAATTAAAATGTACTTGTTTCTTGGCGGGATCATGCAATTTCAGAATTGGAGCACGGTTAGTTGTCTAGATCTGACTTGAAGTGTTGTAGCTGCAATGAGCTAGTTATGCTTATATGTGAAAAGTTGGGAACCTTAGGTTCTCGATTGTCAAGTATTGCAGACTTTTTTCATGTTCGTTATAGGATACCTACTTTGGCAAGTGGTGACAAATTGATTTAGTGTGCTTTGCATGTAGCAAACAAGTAGGATCGTGTCAAGAAGCCAAAAACTAGGTGGCTCTCTCACTCTTCGATATAAGTAAAGAGTTGTATGTTACCAGTGTGGTAGGTATGTGCCTGATACAAGCCGTGAGATGTCCAAGCATCTTTCTTTTTAGATTGTAAGTCATTGTTATATTCTAGCGATGCGTGTTTTGTTTATACTGAATATGTAATTGCCACTATTTTTAGCTTCTTAGGGATCTATTTCCTGATTTCTGCCCCTGATAATATTTTCATTTATCCTCACTGGATGGGTACTATTTATACATCTCGTATTGTTGTTTTGGAGGTTAAGTTAAACATATCCATTGCATTTGTATGCACGGTGGTTATGGGAAATACCATCGATTGCAAATGCTTTTATTTGGTACCTTGTCTTTATTGTCATGAATCATTTCTTAGTTCTTGCACATAATTTGCTCCGTAAGATGAATATGAGTAGTCTGCCCGACAGACTAGGTTTCAGTGAGCTTTTCTCTCACATATTATACGGTTCACAATAATTGCAAGGATCATATACATACTGTAGCATTGAAGTAGCATCTTTCAGCTTTTCTTTATCTACTGAAGATCTTCATTGTGCCTTTTCTTGAATTGTCTTGTATGTACTTGTTTTTCTGTGGTGCAACCGAGCTATGGAAGTTAACATGAGCTGACATAATACTCTTGCTGCATGCAGGGTTTGGCTCTCCAACAACTGCTCCTCGAGGATGGACCTAAAACCCACAGCGTCGCCTGTGCCTCCGCAGGTACTCTTCCTCTTTTCATTTGTCACACTATCAATTTCAGCGTAATCTTGGTATGTGCCTTGCAGTTGTTTTTACCATCCTTACATTATCCATATGTAGGTGAGATGCCTTTAACCGACGGGCTTGGCTGGCCCCCGGCTTCCAACACCTCCTCGGCTCAGGCCATCGCGCCGCAACCCTCCGGTGAGCTACTCACGGTTCACTTTTTCCTCTTCTGTGTGCTGTGGTACCATGGCTTTCGAGCCCCGGCGATTATGTGCTCCGCCTTCGTGCGGTATGGTTCGTGATTGTTTAATTTTACTCGATATAATTTTATTGCTGTCAAAGATGAATCTTGAGATATGTAATTCTGCATCATTTCATATACACAGTGCTAGAAACTGAATCTGGAGATATGTGAACAATGATTTAAATCCATCCGCTAGCCAAATTAATATTCACGATAATCCTTCTACATGGGAAGTTAATTGTGGCTTTCTTTTCATTATATACACCTGAATCTGATACTTGATGATTTAATTGGACTAGTATCAGACCATCTATTTGTTTCTCAGCTCAGTTTCAGACTCATGGCCTTTTGTAAATGCAATAGAAATTTTTGTTTTGAGAATTTGTAGACTACTCATCTCTTAACTTTGATCCTGCATATTGATCATTGTGTTTTGATGGAAAATTAGAACTAGGAACATCCATTCATTGTTCATGACTTCAAGTAGATGTGTGCCTTATGTCTCCGTCATTGATTAATTAATTGATGTGTTTATTGTTTCTGTTAACAACCGCCTGACGGTTGAGCCTTGTAAGCATGTTATTTACTTATAGTTAATTCCCAAATATGGATGAAAAAGTGTAGTTTGCCAGATGTGCATGTGATTTGATCATGCACACAACCCCAATTCATTTTCATTGGTACGTCTATTTATCAAGACTAGCCTAGCTTCATTATATCGCACTATGCTGCATTATATCGCACTATGCTGCATTATGTCACACTACGCCATGCATATCTACTTTGTGTGCATAGCATAAACACCTCTCAGTATCGTTGTTCTGAACCTTGACCTTGCAATTTAATTTTCATGTTTTGATGGAATTACAGGCAAGTTCCTGACTATCGTTTGTCGCCGTGAATCTCTAGAAGACGAGATGAAAGCTACAATTGAGTTCCAGCTGAATAAGGTCCTCTGCATGGGTGTAGCCGAGGCAACCTGTCGATAGAGCAGATCCAAGATAACATCCAGATGATTGTGAACCTCCTTGTTTCCTTGCTCAAGAACTGGCAGAACGTGAGTCGTCTTCAACTTCGTTCCATGAGTTTTTCTTGTTTTGATGCCATGAAGATTTGCTTCAGAAAAGAAGCATGGTCTCCTTTACCACATTGTATGGTCTCTTTTCTGTTTGGGGATAATTTTTGTGTTTGAGGTAAACGTCACCATATGTGTTAGCCTTCTGAATGTGTGGCACAGTGTTATGGAATGGAAGGAACAAACTGTCCTCATAATGCAATCATTTTATTTTATTTTGCTAGCTCTTGGCATGATCTGGATGTTGATATCACATGTGTTTGTGTATAAATATACTACTGGTGAGGTTTAGATATGCATTATGGTACTATTGTTCTCTGGTTACACTAGACTTGTATGGTATTTCCCTTGATCAGAATCATGCTCCTGTGTATGTGTTGTGTGGGTGAAGATTTTCTGGGGGATTTGGAAGCTAGGAAATATTATGGTGCTATTTTTTTTACCTAACTTACCCAGCTCATGTTCTCATTCGTTCAGTACTATGTTGCTACCTTTTTGCGAAGAGATATTCCTGATCTGGAGTTGTTTCTGAATCTGGCTTGCATGAGAAGTATGAGGCCGTGGGTGAGAAGAACACCAAGTTGGAGGAGCAGATGACTGCACTATCCATTTTCTTTTATGTTCTCTCAAGGTACCAAATGCACCGGTTGGGGGGTTGCGAGGCCATCCTAAACGTTCTTAACTGATGTGTAACAGGCAATGCCTAAATGTTATTTCTCCTTTTATATGTATGAAGGTGTAAGAAAGGTTCGATAGACCTCGTCAGTTCGTCCTATTGGTGGGTTTACGTAAGTTTCTGTTTCCTCTATTTGTGCTCTGCCATAGCGTCTACGGCCTACTCTTCTAGGTTTCAGCGGCATGATTTCTAGAATTTGGTCATGGCACTGATGAGTGATGAGTGATCTTCTAGTTCACTGTGGATATTCATTGTGGTACTAGTGTTCTCTTCTGGGTTACACTAGATTTGTGTGGCATTTCTCTTTATCGGAATCATGTTCCTGTTCAACAGTGAACTGGTTATCCTTTTTTACATTTGGCTTTCTCTTTAAGTAAGCTTTTGATCGATTTGCTGTTAGTTGAGGCCCCAACCCCATCTGTCGCGGCCCTAGCTACCAACCGGGACAAAAGACCCCCCTTTTGTCCCGGTTGGAGGCACGCACCGGGACGAAGGGTATATTTATCGCGGCCCATACCTCCACCCGCGGCAACCAGAGGCCATTTTCACCAAGTACGCCGTCAGGCTGCCCAAATCCGCCCCCGAGCCCGCCGCCCTCGCCGTTGCCGGCCTGCCCTCCGCCGCACCGCGCTGCCCCCACTAGCCGCCCCGTTCTCCGCGCCGCGCGCAGGTCCTCCCCTCGGCCGCCGCGCCCCCGCCGGCCGGCTGCCTGCCCTCCGCCGCCCCGCCCGGCCGCCTGCCCTTCGCCGCCCCCGCGCTACCTTCCCCTCGCGGGTGCCTCCCGAATTTGCAACTTGTTTAGTTAATTAGGATTTTTTACTTAGGATTTTTTGCTTAGGATTTTTGCTTAGGATTTTTTGCTTAGGTTTTTTGCTTAGGATTTTTTACTTAGGTTTTTTGCTTAAAATTGATTAGAGAAAATAGTGTTAGAAAAAATATGGAGTGTGGAAATAATATGTGTAGAAAACATAAGTTGCATACAATAATATGTGTAGAAAATAGATGTAGAAAAAATTGATTACAATATTTTATGTATAGAAATATTGTGTACCAAATTTGATGTGTGCAAATAATATGGAGTGTGCCAATTGACTTAGGAAAATAGTGTGCAAATTGTCAATTATTGTACAATAGGATTATTTTGCAAATAGAAATAGTGTTCATGTTACAAAATATACAAAATATTGTTGTACAAAATATATTGTACATGTGTTCATACAAAAAATTTATATACCAAAATATTGTTATCATGCAAATGTATATTGCTAATGCATTTTTATATACCAAAATATTGTTATCATGCAAATGTATATTGCTAATGCATTTTTAGTTACATTTTTAGTTGTGTGTATTTTGCAAATATTGTGTTCAATATTGTGTGCAATTTGAAATAATATTGTGTTCAATATTTTTGCAGAAACTATGGATCACGATCCACTCCGCAGAGACCTAGGACAAGAAGACGCTCTCGAGCATATTATCGCCGAGAATATGGATCACGGCCCCGATGTTGAACCACCGAAATCTCCGTCGTTGTTTCTGAACCTCTCCGGCGGGGATGGAATGGAGGTCGACAGTGATTATCCCCTTCGGGGGAAAGTGAGGACGGAAACTGAGGACGGCTCCGATTATGGAGAAGACGGTAGCTCCGGCAATGATGGAGAAGACGGTAGCTCCGGCGATGATGGAGAAGCCGGTGGACAGTTAACAAAGTCCGGCGAGGTATATAGATGTAATTGTAATATGTGGAAATATTGGAGGAGCTGTATATATTGAGTTATATACATATAAATTGACGACTGTTTTTTTCTCTTAGGCCTCCACATCGAGCAAAGCTACCAAACGAGGCCCGACCAAAAAGTTGCCCTCAACTACGCATTACACATTCGAGGTCATAGCCCCTACGGGACAACCCAAGTTACCCAAGAAGGCCGCCGACGCATTTAAGAAGCAATGCGGAGTTTTGGTTCGGGATTACGTCCCGATCAGCGTTCGGGAATGGCACAAGCGCAAAGGGGCTCCATATACCGATGGTGATGAGTACGTGCACCAAAGGTACAAAGATGCTCTTTGGAATGACCTCATGACATATTTCAGCCTGCCAGAATGTGAGGATGAAGCCGCCGCAGACAAATTGAGGAAGAAAGTCAAGGAGTGGACACTTAAGAAGATGGCCGAAATGTTCCGGGGGTGGAAGAAGAATTTATGGAAAGCATATAAGAAGAAAAAGGAAATGCCGGCATTCGATGGCCATCTAGCGAAGCAGGCGAATAACTGGGAGGCATTTAAGGCGTACAAGGAGTCAGAGGATGCCGATAAATTGTCAAAGAAGAACAAGGAAAATGCCGCAAAGAAGAAATATCACCACCATTTGGGGGCAGGGGGCTACGATGAAGCCATCCCAAAGTGGGATAGAAAGGATCAAGAGCTGCTTGCTAAAGGGATCGAACCAGAATGGATCCGCGATGAATGGGAGTTGAGAGCAAGAAACTGGTTCCTCGCGCATGGTGGTTCATACAACGAAGAGACAGGAGACCTCGTTTGCAGTGACGGCCTTAGGATACCCAGGGAAAACTGGAAAAAAATAGTGAAAGAAATTAAAGAGGGGACAAGAAAGTTCACTCCCGATAGAGAGGACTTGCTGACACTGGTCCTCGGGAATGACGAACACGGGGGACGAACACGAGGCTTTGGCCCTTCTTACCCATGGTGGCTTGGGTTTGCTAAAGACCAAGAGACTTACAGAAGCCGAGCGAGAGCAAAGCAACGAAAGCAGGAGTAGGATGATGACAAGTTCAACCAGTTGGTTGCTAGAGTTAACGAGCAGCAGCAGAAGATTGACAAACTGGAGAAAGTAGTGTGCCTGCAAGATCCTTCACTCGATGATACCGCCGACGTCATCCCATCTCAGCGGAAAAGCAACGTGGCTGACTCGGAAGCCCCGGCTGAAGATGCACGATGGATGATTGAGGGCGGTCCCAGCTACCCCGTGGATGCAATCAAGGAGCAGAAACCTTGTGAGCTCCATCAGTTGTTCAGGAACATCTCCTTGAAGGTGGCGCTTGGCTATGCTTTACCTTGTCCACCTGGCGCAGTCTGGCATCATCGTGAGATTCCAGCTGGCTATGCTAGAGTCGGGGTGGATGAAATCGTACCGGGGTTTCATGATATGGAGCTTAACATCCCTGGACCTGAAGATGAGAAGACACTCGGACAAGTTCTGGGTGGTGTCATTCTATGGGACAAGAAGTACATCAAATTTCCAGGCTCGGCGCCTACACCTCCAGCGCCATCACCTCCAAGTCGTCGCAGGTCACCTACACCTCTAGCGCCATCACCTCCAAGTCATCGCAGGTCACCTACACCTCCAGCGCCATCACCTCCAAGAAGCCCACCCCATGACTACGGCCACCACAGCGCGACTCTATCTCGATCTCCACCACAGCCAGACTTGGGTGGTACGCTGTCTTCACCGTCGCCGCCGCCACCGCCCGCTAAGGAAACTAAGCGAAAGCGTGCCAAGAACGCTTCATCGATGAGTTCTAACCGACGAAGCCCGCCAAGGCAAAAACGGTCGCCCCTCCCAAAGGCAGTGAAGGATCTTCCCAAGCTTCCATATGAAATGACTAAGGCAGAAATCGATGCGAGCGTAAAAGCCGATGTGGCTGCGCATTTCGAAAAGAAGAAACCCGAGCCCCGCCCGGAATACACCGAGAAGCAAATAAACTATGCACATGGTTTTGTGAACACACCATCATAATATACTTTGCATCATAAGCCTGCTGACTATAAACGCACAATGGAGAAGGAAAGGGCAAAGAGCAAAAGTGCAAGCTAGAGCAAATCAAGTAAAAGTGCAAGCCAGAGCAAATCAACTAAAAGTGCAAGCGGGAAAAGAGCAGACATTCCCCAGCTCGGACAACAGACCAAACAATCGATCCCACCCCTCAAGGTGTTATCCGAAAATGTTCCCTCCCTGCTGCAGCAGCCAATAGATATGGAAGTAGCTGCGAAGGTTGTGGCCTCTTGCGGTGTGACTATTGCTAATTTGCTACAGGAGAGGGTACCCATGGCTGTTGCAGCACCTAAGCCTCAATTTGTCATGGGGGAGCCTTTGGTCAGCAAAGATAGGTTGGGTGAAATGCAAACACATATGCGTCGCTTGCATGATTGGTACATGACTGCCTCAAGGAATAAAAGAATAATGATCATGCTGCAAGTCCCAAAGGATTACTACTTCCGACCCGACGAGATCCATGTCGAATTTGACGAACTCTTCCAGATGTATAATTTCGAAGCCCTCAACAAATCTCTCATGAGTTGCTATTGCCTGTAAGTTGTTCAATTAGTTGTCTAAATCTAAGTTGTTCAGTTATTTTAGTTGTTCACTTCATATTGCATGTTATAATTATCATCATTATATCCTTTTGTACTCTATTATGCAGAATGAAGAACATGTACTGTAGAAGTAAGAACATCGTAAATGTTGGGTTCATTGACCCAGATAAAATACATATAAAGACGCTAACGGAGCATCCTTTTCTGGTCTGGAGGAAGTCGAAGCCTTGCGCGTCAATGCAGCACCCGCCTCCGGCTCTTCTTCAACTGTCTCCGCGGCTCGCTCGAAGACAGCGTCGGAGTTGTGCTCCATCTCAGGAAGCGAAGACTCAACAGCACCAGTTTGGTTACTGTGACGAGATAAATCAATTCAAGGACTCGCAAAGTTACAAAGACGTACTCGACAAAAGAAGACAATGGTTACGCGACTAACCTGGTGACATCCGCATCATCTTCGCTGCCCACGGACACGGAGGGCATCCTGGCGAATCTACTTGGCGGCGCAGAGTTGAGGGCAGCCATGGCCCGGCGGCGCTGCTGTCGTGGTGCCAGCGTGGTGCTGCCATGGCTCGTTCGTCTTGCTACTATGGTGGTGTGTCGCTGCTTCCAGCTGCCAGCGATGGTGGTGCTACTTAGCCGGTGGTGGTGCTACTGGAGAAGCGTGACGATGCTGCTGGGCGGCAGTGGATGGCGGTGGTGCTACAGGAGAAGCTCGCATATGCTACCAAGGGAGCATGGAGATGCTACGATTATTTCTGCTATTGTGCATCATAAGTCTCATCGGAAGACCTCACCAGAATATTTTTTTCCTACGATGATACAATATGACATTTTTTTGCTACAATATCATAAGTGTTTTGCTACCATGTCTGCGGCGAGGTCTTCGTTGATGTCTTCGACGAGGTTGGTTTTGCTACAACATTTTTTTGGCTACAATTTGTTCTGCTGTTTTTGCATCAGAAGTCTCACCAGAGGACCTCGCTGGATTTTTTTGCTACGATGCTACAATATACCAATTTTTTGCTATTATATCTATGTGGTGTTGCGACAATAGTATAAATATTTTGCTGCGATGTCTCCGGCGAGGTCTTCGTTGATGTCTCCGGCGAAGTCGATTTTGCTACAGTAGCACATTTTTGTTGCTGTGAGATCTCCGACGAGGTCTCCGGTGAGGTCTCTGGCAAAGTCAACCTTTTTTTTTCTATTTTGCGGACGAACCATTTTTTGCTAATTGGAGCAAAAGCGGGTTATTATTTGCTACATGGAGCAAAAGCGGGATTTGAATAGAAAAAAGGAGACACGTGTCAGCACGGGGACCCAAGGGGTGGGAACGTCCCGATCCCCCGGGGGACGCTCAACACTGTCCTTACATTATCGACCGGAACTTGGCAGGTTGTGCGGAAGATTTGACGTGAATCTTGGTTAATTTGACTAACGGAGATCGCAACCTCTAGGAGTTTATTTGATTAACTTGATTGATTTGGAAGTATCTGATTGATATATTCCGGATTATAAAATATTTTAATTGATTAGGAAGTATCTGATTGTTGATATATTCTCAATTATTAAATATTTTATTTGATTAGGAAGTATCTTATTGATAATTGTTGATTATAAAATATATTAAGAAATTTTGATTGACTAGCTAGGAAGTATTTTATTATATTGATTAGGAAATATTTGATTGGTTAGTTTTTTGGCAGTAAATCTTTTACTCTTTTAGTGCTTTTATTTAGTGCGGGACATGCAAGGAATAAAATCATTTCTGCACGAATCCCATGGTACCAATCTTAATTGTAGTAAGATAGATGGCATATACTAGGGGATCTGTCCAGATTATAAGATCCAGCGAATGGATGTAGTCCGTATTTAATTGTCCTGCGCGTGGCCATGCATATATATGAGACGGTCGAGTTGCGAGGCCACCCACCGTGGACCTACCAATGGCGCCTGCCTACGTGCTTTCACTCCTCTCCACCATCCTCCTCCTACCCACCTCCACCCCAACATCCTCCTTTGCAGCTGCTCCTCCACTACCCCACCACCCCGATTACAAGACCTACATTGTGCTGCTCAAGCCTCGCACCGACGGCGCCCACCTCACCATGGATGACGACGCACGTCGCGACTGGCACATGTCCTTCCTCCCCAGCGCCTTCACTGACGACGGCAAGCCGCGCCTCGTCACCTCTTATGACACCCTCTTCCAAGGCTTTGCCGCTCGCCTCACCCACGAGGAGCTGGAGGCCGTGTCTAGGAAGCCCGGCTTTGGCCGGTGGTTCCCCGACGGGATCATGTACCCCGACACGACTCATACGCCCGAGTTCCTCGACCTGACTACGGATGCCAACTATATCTGGGACAAGTCCAACTACGGAAAGGGGGTCATCATCGGCGTCTTGGACTCCGGAATCAACTCCAACCACCCCTCCTTCGATGACTACGGGATGCCGTTGTCACCGCCGGCCAAGTGGAAGGGCAGGTGCGACGCCACTGGTGGCGTCCGCTGCAACAACAAGATTATTGGCGCCAGGTCCTTTTTCTTCTTCTTTTCTCTTAGTAAAATTAGCAAGGTGGCCCTCGCAATGCGAGGGCATTGCCGTTAGCGTATTGAACATGTCTGCAAAACATCATTGTTTCACAGATACTAAAAGTACAGAAATATTAATACTACCTCCGTCCCAAAAAGGATGTCGGTTCTTTATCTAAATTTATATGTACCTAGACACAAAATAGTGTCTAGATACATTCAAATTTAGACAAAAAAAAATGACATCCTTTTTGGGACGGAGGGAGTAGATGGTTCTATGGCGGTCAAAAATATTATGTTAAGTAGAAGTGCGAAAAGTTTGAAGCCATTTAATACTAACACTTTATTTTGCTCCCAAAATTTGTGATCTCTCCAAATTTGTCACTCTGGGTGTGAATCATGCTTGATGAGTTTTGTCATAGTTACCGAAACAGAGTCTTTTTTTGTTATCATATATGTATAGTGACTATGAAATTCACATCTTCATTAATATTTGAATATATTAGCATCCATGTGCCGCACACAATAGTAAGAAGAACAAAAAAAAAGAAATAGTTAATCAAAGACATAAATATCTAGAGATGACATGATGTAATCCCCGAGCAAGCAAAGAAATACACACCAGTGTCTATGTCTCATGTTTTATCTGCTCATGTATACGAGAGTTTCCTTTCGTAATTTGGGTCCAAACTCTTTGTCCAGTATATATATAGAACGTGTCAAAAGGGTTACGTAACTTTTAATCTCTTCGTAAATACTTAGCTAGACACATATTATTTTGGATCTAACTATCAACAGATTTTATTGATTGATTTTGTTGGCGTTTATATTTGGTACTATATATAAACGGCAGGTCCTTTGTGGACGGCACCTCCAGTCCCAACGACGAGAACGGCCACGGCACGCACGTGGCCTCATCGGCGGCCGGCAACTTCGTCGCCAACGCCTCATACTTCAACGGCGGGCAGGCCGCCGGGACGGCCGCCGGGACTTCTCCATACGCGCACCTCGCAATCTACAAGGTCTGCGATAAACACGGGTGCCCCCACTGGGCCATACTCAGAGGGTTTAATGCGGCGGTGAGTGATGGCGTCGACATCATCTCTGTCTCTATCAACCGCGACAATTTCCCAACACCACCATACTACGAGGACGCGGTGACCTTCGCCGCGTTCCTTGCCGTGGCCAAAGGCGTCCTCGTCGTCTCCTCCGCTGGCAACAAGGGCCCAGGTCGGTCGACCGTCGGCAACGACGCGCCGTGGCACCTCACGGTAGGCGCTGGCTCCGTCGATCGGAGGATATCCGCTGACTTGGTGTTGGGGAATGGAGACTTGGTGGAAGGGCAGGCGCTGGTGCAGGGGGTCAACTCCAACACAGTCTACCCCCTGCACTGCCCCAGCGCCGAGGGTTACGGCAGGCTTTGTTATGGCGTCAGCCCTGAAAGCGCGAGGGGGCATGTCGTCGTCTGTGATGACACCACGGCCCTCCCCATCAAGTATCTCTATGACCTAGGGGCCGCGCAGGTGGTGATCGTCCAAAAGGAGATGTTTGGTGACACAATTCCCCTGATCGACTACGGGGCATCCACGGTGCAGGTGTCTGCCGCTGTCGGCGAGAAAATTAGGACTCTCTGCCAGTATCCCGACGCCACGGCGCTTGTGTCATTCTCCGGCACGATGGTTGACGTTGGAGGGGCGCCCATGGTGGCCTACTTCTCCGGCCGAGGCCCCAGCCGCAACAATCCGTTCATCATAAAGCCGGACATACTCGCGCCAGGACTAAACATCCTCGCTGCCGGGAAGGACAAAGACAGACCATTCATATTCAAGTCAGGGACGTCGATGGCCACGCCTCACGTCAGCGGGGTGGCCGCTCTGCTGAAGGAACTCCACCCGGAGTGGTCACCGGCCGCCATTCGGTCGGCCATCATGACCTCGGCCACCGTCTACGACAACACAAATAATATCATCCTGGACGAGCAGCGCCAGAGGGCCACCGTATACGACATCGGCGCTGGCCAAATCCGACCCCAGGACGCCACTAACCCCGGCCTCGTCTATGACATGAATGTGAGCGACTACGCTGCGTTCATCTGCAACATCTTTGCCCCTCACGACGACGTCCAAGACTTAATCGGAAATCTTGGTCTCAACTGCACCACCTTGCCCGCCGGCATGCGGGACATCGACCTGAACTACCCCAGCTTGGTGGTGCCGACCAACACTACGGTACAGCGGACGCTGACCAGTGTTGGGCCAGGAGTGAGAGGGGAAACCTACGACTCCTTTGTGCACATGAGGGAAAAGGTGCAGGTGAATGTGTCGCCTAAGAATCTTAGCTTCGACAATCCAGGTGAGACACATAGCTTCCAGGTTTCAGCCGACTACCAAGGCAAGAACACGTCGGTGGAGGGAATCCTTTTTTGGCAGTCTCCCTACCACCATATCTCGAGCCGCATCGTCGTCTTCATATGAAGATGACCCTCGACAGCCAAGTCGATCGACCATCCGTGCTACTAACTTGTAGTCACACCCACATTAGTACCTGTCATCGTGCCGTGTCGTGTCGCATGATAATGAATTCTGGATTCATTTGCTGATGAGAACGTTTGGTGAGTCCATCCCAATTTCTATGCCCTGTTCAGCGCATGTTTCACTAGATTCTTGAGGCCAACAGTGTTTTATATTGTCATTAAACTGGAAATTTGTGAACGGAGCAGCAGTCGTGCACGTGTACGAAAACCTGCGGGTGGAGAAAATGCTGGAACTCACAAGGCCGCAATTCTCAACGTTGCAATTTAGCTATCGTAATAACTAACTAAACAGTTAGAAGATCAATGGAATGCAACTCTAGTTACAATCGAAGCCAAAATGAAATGGTAATTCAAGAAGGCTGCTAGCTTATTCCTGGATTAAACTTCAACCATCACAACTTATTTGAGAGTTCTAAAGCTGCTGCTGAAAATCTACTGAATACAAGAAATTTTAAGAGTGTTTGTGCTATAGCTTGCTAAAACGTCTTATAATATGGGACAGAGGCAGTACTACGTACGTAAAATACATATACCTCCGTATGTAGACAAATGAAAGCCATCTATTTAACAACGTTGCAGAATTTTGTTATGAATCAGCTGAAGCAAACTACGTCGGACAGCTCCAAGTTGAGAGCCTGAGAGTGACTGTGCTGCTCAGGGGATTGGGCAATCCTTTTTTTTTTTTTGAAAGGGATTGGGCAATCCTTGGTGACCGCGCTCGCGAGTTTCACTGTGGGATGAAATGAAATCCGAGCCCCCAATCCCCCTCACCGCCGCCGGCGACTCCGCTCCCCCATCTTCCTCTCACCTCGTCGCCTGGCCCGCCGTCTCTGGCCGCTCTCCTGCCATGTTCTCCTCTGGTCTGCCATCGAGCTAGGGTTGAAGCGACGTCCACAAGCCGAGGAGTGCAAGCTGCTGCTGCTTGTGCTCCGCCTCTCCATCCTCCCACCAAGGGGGCCGACGACACGGCACCAGCGACGCCTCGCCATCTTCGTCAACCTGTCTCCTGCTTTGTGCCCCGCTCCGCAGCCCCCCCTCCCGTCCCTCCTTCTCCCCAAGAGCTCGTGCCCATGAAACCAGCGGTGTGGAGGAGGCCACCGATGGCGCTGCTGCTACACGGTTCGTTGGTAACTTCCCAATTTTTTTCTTTAGGTTCGGTCTATTTAATTCATGCTCACCCTTCTTGATTCAGTGCAGTGAAGTGATTTGTGGCTTAAAACCTTAATGTGATCACGTCTACATAGCATGCTCGGTTTCCTCCTACCGTGCACCAGCGCCGCCTACTGTACACCATAGCCCTAACTTGTGTGACCCATCTCGTCGGACTCCGGCAATACTGGCGGACGCGATGGACTCCAGAGGTGAGCAGTCTAATTGAACATTCTAAGCAATTCATTAACTCTAGGCCTGAGATGAAAGTTCCATGAACATGCTTGTGAATTGGGTAAATTGGATTGGGAGTCCATACATCACAAGATGCAGCACGAGCTCTTTACATAGAGGGCAATGTAGGCTGGTACAACCACGCACAGATTCTAGCTGCTTCCACAAGTATAGCTAGCTTAGGGTAACAATAGGGTTAGGTAGATGGTTAGGATTCTAACTTGGATTACAAGGAACCTACAGGAGGCATATCTACGTTTTTCAAAACTTACCCTCAATCACAACCCTTTCGGGTAAGATTGCGACATAATTGTCGCAACCGTGGGACCAAGGGATCCCATAGCTCCTACCAGAGCGGGACCACCTGCCCAAGGTACAACTATGAAGACCCGACATGCGCGCTAGCAGGACCTAGGGACGGCAACCCCGTCAGGGGTTGCCCCGCCAAAATCATCATCAAACCGAAGCTGGGGTCCCTCGAGAACTCATAAGGGGATAGTCCTAGTGGAAAGAGGAAGGGAATGGGGTTGCTAGTGGGAGTGGGCTGCTCGAGAAAGCTACAAGAGTGGTTTTAGTTGAAGGTAGTTGTACTGTATCTGCTCAAGAAATCACACGAAACCTGAAGCTGCTTATGGAAGACCATTTGGTTTCTGCAGATAATGGTTTCAGTTGTAGGCATTTGGTTTCAACGGAGACGACGATGAATGAATATGATAGATTTCACTTGTAATGGTTTCTGCATGCATGAACATGATAGCGTTCAACTTGAGGTGTTTACGTATAATTTTATATATGTTATATACTCAAGTTAGTGGTGCGTTAGTGAACTGATATAATATTCATACTGTTTATGATTTTGCAAGAAGTAAGTACTACTTCCCTGGCTAATAATGTCTGCTTTTTTTGTGATTAATTGAGAGAACAGATAGGTAAAAAGAGTTACCATGTCAAACACAAAAGGCTGGATGTTTTGTTTCACGTGTTTAAAAAAGATTTTTGAGAGTTCTAATGCTACCGCCGAAAATTACCGACTAGAAAAGGAATTTTAAGAGCGTTTGGGCTATGTATTATTTTTTTGTGCTATGTATTAGTACATGTATTGCGGAATTTTACTCTGAATCAGCTGAAGCAATCGCAGAGTTCCAACTACGTGGGACAACTCGAAGTTGAGACTGACTGCGCTGCTCAGGTTCAAAATACAATATTCACATTTAAATGGTGCATGTCATTATACTTGTTGTGATAGGGTTTGTTAACAAAACCATCCTCGCAACTCTACTTAATTAGTCCTTGTGAACAAAAGTAAAAGTAAATGAGAGATCGTCCCTTTTGCGGCCCACATGTGCATGAATATAAATCTGTAGACATAATTTGCGAGAGAGCAACTCATGGACTTTGGGTTGAAAAACGCGCCGCGTCGACCATCTTGGCCGACAAGTTCACTTCCTAGTTGCCATTTCATTTCACCTTCGATCCTAACTAGTTCACTTCCTTTGATATTCTAACTTGTACAGATATTAGGATAGCTAAATTGCAAAGCTCACAATTCAGCCATTCAGGCACATCGTTCGAAACAAGAGGTAGGCAGGTCTGTAATATCAAATATTTTGTATTGTTTATTACAAGTAGTTCTGAAATTTATTGAGCTTCACAATCTGCCACTTGAATATGTAATTTGATTTGATTTTCGATTAATGAAATATGTGGTGCTCTAAAAAAAATACAAGTGTAATTGAGTTACTAGGACTATCATACCACTTGGATATTCAGTGTGTGTTAGATGTGAGAGATGAATAGGGTCACACTCGCATCAGAATCAGATCATGTTGTTTTCTTATGTTTGTGTTCTTACTCTGCACTTTGTTTTGGTGTATATCCTCCGCCTACTTATCTACCTCGTTGTCGTCCTCCTCCCGATTCAGGTTATGCCCAGATTGTTGTAGTCATCGATACTCCATCTTCAATTCTTCAGAGTCATCCGGTCATTAGCTTTCTAGGCAGTGTTCCCATATTGATCCATGTCATCAACATCCTCTGCTTTTATATTTAGCTTGCTTTTGGGGTTAACTGCGATTGCTTACATCCAAACACATGGACCAATTTCATCGAGAAATCCCCCTTCCTTCAATAAAAAGTAAATGCCAATTATAAAAACTAATGACAGCTAAATCTTGTTAGTTCCTACCGTTATTACCAAGAAATATGATATATTGAAGTTACAAGTCGTTTGAATGATATTTGTTCTCCGTTTTAATCATTCTCTTCCATATCTCATGAAAATAATATGTCCATGTACGGTATGTGTTTGGTTCATTCCCATTTCTTTGTGCAGAGCAATCCATTGATCTTGCTTGATGCATTTCCTGGAGCAATCATGGGTGCTGGTGGTGTTTTTTTTTTCTGGTGTGGACAGTGGACTCGAGTGCATTTAGGACGTACAGAAGGAGCTCTACTGCTTAGACTGAAGACACCAGGTTTTTGTAAGAAGGGTTGGAGTGAAATGATTTCAGATTCCAGCACATCTGTGAGCTCGAGTTCAGGCCACCGATGTACATGCCGGAAGTCGTGCAGTCGTGGACCGTCTCGTTCAGAGACAAGGTGTGGGACCGGTGTTTGGTGGCAGCAGAGATTCGTCCAGGCATTTGGATTCCAGTTACTACAAGTTGTAGGGGAAGATGTATGTTTCCTAGAAAAGTTTTGAGTTGTAGGAGAGGTACAGAAGCAGTTACATGTATATTGCAGCTTATATGGCTTTATAGTGACCTGTATCAATAAACTTGAGTATGCTCGGGTGTGTCCTATTAATCATGCATGCAAATCACAGTTGAGGTTGTGCTAATAGGTGACTGTCGGACCATGAATATTCTTTGATTTCACCTCTAGCTTGAACATTTTGATGTTGGCTTACTCTAGAGCAGAAGTTTTTTGAAAAGCTTACGGTACTTGATATGACTCGTCCTCAAAAGCTTTCATATGGCTTCAAGAGGAACGGCGGAAAATCATATTTATTTCATGTGATTGGAAAATTACTAATCTTGGTTCTTATGGTTTACGTACCTTAGATATTGTCACAATGGCAACGATGACACATTGAGATTATTGTTGATCCTGTTGAATATAAATATATTGCCTAGTCCCTTTCCATCAGTTCGGACTTTTGGTCTAGATGGTTAGTGCAACAATTCTATATGGTATCAGAGCCAAGAGGTCTCGAGTTTGAGACCCCGCTCACGCGGATTTAAGAAAAAAGGAAAAAAAGATCCTGCGGCCCGCTCCTATCCCACGCTAAGGACTAAAATAGCCTAGACGTGAGGGGGAGTGTTGAATATAAATATATTGCCTAGCCCCTTTGACTTTTGGTCTAGATGTCTAGTGCAACAATTCTATAGAGCCCTGTCTATTTGCTGTTGTTGGTTCCTTTGATTTGGTGCAGGAAAAGGGTTGTAGAATTGCAAGCGAGTCAGGGCTTCCTATTAGTTTTTGTGGTGGCTGGAGCTGCTGCCCTACCAGAGAGGGATAATCACAGTAAACTATTGCCGCCCGATTATATACATATTTGTAACAGAACCTTGTCATGTAAACGACTTTGAGAGTTTTTTTATAACCGAGGCAAAAGCTTTACCTTATCCTTTAATTAAGAAGAAGGTGCCCATTTAATTAGCGGAAAATCCGGCTAACACCGATACAAACAGGGCCAACTCCAACCGAACAACAACACCATAGGGCCACGCTCACTCTCGCCGACAACACATCGAAGACTGCAAAAACACGCCAACCACACAAGCACAACCGTTGGTCACCCGATCCCCCGAACTAGCATATCTCACCATCATCAAAGAGAAGAAGTTGTGCCTGCTATGGCAGGACAAACCCGGGACACTCCCACAATGGCGAAGAAGCCCGTGGTGTCTACACACGCTGATGACCAACACCGAGAGCCACCTCATTGCACATAGGACACAAGGTCAAACACTCTCAAAGTTGCCGAACTCTCAAAGTCGTCGCTGCGACTCCGACTCCGTCCTGAGAGTTTGTGACTATCCAAGAATAAATAGCAGTTTGATGTATTGTTAGACCTGGGAGCTTTCATGACCATTTCTTTCCAACACTCTTCCTTGATATAAAGCAGTTGTTGATTAAACAAGTCCATCATTTTCCTATACATTTTTTCTGTCATGGACTTTGGTTAAAACATTGTTCGTATAATACATTGAGTAGGTACATACATAGGCTGCATCGATCAATCAGTTTTTTCTTTCTAGTCGCATAATTAAGCAGCTTCGAGTTGTTTATCACTGATTCGGCTGGTTGACCATCCAATGGAACATTTGAGTCATGTTCAACTCTTGACTGTAATCTGAGTCGACAGGTCCCATGGGCATCTGCTGAGGATCCTCCAACAGCAAGTCGACATGAACTACCTCCTCGATATCTCTGACTACTTCTGAGCTGGATGGATGTTGTGGACAGTGTGTACCTTGTGGCCTTACACACCAGATAGCAAGATCAACTATCATACGCACTGACTCCGGCTTGTATCTTGCATCTAAGGATCCATCAATGATGGCCTCCACGTTCGCGCTCTCGATCTGTGAACTAGCCTATACGAATAAGTTCATTCATCTGTTGTTAATGCCAAAAGCACAGAGCCAGGATATCGAAACATCTATCCGCAAGACGAACGAACTTACCAATGTGACTATGCTAACACCATCGTGGAACACCTCACGTCCCGAGATGAGCTCAAGTAGAATGACACCAAAGCTATAGATGTCATTCTTCTCACTTAGCTGCCCATCCATGTACCTACTCATCGGAGCAGCAAATAAATTGATGTGCATATATGTTTAACAATTCAATTTCCAAGACAACCAAACAATATATGAAGCTTCCGAGGAAGAGGAAGATGCCATACCCTAGATCCACATAACCGAAGGTTCCACGAGCTCCCCTAGACACTTGAGGGCCGTCAACCATTGGCTTCGATAGGCCAAAATCTGCAATTTTGGCCCACATGTTGTTATCAAGCAGAATGTTATTGGTCTTCAGATCTGAGGAACAAAATCATTGTTTAGTTAGAATCATTTGGGAGGGGGGGGGGGGGGGGCAATCGCCCCACCCCCCATCATAATAAAAACAATTTAACATAAATTATCAAACATGAATATGCAAGTTTCAATTGTATAAATAGTCAAAATTAATCAACAAGAATAGTCGTGTATTTAACCAATAAATATCATCAAGGTTCACGGTAGACAAGAACTCCAAGTGGTTTAAAGCACTAATTAATCATATATCATTTAGTTAGAATGAACTCTCCTTCTAAATTTCTGGATAACAAGAATTCGTTCTCAGTGAGTTGGATTGATTCTCGTGCTTCAAACATGCTCTACCTTAAGTAAATACATTTATATGAGCATAGTGAAGTAGAAAAAAATGCAAACATCAGACTGATTTATGATAAAACTTTTCTTTGGTTCATAGATATAATACAATCACCAGTTCAACATCTTATCCTTTTTTTTTTGTTTCAACAAAGGTAAACCTTTGATATTTTGTCAAAAAATTATTCATTCAATGAGATTTGTTAAATGCACGACAAGTTTCAAGCGAAAAAATCCTACGAAAATATTCAGTTATATGTGGAACGTGAACAGAAAGACAAGGAACAAGGGAAACATCCGAATGCCTAGCTCATACATGGATGGCAACATATAACTAAATATTAATTGACGAATGTGAGATAAATAATATCAGTATACTTGCCAAAACTCATACAGACTATGTAACATGGTCAGGTCCGGAGGAGGCTGAAGTTTAATCATCGACGAGTCTCAAGGCAAGCTGCGTATACCAGAATTATCTTGTGTGATTTTTATTTCCATGTTTGATTTACTTGGTTGTCATACTGGTCTTTGGTTCATATTCGCTTGGATGTTTTATTTGGTCGTTGTGTTTATTCCCTGTTTATGAATCCTATAAATTTACATATCTCTATAGAACTGTTCAATTCATATATTTGGTACTTTTGGTATGTCGCATATTGATGAAGATAAAATATGAAATCATATATCAACAAAAGTGATTGGTCATAATCATTGGAAAGTGTGGTGTATCTAGCCTGAGACGGTCGATACTTGGAAGGTGTGGGATGCAAGGGCTGGATGGCAAGGTCCACACAAGTAGGGTACTCGATGACGTGATTCTCAGAGATCAATATTATCATGAGGTGGGATTATGACGATTGATTTTGCTGATACTCTGCAGAGATTAAAACTAAAATATGACATGTATGTGATGATACTACTATTTCTGTTATTTGGTTATTATGCCACGTAGTTCTTGGTTGGCAACATGGAGCGCTGAGCTTTGATGAGATGTGCATATGTGTCAAGGGATTATGTGTATTCTTGCTGAGTATGTTTAACATACTCACAATCTTCTATTTTTATCTCGTATGCGCAGACGAATGTTAATGTTATGATCAAGAGGTGGTGGCCGAGAACTCATATGGTGATGTTTAGTGTAGAAGTCAAGATAAAAACTAATAAGAGAAGATCCGCTGCTATTGTAATAAAATAAATTGTAATTGTAATATGTGATAATGAATAAAGTGGAGACCTTGTTTGGCATTTGTCGATGATATTTCACTATTCTTAGCCTTGTATCCTTATGGTTTCTTTAGCCATAAGCGTACGGCGGCTGTCATTCTCCCAGGCCGTGGTTTGGGGTGTGACAGGATGTGTCCATCACATATTGCATCTTCATGCCCCATTTCTGTCCCCTTGTAGTGGAACCACTAGTTGATCAACTTCAGTCTTACCATCATAGCTAACGCAGTAGAAAAGAATTTCATCAGGATCACCAGTAAAACCACATTGCACATATTGGTAATTCTGTTGTTTGCAAAAATTCTTACATTTTATATCGTCACAATGTCCAGGTAGTTTGTAGCGGTGTTGGCTACATTTAGCTTCCGTACCTGTATTAATCAAAATCTATCAGGACATAAAATAAAATATTTGAAGTCAAGCTTTCATGCTATGATATTTGAATAAGGCATAAGTGTATTTACCCAAATAAGAATTATGGGTTTGTTTTAAATAATTTCTTTCCATAGAAGCAACAAAGTTTTACGATTAAATTCTCACTCTAAGATGTGGTAGTCTGGAGCTAATGTGACTGGTGCTCAATATTTCTCTAGCGGGAGCAAAATAGAGGTTTGGCGCTGTGAAGTGGTTGTTGAAATACCACCAAAGACATGAAATCTATTTTTTCACATGATACTGAAAGCGGGTTAACTTAGTTTCTTTAGTAGTTCTAGTACGTGGTTCTACGAGTTTATATGCAAAGACGCTAGAAATTGATGGAAATTAGTAGAGTTATGAAAAATGCATGAGTTTAAAAGCGCCCGGGGCATCAATTGAGTGGTCTGGTCTTGTGTTCTTGACACGTGTCAAGATCATATCTGTGGCTATTTTGAATTTGTTTGCATCGATCTCATGAAATCCGTTCTATTAAACGATAAAGAGCGATTGATGAAGTCAGCAAGAAGTCCATCAGATGATGGTATGGATCAAAGGAATCTTCCAATCTTCGACTGAACACCCTTTTTACTGAATTTCGCATTCCTATTCCAATTGGCACTAACTCTGCATACAAACTACCGTCTAACTAGAATATTATTACAAATATCTTATTTCCAGATTTCTCTACCATTTTTTATATGCGGGGAAACTTCTCGATCATTTGTCAATGCTATGGGAATGTCTAATGGTCGAGAGTCGACAAACTGCCGACGCCTAGGCAAACTTTGAATGGGTGACCATGAACACATTCCCTGAGAGAGTTGTTTATGTTTTATCTTTTTCTCAATTTTAAATTCGTGAATGTTCTTCAAAAATCCTGGAACATGTTTTGAAAATTCGGAAACATTTTCGGAATTCGTTGACATTTTTTAATTTGTGAATATTTATTAAACTTACATTTTTTTTCAAATCCATGAACAATCAGTCTAATTCACAAACTTTTTTGAATTTATGAACATAGTTTCAAGGACACAGATTTTTTTTCAGAATTGCAAACATTTTATTCGAATTCAGGTGTATAAATTTTAGACCTAACAAAATTTGCTAGCCTTTACCTACCTTGTAGCGGTAGCTGCCCGCGTATGGCCAGCCCAAGTGAGCGTCGAGCGGGAGGATCCATTGGTCAATCGTTGTTGGGCTTTTATTTGGTGTTTAGACAGTAAATAACGAGTGCTCCTATTTGACGCCGTTAGCGTCAGATAGGCGACCCAACGCCTGTACGAAACACAAATGCTCCGGCCAACACTGGCGAGCTCACTTGAGCGGGGTTCCTTTGTTTGGCTTTTTTTTCTTCTAAAAACCAATTGTTGGATTTTTTTACAGACCTAAAATGATTAAAACCAATACATAAAACTAAAAATTGTTGAAAAAAATGTTCAATATGTTTCTAAAAGAGTACAGTCTATATTAGAAAAAAATCGCCGTACATAAAAAAATCAGCATATACTAAATAAAATGGTCAGCGTGTATTTAGAAAAACGTTCACCTTATATTAGAAAAAAGCTCACCGTACATTAAATAGGTTCACTTTAAATGAAAATAATTCATTTGGTACCAAATAAAATATTCAATGAGTATTAAAAAATCGTTCACCGTATATTAAAAAATAGTTCACCATATACTAAATAAATGTTCACCGTGTATTTAACAAATGTTCACCATATATCGGAGAATAAAAAAGCAAAGAGAATAAACCAAAGAAAAACCAATCCCAAAATAGAAAAAAAAAAACAGAAATGAAAAATAAAAGTAAAAAACAAAAATAAATAAATGTTCTCCTTCCCCTAGTTGCTCCACACGCTTGGACTGCTCTCTCTTTCGTTGAGTTCCCTCGGCTCTCATGCCAGCTCCCAATCCCAAAAGTTTTGACATTTTGGAAGCAGGAGCTTCATAAATTTTCATCCTCTTAAGTAGTTGCTATTTTCCCTTGTCTTTCTCATAAGGCTTATATCTTTCTGGGTGGAGATGCATTGGTGTCTATTGGTTGCGCTTTGCCCTTCTCTTTTCCCGCAGTTGTTATCTCACGTCCTTATTCCTCGATGGTTCATCGTCTACATTTCAGCAAGGTTTGGATTACTAAGATATCATTGTTGATTTTACCGAGGTGTTAAAGTCACTGAAAAACTTGTCCGCCACATTCCTTTACACAACAACTTTGAAGATGTATTTAATGTTTAAGGTACCTATGGACTTGGTGGCATTGCTAGGTCCATTGGTGGTGCTAGGCAAATTACAAACTCCAATGACTCTGGCCCGAATCATGCTCTCACGGGTGTGGCTTTCTTGAGTTGGACTGAAGTTCATGACGCCGGAAAAAAATACATCAAGATAATAGTGGAGCTCTTGTACGTAATGGTGTTGTGCCAAGGGATGCTATATATGAGGGCGTGCATACTTGAGTCACATTCTCCTTCTTGCCTTGGAGATCACTGGCCTTTGGTTATGGGCTCGTATATAAGTTGGGTATGGAATTAGTCGATCTCTACTATGAGCAGCCACACAACATCAATTGCAAGAAATTGTGTTTGATACTACAAAGAAGATGGGACTTGTCACCTTTGTTGTCGACTCCCTGAACTTTGACACCTTATTTGGCAATAAGCGTGTTGTCGTACGGATATTGGACTCATTTCTGCAACGACACAAGATCGAGCTCCACCTCCAACATAGAGCTTGTTTGTCTATTACCACACCTCTACAAATGTAGTGACAACATTGATCAACATGCTGGGCTAGACAGTCCCATAAGATAGAGATATCAGGTTGTTCTTCGTAGAGGTCACTTCTCTGGTTGCTCCATATACACGGATCGTCGGGATCCCCGGTACCATGCATATGGTACCTTCACCTCTAGGTGCTATGTTAAATGTGTCTTACATCATTACTGCATGCGGCGGGGGGGGGGGGGGGGGGGGGGGCAATGCCCCCCTCCAATGAACATACATACTAGTATGTCCATGTTACCAAATTGTCAATAAATAAATTCGGCTCTAATCTGTTCTTCTGTATTGTCAGATGATAGTAACATATATTGCCACACGACGTAGTCGCACGATAATTAGTGTTGCATATGTACCGCGTGTGCTGATAATAATCGACGTTATTGGATGTTATGGCTACTTCAGACAACGCAAGAATAACCCTCTAGGCGGTGCATGTCCAATAACTAATATTTGTTATTTTTAACCCACTGTCCATTAATCACTTGACGGAAATATCTAGTAGAAGACACCATACAAGCTATAACCAGGGGAAAGCAGGGAATTGGCGGGTTGGGGCACTATCCGCCACAAAAGAGCCCGTCATGGCTTAACTAGAGCCCAAAACGGTCGCTTGAGTTCCACGGGAAAGGCAAACACTACGAAACAACTAGTCAATACTACCACTGTGAAATTGCTGAGAGCCTTGGAAAGCATATTTTGCTATACTGGATCAAAGAATCAACAAATTCAGGTTCATAAATGAAAATTCAGAATCAATAAATTCAGATTCAGGAAAATTCAGCAACATTGGACTCGGTGACATGGATTGAGAGCACTGACCAGCTACTCGCGGATCGTCGGGATCCCCGGTACCATGCATATGGTATCTTCACTTCTAGGTGCTACGTTAAATGTGTCTTACATCGATCATTACTGTGTGTTGTGTGTGTGTGTGTGTGTGGGGGGGGGCCCACGTAAAAATTAAGACGTGCATTGCACATGTATATACATACTAGTATGTTCATGTTACCAAATTGTCAATAAATAAATTCGGCTCTAATCTTTTCTTTTTTATTGGCAGATGATAGTAACATATATTGCAACACGACGTAGTCGCACGATAATTAGTGTTGCATGTACTGCACGTTCTGTTAATAATTGTTGCTATTGGATGTTGTTGCTACTTTAGACGACGCAAGAATAACCCTCTAGACGATGCATGTCCATTAACTAATATTTTCTATTTTTTTAACCCACTTTCCATTAATCACTTGACCGAAATATCTAGTAGAAGACACCATTCAAGATAGTACAAGGGAAAAGCAGGGAAGTGGTGGGTTGGGGCACGACCCGCCACAAAAGAGCTCGACATCTCTAGTATTTTTCAGTTGATTTAGCTCATTTGACAAACCATTCTTTATTGCAACACCAGAAGAGGAGCTTGGCTCAATCCAAGTAGGAGAGATCTACTCTATGAGAGATCGAAGATTCCACCAATGGATTTGAGAGACGGATAAGCTCTAGAGGGTCTATGTTTACTATGAAAAAATGACAGATGGGAGATTGGCAGATAAAGGTATAATGAACCCCCACCAGAGCGTCATCGATTTTACGAACGAGGTTAGTTTCTTCCGAGCACGTTCATTTTTCATCTATAAGTACGATCAATTTCAGATAACCTAGCTTGCTCTGTAGAATTCACCATAGAATCTGGTATCATTCCTTGACTACAGTCAACATAGTGAGAAGAGAATACTTGTGTATGAATTCATGCACAACGGGACAATAACATAACACCTTCCTGGTAAGTCCCCTATCCTGACAACTTGATCCAAAGTTGTGGGTGGGTGGTGGGGGTGCCCCCTGGCTTACACTAAGCTTCGTCTCTAGCTGCCAAGTTAGGGTAGTTCAGGTCGGTATCCCGCATGCCCGGACGACGAGCAAGGTGGGGCTGCTGGCCTAGATCTCCGGTTAAGTCTTGGGCGTCATTGTGAGGGCGGAGACATTGTGGATGATCGGATGGAGATTTTTTTAGAACTTTGCTTCAGGTTGTCCTGATCATGCACCTCTTCTATTGGTAGAAGGGGAAGATAGAGGCGGAAGAGGCAGATGATCTAAGCAACCTCACACAAAACGCTCAATCACAGAGTAGAAGAAGCTCACCAAAATCTGTCGACGTGATGCTTCTGCTAGAGTGCTATTGTCATGACCGTTACATGATGAATATGTGTGGAAGCATTTTTTTTTTTACTTCTGCTACTGCTATCCTTGTATGCGTGAAACATGAAGTATGTATAATCTGCAAGCTACAAAATAATCCCACGAAAGAGTAGTAGCTGAATAAAATACAAGGAAACTCACAAACTATATGAAAAATGTAGAACACTGAGGTGTGGGCACTCTGGGTTTAGTGGGCTGCAAGGCCAGATCACCCACGCACAATGATGATCCATCCATCGAATCTTGGCCCATGCCTCTCATTCTCCCATCATCATAATATAATTTGCCTTGGAAAAGAAGAAGCATCGGCAAGAAAGATTGAGCCAATAATTGGGGCAACCACGATTTTTTTCCTGCACGCACTTATTGCTTCCCTCTCGTCGCGATGGTCCATGGCTGCAATCATGTTCCCATCACACTCGTCTTACTTCTAGCTTAGCAGACCCCATAATTAAGCATCATGAAAATGTTATCTTCTTTTCTATCTTTGGGAAGTTGACGCTGATAGAAACTGTAGAAATTTGAGGACACCATTTATTCATCTCTTCTATTAGGATTACAACCGTTACGGCGTTTTGTAATCCGATGTCCAGTGAGCTCAGCGTTTTGGAAACCGAGCGAGCTTCATGCAGAAAATAAAAACAGTATTTCAATGTTCCAAGAAATTCTGTATAGATGAATTAAAGCTGGTTTATGTGATTTTTTTATTAAAAATACGTCATGTGTTGGGCTATACAAAAAATCACAAAAATGGGGTTCTAGATAGGCTCTTGAGACTGAGCTCCATTTCTATCTTCAGTACAGTTGGACTCTAATTAATACGAACCTTTGTCCGAATACGGAGGCCGACTTTATACTGTACCCTGTACCCTGATACATGCATTCCAACAAAAGTCACATTCAAATGTACCTGCCATATCCTCAAAACTAGCAGAGACTCTCCTTAATTATTTCGATCGATACGATCGAGCTCGTGCCATCAATTTTGTTATCAACCTCAACCTGAACTGCTGTGAAGTCTCTGTGATAGGATAAAGCTATCTCGGCATCTTTCTCACGAGGGAAATGCATGGGTACGTGATTCCAACCTCTAACGACCTGGAAATTAAAACGCCACAAAGTACGGTTGAGAGGTCATTATCCTTCAGTCCACGCTCTCCACAATGTTCTTGCTTGTGTGGTCACGGAGCCTGACGAACATGTACAGTGCCAGCACGCAGCTGCTGCTGGTTATCCTGAATGAAATTAATTAATCGTGGTAGTTTGAGTTAGCTTCTTGCCTTCAACTCAAATTAATCACAGCAGGTGAGCAGGTAGGGTTTACAATATTACAAACACAAATTTATCAAATGGCCAAAAATATATGTCGAACATATTTTTATGGTTGAGTTCACAAAAGTCTACACCTTTTGTTTTTTGCAGGAAAAGTCTGCACCTTTTAAAGGATGTATCATGTATAGACATGAAACTGCGAAAAAAGTCTTTAATGTGTTCATCTAGCTATAAGCTGCCTCCTTTGCTAAAATTATATATTAATATGTAGAACAATTTCTACAAGTTAACAAGAAAGATGAGTCATGCTTCTGGCAAGTGGTGCGACTAATCTAAATTTTTGTCCCCACCAAGCCCATTCGCATAGTACTCTTCGGCAGTTTCAACATCCAATCCCTGGGCCCTGGCTAGGCACTACATATTATACACATGCTAGTTAGCAAAGAAGCAAGAAGAAGAAGCTTGCACCCATCCCATCATGGACAAATGGATCCTGATTAACCTAGCTAGTATCCAAACCAATGAGTTGCATGATCTGAGCATGTCATGCTTGTAGAACTAGGCAGTACCTAACCGCCTGCAAAGAATACAAGAGTTTTTCTTTCATATCTAATCTATTTTTGTTTTGAGCTTAACATATCTAATCTATGGCCGTCTATAATTTGGTATTTTGAATGTTTGGTAAGATAATCCGAAGACTAACAGTTGCTCTCCGGTATAGCTACAGCGATGCCCTGTCCATCTGTCTCTCCCCTGCTGCTAGATAGATAGTAGAGTACTATACTACTATTCATGCACTGAACCTATCCACTATGTACACTGTCCAATATAATGGTGCCTGTTCTAGCATGCTGAAGCTACATATAAACTCTATGCATTCCCTCTAGCTAGCTAGCTGAATGGTCAGATTAATCTGGGAGGAGGCCCATTGATTGATTGTGTCAATGGAGCCAGCCAGACAGTCATCATCTATCTCTGCATCATCAGCAGCAGCCTTTTCTTTTCCTGCCCTGCTTCCACCTTCTACCAGTACTAGGTTTTGGAGGCACATGTTGTAATGGTGGTCAGACTGCTATTGATGGCTGCAACCCCTTTCCTGCCTTCTTAACAGAGTTTTGTCATGAGCAGAGCAGAGCTCCAAATGTACCTTTTTTATTCTATATTCTTAACTGATTTTTTCATGAGCAGAATAAAGCTGCATATATGTACCATAAATAATTTCCAAGACTTTCTCCATGTCCCTCTAAAGGCCTTGCTTCTGGACTCAATGCACCTCTTCCAGCCACAAAAATCAATACTACTTTATCCAAGTCTGAAGAGTTGTTGAGATATGAGTAAAGCATAGACGTTATGTTGTCATTCTTGAAAAAAATATAACAATTCAGTGGAACTGGATCAACAGAAATAGAGGCTTTTATAATACCCAGTCTAGTTGACCAGGCTGCATTTCGGTGCTCTGTTCCTGCTAGTTAATCACTGGGGAAGTTGCATGTATTGTTGAATGTCACTGTCCAGTGTCTTAGACAAGATTTAATCATGTTCTAAAACTTAAAATTCACACGAACACACATAAAACTCAATGTCTTTCAGAGTTCTATCCCATGCTAGCTGCCAAATGTGTGCAATACCCAACAGAAGGTTTCCTCCAAAAAGGCTATGGGGTTACTCATGGCACTAGGGCACAGATAGAGACTCAGACCAATGGCCAAATCTGTTGAGGATTAAATGTCGACAGGGCAGAGCAAACAGTGCCACCCTCTCCTCCTTGGTGTATATGTGCACACTGTACCTATCACTGAAAAAAAGGAAGCCCAGTAGCATCTAGGGTTCAAGGCAGGCACTGGACAAAGAGGAAAGCCTTTGACCAGTCTGGAAGTGCAGATGGCCTCTACTGCATCCTGTCCTTGACATGCACAGCTACTTAGCTACTGTTGTGATTGTGAAATTCTCTTGTTAAAAAATGGCATGATAGTACCCACAGTGGCACCATCATGAAGTGCATATATATATTTATAACTAACTAAAGTGATGTGTTTGCTCCGAAAAAGAAAGAACAGAGAGAGATGATTAGTCATGGACTCATGGGTCATTGTTTCATGGGGTGCATATGTATGACTGACATGAACAAGGATGTCTCTACTCACCATCATCTGCGTGATGTGTCGGTTGATTGGGCTTGTTTGCGTGGATCGATCCATCGCCGTCCATGCCTAAGAGTTTCCGAAACTTGTCATGTTAGTCTCTTTCGGTGAGCTTTCCATGCATTTTTTTGTTCTCAGAATGTGTATACTGGGAATATCAACAGGGACGCCGAATTCTTGGGTCGGTTTCGTTTGCGATTGACAGGTACACGCCCCCATGGTATGTACTCCTACTAGCTGTTTTTACATCTGAAAGCCGACTTATGGATAGACCGAATGTACTTGACTGGTCATAACAAGACTCCTTATGCTCCTCTGTTTTCACAGATATATATATTTCCTAGAGAAACAGAAAGTAGATGGTGACCATGTCTAAGAATGGAAAACTTTCTTTTTAGCAAAGCTAAGAATACAAAATTATTGTTTTATCAGATGCTTGGCATCTATATTGTATATGCCAAAAGTTAATTAGTGGAAAGGATGGCTTGTCAAAATCTTGAACTAGATTAAATTGATTAGTTGTAGCAATTTAGTTTAAAATTTAAGGGACATGATGATTTGTTCATTGGTAGGTTAAATTATGAATGGCAAGGGGAATCAAACTGATTTTTGATGGGTATCATTGGCATGGATGAAAATCTGAAAACTGAAGATGTTCCTCTTTTTTAATTCATCTCATGATATTGTTTGGACATACTTTAGGGTTTGACACAGTCTAAGATCCCCAACAGCTCTCTGAATATTCAAAGATGGATATGTCCTCACCTAGGGCTGCCAAGCTGAGCTAAACAACCCAATTATTTTTCTTGTGAAATCTATCTCATATTAAACAAGAAGAAGCAGAATTATAGAAAACTGGATCTTGCTTGTGTGGCACAAAAACTTTAGTATTTGTTTAGTCAACATTTGACAAGACCTGTTTGTCTAGGTGTAGATAAAACAATAGCACAATAAGTGCATATTGTTTAGGGCCTTCTAGTCCCTCATTCCCTCTGGCTGCAAGCCATCATATTTTTTCAGAATTAATATACTACTGTTTGGTAGCTTGGGTGATGACATGGTTGAGACAAAAAAATAATATATACAAGTACATTGATGGTGATCCAGTTGGTTAAGTCAAGTTAAGTTAATCATATGTGGACTTTGGATGTATCCCAAGATTTTTTAAATGTCCACTGTCTATGACGTGGATTGCAAGCCGCTAGAGTCATCTACAAACCGACACGGCATGAAACGAACCATATAAAAATGTTTGTTTTCTTTTCACACGCCAAGCTTTTTTTTTAACATCACGCATTCACACCTCTAAAATAAGTTGAAAGTAGCTGTAATTAAATTAACCTAGATAAAAAACCATATCACTATGCATATATGCTTAATTAGGTTTTGTGATGTTCCTGCATATCCCTCTGGAGCATGGAACAAAATCTGCTTCGCACATGGAAACCAAATCAAACAAGGCCTAGAAAGCGTACTCCCTCCGATCCATAAAAAGCGTCGCTCATTTTATACTAAGTTAGTACAAACTTTGTACTAAGTGGGCGACACTTTTAATGGATCGGAGGGAGTATGACTTTTATGCCGAGACTAGTACTAATATAAGCTCACACACAGGGTTTTACAGCGAGGATTATCCCGTCCAATAGACAGCGGCCATGTGGCGCATCCCAGCCACGGAATTCAAAGAGAAGTTTCTCCGTGATTGAAAGCAATAGCCATTTATTAGCGACAAATGGCTTGGAAAAATGATGCTAGCAGTTAAGGTGAGGGAGCTGAGTAAGCAAGCAGAAACAGCAACCAGCACTAAAAATCAAGGAGCATGACAGCAACCCCTGCCCCGCTACTACATATTGTGTGGCCAATATTAGTAATATACTAATCGTCACACATACCTCAGCAATAGCTTAGCTATACAATCGGCTTTAATACTCGCGCAAACGGAATATTCGTACGAATAAAAGTGGAGATAATCGAGTTATTCCTCTTGTTTCGTATGTATATTTATATTTTTATAGAGCGTGGTTGGGAGTTAGATGGCAGTTTCATGGACTCCCTTGGTTTGCATAAAAGAAATCCATAAACGGCTATTAGTTGGACCAAAAGGAGGAGAACTAACCAAGGCGGCCAAACAGAAATTTAATTATCCATCAAACTAATCGTGCCAATTATTCTATCCTAGACCCCAAATTTTATTAAGATTATCAACGGTCGATGCTTGCTAGAACTGGCTACAACTTGCTAGGAGACTTCTCTGGCCTGTTCTGCCCTGAAAAAAAAAACTGAACGGCCAACCTGATTGTGTAGCTTCTCTAACAATGCACCGTAAGATTTTTCTCGCATGGATTAAAAGTTTGTGATTATTCCTGCAAAAATTCAGAAAAAAAGCAAGTTTACCATCTTTTACATTTCGATCGAACTGCCACGCTTAAAATATGCTATCATGATGACCGGCTAAAAAGTAAAAAACAAAAGGGGATAATTAGTGGGTGTGGCTACAAGAAAGTGAAAAAGAAGAAGAAATAGGTGGTAAAAGAAGCCTAGTAGGATAAAAAGGAAGGCATCAGCAAGCAGGCAGGCAAGGCAGGTAGGGCTGGGTTTCTAATTTAGAGTCTAAGACAAGGCTGGTTTGGATTGGGGTTTAGGTCCACCCACTGGTTGTTAGCATCCATCCATCCCTAACCAGAGGAGCACCCACTCCCAACCTCAATGTGTGCACAGCAAGAGTCAAGACCCCTGCCTGCCTGACTTTGGTTTGAAGAGAGGTTACCATGTTAACCACCATTAGCGACCGCACTTAATTAGCGCTGTGGTTCGTTGGATTGTGTCTAGATCACGGATCACGTGTGCTAAGGTCCTTGAATATGTGTAAAAGAGGGGACAGCTAACTTCACCGTAAGGAAGGCGGTAAAGATTAGTTCTTAATTAAAATATTGTTGGCGCTGTTTTTTTTACTGTTGACCCAATTCAAGAACAGGTGTTTTCTGAAGAAAAATATGAGCCAAAACTGTGCAATGAAGAAACATATAGGATGATGCCGAGAATACTTTTTTTACCTGCATGCTGGAACATTCTGCCAGAACTTTCAGTTTCTAAATATGATCTGGTGGTGGCATTCATTCTACAAACCATTTTTGGTAACTCAAAATTTTGCCTGAATTTGCTCATGTCCTCCGCGCTGCGCCAAGAACGAATCTGCTGCCAGGCCGCTGTCGCCGCTCAATTGGGATCCATACGTTTGTTGAATTCTTCCATTCAAGGGCCTTGAATTCATTCACTCATTCATTCAAGACAGCTCTCCAAACAAGCAATGGAGAGTCTGGGAGAGGGGATGAACTTGTTTGGTGGACCACAAGAAGCACCCAGCCAAACCCAACCCAGCCAGGCCAAGAACCCCACCACTAATTGTTTTCCCTCTCATTGGGGCGTTGATGTCACACGTGATCTAAATCTCTTGTGGCCTCAAATGATTTCATGATTCTGCATATCTCCTCCATTAGCTGGCCTAGCACCAACATCAAAAGCAAATTGGCACTACCTATAGCTAGCCCCGGTAGTAGCACTGCAACCGTTGCAGGATACAACTCTGAACTTTCCTGGAAAATTATAAGAGGGGACTCTGCTGCAGAATATTGGTATGTTTGCGTTAAATTATATGAACAATCATTAGCAGCACAGATATATGATATATAACAAAGTAATAATATTATATTATATGTATTGCGTAGACTTTATGGTGAAGAAAGAAACAAGTAGCCGGCCGGAACAAACCTGTGGTGGGTACACCAGCAAATAGCTAGCTAGCTCCATCCCATTCCAAGCGGCAGCAGTTGGGCGGAGAGGAGAAGAAGGTTAGTTAAATGGAAGGAGGAAGAGTATAATCCTGCTCTGCTCAGTCCACACCACACCAAACTAATAAATCAGCCAGGAGTTAAAACATATCTTTATTTCTTTTAGATGCACAAAGATTATTCTATTTCTTGGTGCTGCTGTTGTGTTAGTGGGTGGTCTCAGCTGAGCTCCTTTTAATAAAAAAAAATTTATGTTTGGCAGCAATAGAAGGAGGAGCTTCTGAGCTCTCAAGAAACATAACACAGAGAGAGGAAGAGGAGGAGCTCTCTCTCCCTTTTATCCTTTTGAGCTTTAGGAGTAGTATTGTTTAATCCTGGGATCTGATTTTGTCCCATATTGGGAGGATCGATTATCTTTCTCCCCACCACCTCCTCCTCCTCTGCCTCTCCCCTCTCTCTCTCTATCTCTCTATCCCACAGAGGGAGGAGATCAGCTTTTGGTTGCAAAATCTTCTCTTCCCCCCACGAGGAGCGGAGCACACCCTCTCTCTCAGGTCTCTCTCTCAGGTCTCTCTCTCTTCCATTTTCTTATGACCTTCTTCCCCGCCTAGCTCCTGCACCTTCGTCTTGCCGCAGCCGCAGCAGCTGCTTTCTCGCTTCTTCTCCCGCATGTATGGCTGCTTCTGTTCTTGCCCTTGTTTGATTTTCAGCTCGATGATGGGATTTCGCTGAATTATGCTCTTCTTCTTCATGCTTCCTTCTTCCGGGATTTCTGAGCAGCTTCAGCTTTCTTGGCTCCTTTTTCTGATTCTGAGAATTCCAGCTGTTCTTCAGTGTTCGGGGATTTTTCGCCTGGTCTGAATTCAGAGTTGGTTTGTGCTGGTGTTCAGGGATTTTAGTTGGGGAACTGAAAGCTCGGGAGAAAACATGGCCCTTTTTTCACTTTTAGCTGACTTTGTCCTCACCAAAGCTCTTGCCTCAGGATTTTCTTCTTCTATAGTTCAGTGTTTTTTCCTTTGAATTATGTGTGTTTTCCTATTTTTCTTCTTCCTTCTCAAATTGCCAACAGACTTGGTTTGGTTTCTTTCTTGGCCAGCGATTATGCCTTTGTGATTGCTGCCTGAATTGTGAAAAGTTTTTTTGTTTCCTCTGACGAAGTCAAGCTCTCTTCAAAAGCTCTGTTTCCTGTAACTCTTGCCTTTTGCAGCTGCTTGAGTTCAGTGTTTTTTTCTTTCAGTTCAGTGTTTTTCCTTAGAGTTACTACACCATAGGATACTTCGTGCTAAGGAAATCCCACCTCTTTTTCATCAAACTAAGTTCCTGTTTTAGCTTATTATAAGTATAGCTAATAACAGCATACTTGCTGCCTTGGAGTTTTCTCCTCTTTCACACCGTAGAATCTAGTTTTCCAAACAGAATTCCCGCGAGAAATTAAGCTAAGCAGGTTCATCTCTTCTTGCAGATTGATTAGGAAGCTACGCCGTCATCGCGTCGATAACGCGCTAGTTGGAACATCTTCGAGGAGTCTTATATTGGGTTTAACAAGGTACCCCTGCCAAATGATCAATAATCAGTTATCTACGTAATTTAACTTTTCCATCAGACCGGTTTTCATGCAGTAACAGGTTCTTATCCATATGAATTATGATTCTTGAAATGGAAAAAAAAAGACACTGGTGCAATTATTTGATTCTGGTTTCTTGCGTTATCCGGTTATTTGTCCTGATACAACAGTAGGAATTCACGAGAATATATTCCTGTTATCTTGATAGCAAAGGAGGAGCACAAAGCCCGAAACTTTCTTGATCCAATCTGAAATCCCAAGGACCACTTTGGTGCCTTTTAGCCTGCAAATTCGCACGTCGAGCTGTCAGTTCGTATGTGATCCCACTTCAATCAGACATGGTTAAATCACGCCAAAACTGAGCCTGAACCTCAAAACTGAGTGCTACTGTTGCAGCCCACAGAACAAGTTGTTTTTATTGAATTTCTTTATGTTCAGAGTGTTGCCAAGATCTTTCATTCGACTGCTGTCCAAACACTTGCAGTTCTGATTATTGGCATATGCCAGCTAAAATAAGCCTTACGCAAATATTAAACTTGGTTCTAATTTTCTTATCGATCCATTTCGTTTTCTGTCAATTGCAGGAAGTTCTGATAGGAAGATTTTATTCTGGTCAACAGTGATCTTCTGCTGAAACTTGGTCGAGTTTCGTTCCAAGAAGCTGGTTCTGCATACCTCTGCTGAAACTTTATCAACTCTATGCTTGGCAGTGATCTCGGTCAGTAAGTAATCACTGCTTGAGATGGCCACTTACTACTCAAGCCCCGGCAACGAAAGAGAGTCGCACGACATGTATTCGAGAGACCAGGGCGGCGCGCCCTATCCGATGTCGTCGGCTCTAGGCAACTTGCTCTATCTGAACAACCCGTCTCCTGGGCCATACACGGAGTTCAGCGGCATCATTCAGACCCAGCAGAACTGCATGGAGATGCCTGGCCATGGCCACCACTCCGCAATGTCCCACGACTCGTCGGCGAGGGAGTCTGACATGCTCGGGCACCGCTCGTTCGGTCATGTGAAGGACATGAAGAATGAGATGCTGATGCACATGATGGATGGAGCCCAACAGAGTGGTGGTGCCGAACTGATCCATGATGGTGACCACAACGGCGCGCAGTTTGAGTTCGGTGTTCTGAACAACCACCATGGCTCACCTAATGTTCCGTCAGGGCAAGGCCAGGGGCTGTCTTTGAGCCTCAACACACAGATCCTGGCGCCTTCCTTGCCTTACTGGTCCATCAAACCGGACATGCTGACGCCAAGCTCTTACCACGACAGCCTCAGGGTCGACGACATCCGGATGAAGAACATGCAGTCTGAAGCCTCACGCGCGATACGGCACTCGAGGTACCTGAAGGCGGCACAAGAAGTGCTGGATGAGGTTGTGAATGTTTGGAAAAATATAAAACAGAAGGCTCAGAAAGAGCAGGCTGAACCGGGAAAAGCAGAGGGCAAAGACACCGATGGAGGGCCAAAAAGCGAGGGCGTATCTTCGAACCCGCAAGAAAACGGTGCCAATGCTGTGCCTGAGCTTTCCACTGCTGAGAAGCAAGAGCTTCAGAACAAGATGGCCAAATTGATGGCAATGTTGGATGAGGTGGGTGACTGTTAACTGAACGTTACTTTAGATTTCACATAGACTTTTGTTTATTAGTAATAAAAAACATAACTCTAAGGAAAATTATATTTCAGGTGGACAGGAAATACAAGCACTATTACCACCAAATGCAGAATGTGGTTTCATCTTTTGACGTGGTGGCTGGACCCGGATCTGCCAAACCGTACACCGCGGTTGCTCTTCAGACAATCTCGCGGCATTTCCGATGTTTGAAGGATGCCATCAATGATCAGATCAATGCTATTAGGAAGAAGCTCGGTGAGGAAGAGAATTCATCAGGCAAGGAAGGCAAATTGACCCGTCTTCGGTACATCGATCAGCAGCTGAGGCAGCAGCGAGCCTTCCAACAGTATGGTATGATTCCGCAAAATGCTTGGAGACCGCAGAGGGGGCTGCCTGAAAACTCGGTTACGGTTCTTCGTGCTTGGCTTTTCGAACACTTTCTTCACCCGTAAGTTTATTTCTTCATTTTGTTCTTTCCAGCAATCCCTATGTTCTTTTTCTTATCATTCTTCGTAACAATTTTACAGGTACCCGAAAGATTCAGAAAAACTGATGCTAGCAAGGCAGACTGGCTTGACAAGGAGTCAGGTAAATACTGTTTGTATTTCCTGTGCCAAATCATTGATCTATAATTGATGTTTGTTTCTAAGGAAAACAAACTGTGAATTCATATAAACAAAATCATGTCATAATATTTATTGTTTGCATGAAACCTGAATGCTAATGCTAGTGGAGCAAATAGCACTGCTTGTGTACTTTCTGCCTCTGTGTGTTCAGGAAGTTGATCATTATACTGTTTCATGATTTTCCAGATTTCGAATTGGTTCATAAACGCCCGTGTACGGCTTTGGAAACCAATGATTGAAGACATGTATAAAGAAGAGACCGGCGATTTGGAGCAAGACTCAAACTCTTCCTCCGACAACGTACCAAGAAGTAAGAACAAGGTGGCATTGTCAGAAGAAAATGAAGACCTGAAAACCGCCAGGGCTCGGGTATGTGAAACCAGCCAGCTAAGCGAGTCGAGGGCCAACAATGGGACCATGAACGTAGGTGGGGCGCCTGTCGGCTTCCATAATGAGGCCAACCATGATGACAGTTTCATGAACCTGATGATGAAGGAGCAGCGGTCGGGCGAGCCGGACGGGGGCCTCCTCCTCCATCACAGCGCCGTCGCGCAGCAGTCGGACGAGAACGCGCGGTTCATGGCTTACCATCTGGCAGGGCTAGGGAGGTACGGGAACGGCAACGTGTCGCTGACGCTGGGTTTGCAACACCCTGGCAGTGGCCTCTCGGTTCCGAATGCCCAGGCAAACTTCCCCGGTGTCGGCGACGACGACATATACAACGCTGGTGCACCTCTCGGCGTCAGCATCGCGTCCTCGGACTACGAATCTATGAACCAGATGGACCAGCGGCAACGGTTCGAGCAATCACCTCTTCTGCATGATTTTGTGGCCTGAATGATGATACATCAGGACCACTGACACAAGATTTGTAAGACTCCTAGTGGCAGAAGAATAACATGCCTGAAAGAGCATGGAATTGTAGCTTGTAGTTGCCATTTGATACAGGAGGTATAGCAGGAGATGTAATATAAGCATAGGTGGGAGGGGGTGATAGGGGTAAAGAAATCTTTTGTAAAGATAAAAAATGCAATTACTATACGTGTAAAATCTTGTGATTTGAGCAACAATATTGTAAAGTAATGGCCACTTTTAGGGATGCCCAAGTAATAGTGTACTGCTACAGCAAGCTTATATGTTTGTTGCACATATACAAAGGGAATTGGGAGTGCAAAATGTATTGATCTTGTGCCAAACATTTCACTGTAGCTTAGCCAACTCAATTCATCATGCATTGTTGACATCCAGTTTTGGCCTACAAAGGAACGGCCTCAAGATGACCACAAAATTAAAATTGTTCAACGTGAAAGTTGTGCGCCTTGTTGAGAGGACTAACTTGCTTCTTGGATCGCCTTAATCAGAGTTCATATGTGACCTCCAGATCTAAAACAAGCTGCTACGAGGAAATCCTCCCTTGGTGCCAGCGGTATAATTACCGGGCTTTGGGTTATATACAAGAGGGTCGGTGTTTCCACCGAGGGCCCTTAGGCCAGTCCACGAATTCTTTCCAGATTGCGATTTCAGGTCTGAATTTTAGACATGTTTTTGGTTTCTGAGTGGGCTTCCCTTTTCTTAACTGTATTCAAAGTCCCAGCCGCCTCATGTATGCTGAGAGGTGACAGCCGATTTTGTTTTTCCAAAACCAATGTACAAACCTCTACCTTTCGTCACTCTCTCCATCCCTTTCATCTTGCTTCTCGTATTTTCGACATTCTTCATGTTGGAGGGCATCGAATCCACGAGGTAAAAAAAAGAGAAAAAATGACATTATTTTCTTGAGTTGATCATCCTACATAACATTTTTGCGAGGGGACTCCGTACGTGTCAATCTCAAACATTGATATGCAAAAAAGGAAAAATACTGGGAAACGTTAAACCTTAGTTTGAACAAATATATTCGAGTACAAGGAACATCACTATGCCATATTCAGCAAAAAAAATGTAAAATTTGACGAAAAATTAAACAACAACGTATGACCGAACAGATTCAACATAGGCATATACAGCACCAGATTCAGCACATACAGGTGTAACTCACGACAGGGTGAACATAACAGCTTAGATTTTTGTTTATGTAATTTTGTCAACATGCGAACACCCAGTAAGTATGGATGATGAGGAGGAAAATAGGTTGGGGGCAAAATTACCTGCAACTGCTCTCATCTCTGGACGGGCTTGCTGGAAGGCGGCGAATACCTCCGGATGCATGGCCCGATCGTAGGGCTCGCGGAGTGGAGAGGCGACCTCCGGTGACAGGTTTCTCTTCTTCCATGGTTTCAGACTTTCAGCAGCAAAAGAAAATGATTTTTAGTTTAGGTTATATGTGTTCCTGTATAGAAGCACGATGTGTCGTTACTGCTCACTTATCTTAGAGAAGTTTTCACTGTCAAAAGAAAATCTTAGTAAAAGTTTAAGGGGCATTCCTTCAAGGTCCAAGGTGAGTGCCTCTCCTCCGCATCTTCACCTTTCAGAACAATTCGTCGAGCGGTTCTTCTTCTTCATTTTCAGGATTCCTGTTGTGGTGCATATTCCCTAGTGGGTTAGTTTGATTATCAATGTACATGTATACAAGTATGTACTGATTATATTCACAATCAGGGTGGGTCCATCTGTTGGGAAAACATGACGCCCCGGGCCCTCGAACCGAGGAGGATATCAAACACTAAGTGTACTACTAGACCTTATTTTATTATCGATCATGTCTAATCCTCTATTGACTATCCAGGAAAGATAAAGTAGATGTCTATTTGGATATAGGAAAAATAAAAGTCGTGTCAATTTGCATAAGAAACTCCATACCACGGGACCAATAGCATGTACAGAAACATAAAACATGTTGATTATAGAAAAATTTGGAGGAACCTAGAATTTGCCAAACAAAGGCTAATAGAAAAAAGAATAGAGGTATGACAGGCATAACATCCACGATTGGGTTGAAAATAGCATAAGCTTCGGGTAATTTGGCAAAGAAAAAACTAGTCGGATAAAGAACAGAATTAAAACAGAGCAGTTCTTCAAGGATTGCCTCTCCCGCGTGGTCTGTCTCCCAGGCTGCTTCAACGGTGTCCATAAGGTCGAGGCACTTCCAGACGTCACGAGCTCGTCCGCAGCCAAACAACATGTTCATGCTAACAGAAGAGCGGATCCAATACACATAATACTTTTTTATCAGGAAATTCCGAATGATGAATTTGGGATGTCATGCCCCACAAGTTAGTTGCCCAAACCTATACTGAGCTTTAGACGGATCTAGTTTTCAAGGCACGGGTTCAATTACTTTCCTTTGCTTCTCTGTAATGGAGGTAGGGTTGAAGCGGACATGTCAAAATGACAGCATGACTTATAGAAAGGGTTTCTTTCTTTTACAAGATCATGGAAGCTTCAGAAACCATCCGAGATCTTCTGGAAACCAGAAATGAGGGAGCTCTGGGCAGGGTTTCCCAAAAGGTAGTTTTGCCGCCCCGGATCCCCGTTTACTAGGAAGATAAGAATCAAAAGGATCGAACTACCTACTCATTATTCGGAGGTAGCATGTGTCATATAACAATTGTACTAAATATAGTAAAGAAATAAAGAAATCTAAATAACCTTTAGATCCATCTAAGATTTCAATTCCCAGTAAAAAAATATAGAATAGAAAAATATGGGGCAAAAAATAAATCCACTCGGTTTCAGACTTGGTACAACCCAAAAACACCGATGGTTGTTAGAATCGCGATTTTGGGGATCGGATCGAAACCCCTATAGTAGGATCGATTGTAAAGTGTAGGATCATAACTGCTAGAATCGTAATATCGTAGATTGTACTAACCAAAAATCGTATAATTGGTCCACTCAATCGGGGACGTAAAGTCGTAGAAAGGCATGACGGGATCACGATTCTGAAACCTATGAGAGGAACAGACTAATCCGATTCCGATCGACGCGGAGAATGCCTAGATTAGCTGCTCGTCTCTCACCGATGGATGCTCTTTTATGTTAAGTTGATATATTTTCATGTTTGATATTGTGTAAAACTTTTATTTGAGAAGTTGGGAGGGTCACTTATATACAACATATGTTCCAGAGCGCATTGTGGCAAGCATGTCCAATAATAAAAAAATTCCCTATGCAAAAGTAGAAGGACTCACCTTATTTTTATGTTCATCGGTGATTACTATAATCAATGATATTTTGGTATAAAGTACAAAGCATCAACATGTTGTCAACTTAGTACTAAATTCAAATGTATTTTCTAAGATTAATTTGACCACCAAAAATAATAATCATGCCCATTGCTTAATGATATACTCCGGAAGTTTCTATAAATTGCCTAGCTAATCATACACTACCAACCATTATTAAGATATTTGTTCAATTGTATACATTACAAAACACTACAAAAATACTTTAATAATATTAAATAGAGAATCACACACACACACACAATTCATTTACCATATAGCTAATTCACCCAGTAGTAAAATGATACAAGGATGTGTGCAATATTTTCCCTATTGGTTAACATTTAATGTGTTTCTTTTTCACTATATTGATAGGGGTCGGAAAGGATGCAACTAATATAACTTCTTAAAAAGTGTTTTATATTTGTCAATAAACAAGTATATTTTTTCCACAAAAGCTGCAAACATACGTTGCAAACGTATGCCTCAATTATAAATGTTAAACACTACTACATGGTTCATATGCTAAGTAAGGAATACAAAGTATGCCCAGAATAGTTTAATATGATACAGATAAAAATTAGAGAAGTATAAAAGTTTAGTACAGATTTTGTTTGACGCTGGAATGGCATTGTTCACCATCGAGGTTCTTTGTCCACATTATGAAAAAAGCTATCGACAAGCAAAGTTGAAGGTTTTAAGCTATTATGAGCGAGCATTCTGAGCGAGCTTCTCGTTGAATAAAAGGTATCCACCGATACATTCTGAGCGAGCTTCTCATTGTAGATGGCATGTAGCGACTATCTCCTCAGTTCCATTGCCTCCTGAAAGAATGTCCATCAGAAACATGGAAAACAAGAACTGAATTCTACTGAAGAACCTAGCACTACCACCCTCTTACACTTACCAGCAGATCAATCGTCCCTATGCCACTTCGAGCTTGTGCAAGCTCCAGCGCCACGTGCGGGCAGTGCGAAGTGATCAGGGTCAAGGCTCCTCATGAGGAAAGATATCAAGTCCTGGACGCATATAAAATATGAGTGGGCCTCGTCGTGGCCCCCGTGCAACATGCCAACGATTTGTCCGGACCCGTTGAGCAAAGGTGCGCCGATGAACCCTTCCCACTCCCCATGTATTCCTCAATCAGGGTCATATTGTTACCCGTTCTTGTTTGGGGCGTTGATCTCATCAACACTGCGCGACACCCGACCCACGGCGAGGGTCTCAGGCTTGTAGGAAGGCCAAGAAATCATCAAGCACTCCTCGGTTGAATCATCTAGAGTGGAACACAGCCGGAGTGCAGCATGCTCTTTGTTGCAAGGACCTCCGGCAAAGCTCCTCAGGTCAGCCATATTACGGCTAAGAGTATCGTATTAGTCTCACAACTGACTGAAAGCACCCTTTCCACCCCGTAGTTTCTATCAACCCTTGATGCTGCTTGCCGACATGCGTCCTTGTAGTGCGGGCGGACCACCTCATTTGTGAAAAACTTTTGGATTTTCTCAACGGTAATCGGAAGAGAAGCATTGATGATATGCTCTAGTGAATGTGTCGTTGTCGCTATCACAAGCTCGTCGCCAATCTGGCCGACGGCAAATCCGGTCGACAAGTAGGCAGCAGCATTAACAGCCTCAGACATGTCCTTCTTAAGCAAGGTATTCACATTGTCAGCGAGTTTTTTGATCTCCTTGTTGGCTTCCTTACCTCTGCTCTTCATCATGACAAAGAACACGGAGTTCTTTGCCTGCTTGTGCACTGGACTCCAACTGAAGGAGGTCATCCTACATAGTCATGCACATTTTTGAAGTAATGAAATGGTAGCACGACAAAGGACACAACACATGCTAACAATTTCTGGTAGGTGCAATACAGATTCAACTATCAAATACAAATGTACTAATAAAGAACAAATCTGTATCCTTTTTCCTATTTACAATCCCAAAAAAGTAGAAAAATATATTCTTGATAAATCAGTAACAACCATTCTGAAATATAGACATTGGGCATAACAGTAGAAAAATATAGAAATAGAGACATTGCAACAACTAAGATGCTCATGTAACAATTTTATGTTGGAGTAAAATAAAAAAAAACATAAATAAGTCCAAAAGCTGCTAAAAAGGTAACCATGGGTGCGGCAATACCAGTGTACAACGAATAGTGGCATAGAATAGGTCAAAGCATAGGATAAGCAAATGATAGGACACATCAAAGTATCATCAGATTATAGAAAATTCTGGCTACATTCAAAAGCTGCTCAAAATTGTTACACAGAAAATGTGTAACTAAGCTGCATCAGTAACCACGGGCGCGGTAAATCTGCTCCATTTTTTCAGCGAATTCCATCCACATTTCAATCCCATACCTGGTTGGGTCGGATATTATGCGGCGGAGATGATGTTGGCAGTCGGGGACTGATACGTGTCAAACGTATCTATAATTTTTGACTAATCCATGCTTGTTTTGTGTCATTATCACATGTTTCTACTATCTTATTATATCATTTTTATGTATTTTACTGGTCTAACCTATTGACAAGATGCCCAGTGCTAGTTCCCTGTTTTTGTTGTTTTCTATTTCAGAAAATCTACTTCTAGCAATATTCTCGGAATTGCACGAAAATTTACGGGGAATTTTTATTCGTCAAAAGGAGTCAGAGGCCAAAGGGCGAACTGGGGGCCATCCAGTGGCCAGGGGTGACCCCTGGCCGCGGCCCCACCAGGACCTATGGGTGGGGCCCACCCCTACCCCCTGGAGGTCGCCTCGGCCCCGCCTATAAATTCCTATTTGCCCTAGTTTTGACGGGACGGTGATTATTTTCCATGAACTCCACCCGAAGCCGCCGCCACCTCGAAACCTAATTCAGGGAGATTCTGAAGCTGTTCCCGACACCCTGTCAGAGGGGAGATTGATCTCGGAGGGCTCTACATCGCCATGCCTTTCACCGTGATGATGCGTGAGTATTTCCACCTCGCCTCGCCCGCAAGAAAGAACAAAACAGTACGTAACGTACGCAAAACCGCCTCGGCCTATGCTATAACTCCGTCTCGCCCGCAGAGATTTTCCTGCTGGGCCGGCCCATTAGTATCGCTCAATAGAGAAAAGAATAGATTAGAAAAGAGTTCGCAACGCATATTCGAACTCCCAACCTCCACGAAACAGGATAGAGAGCCTAACCACTAGGTGACGATCATGTTGGTTTATATCTTTCTTTATCTATCCTTCTATTGTTTCCGGTTTTCTGTTCTCTTTTTTTTCTTTTTCCATTTTCTTTTTATATTTTCCTTTTTTTCTGTTTCACTTCTTTCCTTTTATGTTTTTTTATTATTTTGAAAATGGTTCATATTTTGTAAAATGTTTATTCTTTAAAATAGTTCAATTTTAAAATTTGAACTATTTTCAAATTGAATAATTTTCAAATATGAATCATTTTCCAAAAATCTATTTTCGATTCACTAGTATTTTTGGTTCACTATATTTTCGTTTCACCAGATTTTAAGTTTTCTTTTTGGTCCATTTTTTTTTTCGTTCGTTCGTATTTTTGGTTAACTATTATTTTCGGTTCAGGTATTTTTTTGGTTCACTATTAGTTCGGTTCACCCGAATTTTTGGTTCACTATTATTTTTTCTGTTCGCCGGTATTTTTGTTTTACTATTATTTTGGTTTACGCAAATTTTTGGTTCACTATTATTTTCGATTCACCTGAATTTTTGGTTCACTATTATTTTCGGTTCACCAATTTTTTTGGTTCACTATTATTTTTGGTTCATTATTTTTCTCGGTTAGTCGGTATTTTTGGTTCACTCTTATTTTCGATTCACGTGAATTTTTGGTTCACTATTATTTTCAGTTCACTCGAATTTTTGGTTCACTATTATTTTTGCTTCGTTATTTTTCTAGGTTCGTCGGTATTTTTTGTTTTCTGTTATTTTCGGTTCACCCGGATTTTTGGTTCACTATTATTTTTGGTTCACCCAAATTTTTAGTTCACCATTATTTTCGGTTCACCCAATTTTGGTTATTTTTGGTTCACTATTAGTTTTAGAAAATGGCTCTGATTTTAGAAAATGGTCTGCTTTTTGAAAATGGCTCCTTTTTGCAAAAGGTTCCATTTTTCAAAATGTTCATTTGTTAAAATGGTTCCGATTTTGAAAAATATTCATTTTTGAAAATGGTTAATTGTTCAAAATGTTCCTTCTTTGAATTTTTTTTAATTTACAAAGTGTTCATTTTTTGAAGCTAATACGATTTTTGGAAAATGGTTCCGATTTTGAAATTGGTTCGGTTTTTAAAAAATAGTTCTGGTTTCTATGAAAATGGTTCTGATTCTAAAAAACGGTTTGGATTTTTGAAAATGGTCCGGATTTTTTGAGGAAATGTTTCTAATTTTAAAAATGGTTGTGATTTTTTAAAATGGTTCATTTTTTAAAATTATACATTTTCTGGAAAATATTCATTTTTGAAAATATTCATTTTTCAAAAAAATTCCAGATTTTTTGAAATTGTTCAAATTTGAAATTATTCCTTACATAAAAGTGTACGTAGAATGACCAGCGAAAAAAACCCGGAGAAAAAGGAATGGAGAACGATCGAAACGATTGGAACGAGGGTGATAGGAGCACCCATGCGTAATGGGCCTTCGCGGCATAGTGGGCTTTCGGGGCGAACATACCTACGCGGGCGAGTCGCAGAGAGCGATAGGTAGGGGCTCCCAGTGCGGGTCCCCCTATTTATCGCTCTAAGCGAGTACTATCCACCGTCTCGCCCGCATAGTTGGTATTAGCAAGCAGCGTTCTTCGTAAATGGGCTTCGTAAATAGGCCAAGCTCATCGCTGGACAGAGTGATGGGCTTGGCCTATTTACGATCCAACGATGGGCTTGGCCCATTTACGAAGAACGCTGCTTGCTAATACCAACTCTGCGGGCGAGACTGTGGATAGTACTCGCTTAAAGCGATAAATAGGGGGACCCGCACTTCTGCTGGCTCCCGCTTGGCGACGGCCTCGGAGAAGGGAGGATGGGCTGGACACGGCCCATGCCCAGCCCCAACTGGATGGGCTCTGGCTTAGTAATGGCGGTGTCTGAATTTGAATGCTGCCCTTGCATGGTTTCAGAAGCAAAAGAAAATGATTTTTAGTTTAGGTTATATGTGTTCCTGTATAGAAGCACAATGTGTCGTTACCGCGCACATATCTTAGAGAAGTTTTCACTGTCAACAGAAATCTCAGTAAAGTTTAAGGGGCTTTCCTTCAAGGTCGTGGTGCATATTCCCTAGTGGGTTAGTTTGATTACCAATCTACATGTATACAACTATGTACTAAGTATATTCACAATAAGGGGCAAACATAACGCCCCGGGCCCTCGAACTGAGGAGGACATCAAACACTAAGTGTACTACTAGCCCTTATATTATTACCCATCATGTCTAATCCTCTATTGACTATCTAGGAAAGATAAATTAGATGTCTATTTGAATCTAGGAAAAATAAAAGTCGTGTCAATTTGCACAAGAAACTCCATACCACGGGACCAATAGCATGTACAAAAGAGGAACAGACTAATCCGATCGGCGGAGAATGCCTAGATTAGCTGCTAGTCTCTCTCCGGCCGATGCTCTTTTTTGTTGTGTTGATATATTTCCATGTTTGATATTGTGTAGAACTTTTATTTGAGAAGCTTGTAGGGTCACTTATATACAACATATGTTCCCGAGCTCATTGTGGCAAGCATGTCAAATAATCAATTTTTTCTATATGCAAAAGTAGTAGAACTCACCTTATTTTGATGTTCATCATTGATTACTACAATCAATGATATTTTAGTATAAAGTACTAAAATCAGATATATTTTCTATATTAACTTGACCACAAAAAATAACAATCGTGCTCACTGTTTAGTTATATACTCCGGAAGTTTCTCTAAATTGCCTAGCTAATCATACACTACCAACCATTATTAAGATATTTGTTCCATTGTATACATTACAGAACTCTACAAAAAATACTTAATGTAAATATTAAATAGAGAATAACACACACACACAATTCATGTCTAATCCTCTATTGACTATCAAACACTAAGTGTACTACTAGCCCTTATATTATTACCCATCATGTCTAATCCTCTATTGACTATCTAGGAAAGATAAAGTAGATGTCTATTTGATCTAGGAAAAATAAAGGTCGTGTCAATTTGCATAAGAAACTCCATACCGTACCACAGGACCAATAGCATGTACAAAAGAGGAACAGACTGATCCGATCGGCGGAGAATGCCTAGATTAGCTGCTAGTTTCTCTCCGGCGGATGCTCTTTTATGTTGTGTTGATATATTTCCATGTTTGATATTGTGTAAAACTTTTATTTGAGAAGCTGGGAGGGTCACTTATATACAACAAATGTTCCAGAGCTCATTGTGGCAAGCACGTCAAATAATAAAAAAATTCTCTATGCAAAAGTAGTAGGACTCACCTTATTTTTATGTTCATGGGTGATTACTATAGTCAATGATATTTTAGTATAAAGTACAAAGAATCAACATGTTGTGAACTTAATACTAAACTCAAATATATTTTATAAGATTAATTTGACGAAGAAAAATAATAATCGTGCCAATGGCTTAATGATATACTCCGGAAGTTTCTATAAACTACCTATCTAATGATACACTACCAACATTGGTAAGATATTTGTTCAATTGTATACATTACAAAACTCTACAAAAAAAAATACTTTCATGAAAATAATAAATAGAAAATCACACACACACACACAATTCATTTACCATATAGCTAGTTCACCCAGTAGTAAAAATGATACAAGGATGTGTGCAATTTTTTACTTATTGGTTAACATTTAATGTGTTTCTTTTTCACTATCTTGATAAGGGGTCGGAAAGGATGCAACTAATATAACTTCTTACAAAAATTGTTTTATATTTGTCAATAAACAAGTATATTTTTCCACTATAAGCTGCAAACATACGTTGCAAATGTAAGCCGCAATTATAAATGTTAAACACTACTACATGGTTAATATGCTAAGTAAGGAATACAAAGTATGCTTAGAATAGTTTAATATGATATGGATAAAAATTAGAAAAGTATAAAAGTTTAGTATAGATTTAGTTTGACGATGGAATGGCATTGTTCACCATCAAGGTTCTTTGTCCACACTATGAGAAAAGCTATCGCCAGGCAAAGTCGAAGATTTTAAGCTATTATGAGCGAGCATTCTGAGCGAGCTTCTCATTGAATAAAAGGTATCCACTGATGAATTATGAGCGAGCTTCTCATTGTAGATTGCATGTAGCGACTAACTCCTTGGTTCCATTGCCTCTTGAAAGAATGTCCATCAGAAACATGGAAAACAAGAACTGAATTCTACCGAAGAACATAGCACCACTACCCTCTTACACTTACCAGCAGATAAATCGTCCATATGCACCTTCAAGATCGTGCAAGCTCCAGCGCCACGTGTGGGCAGTGGGAAGTGGTCAGGGTCAAGGATCCTCGTGTGGAAAGATATAAGTCCTGGACTCATATAAAATACGAGTGGGCCTCGCCGTGGCCCCGTGCAACATGCCAACGATTTGTCCAGACCCGTTGAGCAAAGGTGTGTTGACGAACCCTTTCCACTCCCCATGTATTCCTCAATCAGGGTCATATTGTACCCGTTCTTGTTTGGGGCGCTGATCTCATCAACACTACGTGACACCCCAATGCAATCCACGGCGAGGGTCTCAAGCTTGTAGGAAGGCCAAGAAATCATCAAGCACTCCTCGGTCGAATCATCTAGAGTGGAACACAGCTGGAGTGTAGCATGCTCTTTGTTGCAAGAACCTCCGGCAAAGCTCCTCAGGTCAGAAATGAGCCACTTTTAGTTGAAATGAGCTAGAAATAAATAAAAATAATACGAAATAGAAGATGATAATAACTCGATACATGTTAAAATAAAAGAAATATAAAAGTGATTTCAAAGTTTACAATTATGGTTGTGGCTCAGGAGTGGAGAATTCTGAAGCAGAGGGTTCATCAAAAGATTTTCTGCCTTCAATTGCACGAACTGTAATGTCTGTGTCACACATATCTCCATTACTGTTTAGAGGGTTCTTGTTAGAGATGAGTGGATTTAGGCTGAAACTCTACGGGCCTGCACCATATTCAGTCCACGATATCCAAGACTCCTCCATATGGTAGCTCGCTCTAGAAACTTCTCCACCGATCAAGACCTGTCGTGTTGCACCAAATTTCACTAAAGATTAGCTCGTAACCTACTATAATGAAGAAATGCTACGAGATTAAGACTTGGTGTACAAGGAAAAACGAAAACCTAGTCGAGCTCAGCACCGTCGGAAGCACTTTTTTTCTTTAATCCGTCTTGATCTTGTGATCATGGATGATATCGCTATATGCATGCAACTCAATTTTCATTTTCTCAAGTTCAAACTTTTTCTCTTTCTGTTTTTCAATCTCATTCATCGCTTACTCTATATTTTCCGTGACGCCTCCAGAGCTAGCTCTAACTTTTTTGACCTTCTTATTTTCATTGACTGTGAAGTTCAAATCCTTCAAAATAAGCATTTTTCTTCGAGACAATTATTCAACTCTATTATCATGACATGTATTGATCCTAGATGATAATTTCTAAGTCCAATCAAGCCTAATTAAAAATTTCAGATGAACTTGAAATTGAGCAAATCGTAAAATCATACCACGTCAGAATCAGAGCTGGTGTTCCCATTGCCGCCATGTAAAACCACATCCTCCTTGGTGTCCCACGAGACCATTATGGCGGTGTCTCACTCATGGAGAGCATTGACCAGCGGTTCAGGCCATGGAGACGACAAGTGAAGAGTGGCAGCTGGTCGGAGAGGACCACAAATCGAGAAACTGGCAGATCAGGGAAGACATGGGGTTGCTTTGACGAGCCACAAAAGGGGTGACGACAGAAATCCTCGGCGATGGAGAAAATGGCGACGGAGCTTGATGCATCCGTGGAGCACTTCTCTGACATAATTCGGGTCGAAGAAGGGGCAGTGGGGTGTGGACAGAATTTGACTTCAAAATGGAACTATAAGAAACCAAACATAGAGAAAACGACCTTTGAACAAATCACGACTGATAGAGGAACAAAACACTAAAGGAAATTAAAGAGAAATAAGAAATTAGCTTTCCTGAAACAAATCATAACTATAGGTGGAACAAAAGGAAGAAAGCATGTGGAACAGATCCCCACTATATGAGGAACATATTTTTAGACTAAATGGAACGAAACACATAAAATCAGGGGAAAATTGACATAAAATTGAAATTTAAGACACTAAAACTAAGGGAAAAAACCGCGGAGCGAATCATGACTACCGGAGGAGCACAATGTTAAATGGAGAGGAACAAAAAATTAGTTTTTCTGGAATAAATCATAACTATATGTGGAACAAAACAATTAGGTCATGTGGAATTCATCTCTAGTGTAAAGGAACATATTTGTAGGCTAAATGAAACAAAAAAAAACTTAAAATCATGAAAATCTTGACATAAAATGGAACTAAAACTAAGCAATAAAAGACCGCAGAACAAATCATGACTGCCGGAGGAACACAATGTTAAACATGGAGGAACAAGAAATTAGTTTTTTTGGAACAACTCATTAATATTCGTGGAACACAATAATAGTGCATATGGAACCGAACCCCTACTCTAGGAGGATTTTTTTTGTCTAAATGGAACAAAAAAACTTAATCATGGGAAAACTTACCTTAAAATGGAACCATAAAAAACTAAAACTAAGAAAAAAGACCACGAAACAAACCATGACTACTAGAGAAACAAAACACTAAGCAAAGAGAAGTGAGATTAAATAATGAAGCAGAACCAAAAATAAAAGAATATAATCTTAAAGCCATGAAACAAATAACATTTCCGTACAAAAAATGAAGATTAAATGGAAGAAAAATCTATAAAATGAGTCGTAAGAAAAATATTTAGCCGGCTTTAAACGGTATAAGAAACGACAAGAAAAGCAACGGAAAAACATGAAAGATAAAATAAATCAAAGAAAGAAAGAGAGAAAAAATAGAAATAGAACGAACCAGAGGAACAGAAAAGCATAGAAATTGGTGGGCCGTTGGGCCGTAGCCTCGTCTTCCTCGCCTGGCTCGGGCTCTACTTCTGCCGCGGCGGCGAGGTGGGCCCCGACGTCTTCCTCCAATCCCCAACCCTAGTCCGCCGTCTCCCTCGATCCTCAGGCCCTAGTCAGGCGCCATCTCCGGTGCAGAGGCGGCGGCGCACTCGCCGAGTGGGAAAGATCAAAGATGCCGAAGCCCGGCAGGAGCCGCGATGATGACGGGACGGAGACGGAGAGGGAGGCAAAGAAGAAGAGACACCTGCCGCCGTCATCGTCGTCGCGGGAGGAGCTGGAGGCCGATCCTCCGTGTCCGGACGCCCTGCAGAATTCCCCTCCAGCCATGAGAGCAGTTGGAGGTAACTCTGCCCCCAACCTATTCAATTCAACTCCTCATCCGTGCCTGACAGTTGAGGAAATTATAGTTTTCACCAGCTTCAGTTAATGCACCGATTATCTCAGTTGAACTGAAAATTAGATCCTGCACGTCAGTGCCTCCAAGTTTTTTTATGCTGTACTGGTAGTTCGCATGAACCTGTTTTTGATCCAATAATTATAAAAAAAGTGCCAACAAAACTACATTCGAAGAACGTAGGTAAAATTTCTAGACGAGATGGACCTAGGAAGTTATGAACATATTTAAGTAGACCCTCGATATAGAATATAATTGTCCGTCCAAAAGTTATGAACATATTTAAGTAGACATCGATAGAGGATTAATTGAGATAAGCGGTGGATTAACGAAGAGCTAGTGGAATACGCAACACATCATACGTACAAGTTGTGGAAAATGCAAAAACACTGTAGAGCTTATGATCCTTGCAAGAACTTTCCATAAATATGGCGGAAACAGCAATTTGCCCGTGACATTTTGTTGCGTACTAGGTGGGGTGTTTACTTGATCGTTAATACGATTTTCTGTAGATCGTCCGGACGATCAGGGTGTGTCTGCGGCAGAAGCAGCATGCGCACGAGTCGACGAGATGACCAAGGCGGTCGGCGCAGTTGAGGAGGAGGAGGAGCAGCTCTCCTCCTTCACTCCCAAATCTCCAATCAGCAGGCCTTATATTCCTGACGAGCTGAATGATCCGAGTGCCTATCCAGGGACGCTCGCTGCCTTCGAGGACGCCTACGTCAAATACAAAGAGAAATTAGGTAAGACCCTACCCTAATCCCTTCATTCTTTTCATGTTTTCAACCTCACAGTTGGTTCTACGATTCTCTGTAGGCCGCCGGTATCATCTCTTCACTTTGGCACATAAGCGCAAGGTGGCACCTTCATGCCTGTTTAATCAACCACATCTTCATTCAATTCGTGAATCTGCAAAAAGGGCGGTGGTTCATGCTGCTAAATCTGTCATCAGGCTCTCATCTTTCATCGGTACGTATGTTGTAAATCATGTTTGTTGAATAATATTTGCAGACAGTGACTTAGCAGCTGACCAAGTTCTGATTTTTTGATTAATATCTGCAGACGGGAAGCCGCTGGGCAACAGTTGTGGTTTGTGGATTCGGTGGGACAAGGAGGACAAGACAGGCATCGTTTTGACGACTGCACATCTGATTCGCTCAAAGAATCACAGAGAAAACCGCTGGGAAGGGTACAATATTAAAGCTAATGTGAGCTTCTTTCTTGGCATTTATTTTCTTCATTCACTAGTGTTTGTGCTGTCTCATACTAGTTATGGGTGCTGATAGAAAGCAAATGGCTGGTATTGATGGCCAAATGAGCGGCTAGAACAACGAACGTGCCCAGCCTGATCGCTCCCCCGCCCCAGTGTGCTTCCCTTCTAGACCTTTCACGCATCCTCTGCGCTGCCACACATCTGGGACGGGGATAAACGATACCTCCCAGGTCCTCCTCCACTCTTCCCCATCGTCCTCAGTAGCTACCATGATCTAGCAGATGCACATCACAAAAAGACTCCCATCAAATGAAATGAAAGAAGCAACATTCTGGTGATAAAAGGCAACATCATGGAGTTCTTTTGGAGTAATAAAGAAAAGCAACATCCCAAACACAAGTTTGTCAAAAGAAATACAACTTGTCCTAGGCAACACCACTTCAGTTTTGTTGTGTGTTGTTTTGCTTCATCATGGACAAGAGGTCGTGCGGCCCCATTGCCTTCGAGGACGGGGGGATGAGCGAGAGAGGAATGGGAAAATGGCAACATGCACATGGTCTATTGGTCCCACACGGCGGCGTTGTGTCAGGCTTTCTGTTCCAAGATGCATGCGTGTTGCGATCCAATGCACGAGGATTGGCTGCTCGGAATGGCAATCGCATGCGCTCATTTTTTTTTTTTTTTGATTCATTATTTGTCATATCTTAGTTTCTAAATTGAAATGATAGTGTAGTGTCATAATATCTGCAACTGCTGTTTTCAGGTTATTGTTCACTTGCTGGATGACACCACTACACAAGGCCACTACCTTTACCATCAGGAGCATTATGATCTTATATTTTTTAAGGTTAGAGTGGATGAACCGGTTCAGATGCCCTCTTTCAATGAAAGCGTGAATTGTGGTCAAGACGTTTTCCGGCTTGGAAGAGATGACGATATGAATTTAAGGATAACCCACGGTAGGGTTGAATATTGGAATCCAGTGGCAGTAAGTGATGAGAGGCATCACTACATGTACCTTTCCCATCAAAATAATGGTTACCCTTCCCATAAAAAAAATGATGATTACCTTTCCCATAAAAAAAATGATGATTATCTGGTACGTACTACCACTTATTGTAATTCTATATTTTGCAGTTTAATGTTACTATTTGTTATTGTAAATTGTAATTGTCATATTTATCACTGCTGTAGTGTGATGATGATGGAGGATCTGTCATTGATTTGTATGGAAAGGTTGTGGGACTGGTTAACAAAGACCGTAGAAAGTCTTTTGTACCTTCTTCTATTCTGAACAAATGCCTGGATTTGTGGTGGAAGTTTCGGTAAGACTTTTCCCCTAGTGTTGTTAAGCTAACACATTCCTCCATTTTGTTTTTTTATGATTGTTATTGGATTTGGAAAACACAATTGAACTGATCAATGAGTTCTCTCATTCATGACTTGTGCATTTCCACCTTGATTAAGGGAATGAATGATCTGTAAAATTGGCATATTCTTCCGTATACCATCCCTTAGATGTGTTGTTGTGTTCAATGATTATTTTTGGTGAAGGTGCATCCCTAGGCTACACCTTGGAATGAAGTTTAATTCTATCAGGCTTTTAGACCCTATTCATATTGATAAAATGTGGCGCATGTATAAAATTGAGGATGGTCTTATTGTCGAAGAGGTATATAGTGTTTACTGTTATTTATTTTCGCAGTTGTTATTAGTATGACTAGAAATATTCTTCATATTCTTATTATGGAGTAATCATGGTCAATTGAACATTAGGTATCAGAAGAATCACATGCCGAGAAACTTGGAATCTGCCTTGGTGATATTATTGAACGTTTTAATGGAGAATGCATTTCTACTACAATTGAGGTAGGTGCATTGTATATATGTTGGGTTTTAAATAAAATGGAATGAGAATACATATGAGAGTACATATATTTATCCTATGCTTTTGACTTCTGTAATTTCGTTAGTTGGAAAACATGTTGCTGGGCAGATGCAGCGAGCATTTTGATCAAGGAAATCAGTTGAATGCCAAAATAGATGTTTCAGTATGTTACCTTTATGTTTTAACTTCTAACTGTAACTTGATTGAATTATTGCCGATCATAACACGAACAAATAATATTGTCTACTTTACAGATTCAAGTATTTCACACAGAGGAACGTCTCCGAAGGACTATAAATTTGACTGTAGACGTATCGGATGGTGGAGAGGTCATTAGAAAAAGTAAGCATTTTCTCTTTTAGCTGAGTATAGTTGATTCTGATGTTCATGCACAATCATATTAAGAAATTGATCACTATGGCGGCTTGCTCATCTGAGTTCTGCTGGACCGGTGTCAGACCTCCACTTTTGTGCTCAGCCTGCAGCCACCCGTAGTTCTTACTACTTTTGTGACTCGTGCCGTACTTTATTTTGTTAGATCGATTTTAGGGGCTGGCGTTTCAGTTTCTTCTTTTCTGTCCGATACTTCTCAATTAGCAAGGCTGGCAAGATAGGTGAGTGACATGGATTAACCACCAGCAATACTCAACTCCATTGTGTAAAGATAAAATAATCATAATACAGTTTTCAAACCTTCTTAAAACAAATGTTGCAACTTTTAATTATTGCTTTATCTTTTAGCACAAACATGCCATGCTTCTGGCATTCTTGGATGCAATTAGGTTTTTATAATTATGTATTGTGTCATCTTAGAACACGAGTAGGACATCAACCTTTGTAATGTAGAAAGACTTCTCTTTATAGATGCAAGTCACTTGGAACATTCAACATAATTTTATACGTAGCCGTCATGTTATGAGTGAGTGAGTGAGTGAGTGAGTGAGCGAGCGAGTGAGGTACTCATTGAAGGAGGTAGGGGAGATTCGCTTAGGGGTAATAATCCTTGATTATTCACAGGTAAGTCCATGATTACTACTACTAAGTAGCAGTCCTTAAAGACAACGTTGAGGTCCCAATACATGCCTACATTCATTAGTTGTTTGGAATACCAAGTATTATATATTATTACAACATAGTCTCGTGGACATTTTTGTAGTTTATGATTGATTTTTAGGAGCGGCCGGTGTGCAACTAACATTGTTTAGGGCAAAGTTCTAGATCATTTTTGGCTGCTAGATAACGTTTTTATTTATAGCTTGCCGTGCCTTGTTTATCAATTAGCATTTTTGCTGAACAGTCGTCTTAACAGAGATGTTTTTATTTGTGTAGGGACTTACCCCATCACTGTTACAGAAGGGACGTCTGCTTTGGTGCAATCTAGCCAAAATGTGGCAGGCAAGCAACCATGTTTGTATTATATCAGTAAAGTAAACCTGCATGTGCAATGCATGCATCTATTAATATATACCTATATATAAATGTTTCAAAAAAATCTGAAAAAAAATCATGCACGTTCTCAATGATATATATTACAACCGTGCAAATTTTCAATACAAAATATTTGGGGGTTTGAGCTACACAAAAAATGACAAATGTACAGATCTGAGTATAGTGAACAGTGTATTTTTCATTGAAAATTTGCACGGTTGTAGTATATATCATTGAGAACATGCATGATTTGTTTCAGATTTGTTTGAAACTTTTAAATATGTTTTTTGAATTTTTCAAAATCGTGGGATCACTGGGAGCTCAGGAAAATGTATATATCTGCAAAATGTATGACAAACACCGATCCAAATTGTTGGATATCATGAAACAACATAGCTCTTGTGTCTGTTTACAAAAATAAATTTGACATGATTCACTGGAAGCCATCAAATGGTCGGAATTTACCAATCTGAGTCATGTCCTTGATTTAGTTGCAGAATTTGTCCCATGATTTATTCTCTAACAAATTCTTTAAAACATGACATTTCATCGAGCTTCCTTGGCCATACAGATGATCCTTGGCTAGGACGACCAACATTTACTTGGGAGGCTCGGCAATATACTTGAATGCATCTACTGGAAAGGTACTCCTGTACAAAACTGAATGAATGCCCCTTCCATCAGTTTTTAGTCAGATTTATCTCTATTAATGTGACTGACCCTAGTAATGTCTCATGTAACAATTTTTTAAGGGATGAATATAACTCCGAACACATATTTCCCTCTATTAAACCAAGGCACCCATAAGCACGTATGAAGTAACATGAGAGAAATATAAATACTCGTGAACATGTCTAGCAATTGAAATCTGCACTATCTGAACTGAAACTAGCAGGAGTTACCACTTTCCTTCAGCAAGAAGTGAACATATGTTAGAGCACAGAGGAAGCACACACCCTGTGTTATTCCATCTTTCAAATATTAGATCATGCCGCTTCCGATGTGTCGTTTCATCCTGGAGCTTTGCATCACAAACAATGGATTCGTCGCTGGGTAGGCATCAGATAAGCTCCATCATTGGGGTCCATCTTGCCACCTCCACGTTGCAAGCGAAGCATCTCGAGGGGATTGGGGTCACGACATGTGCGGGGAGTCTGCTGCTGCGGCAGACGGGGCAGAACAGTTATTATCAGCCTTTTGATTGTTTGGCAGAGCATCGAATTGACATAGGCTCTTTGATTGTATTCGTTTGATTGTTTGGCAGGGCATCGAAGTGACATAGGCTCTTTGATTGTATTGGGTGGATTAGACCTGACACTTCTGGTTGTTCTGTGTACCCAAATTTGGGAGGCTTCAGAATAATTATATAGTTTAGGCTTTTATAAATAGTTTAGAAATTTGCACCAAAGAGACGTTTGAGATTAATCCTGCTTTGTGCGATTCCAAAAAAACGGGTTTGAGACTAATACTTGTCTACATGATTTTTGCAGGCTCAAAATGTCTTTCTGCCTCTTGAGCTGGGATGGAGAAAATGCAGTATCAGGCTGTCATGGGCTCTCGAGTTGGCTGCGTCTTACAGACCGAGTAGTGCTGCTATGGCTAAGTAATTATGTAGTATAGTACTCATACTATAAATTATGGTGCTTAGTCAGAGCAGAACTGTTGTTAGTGGCTACTTAATTCACATCTCTTTGCATGGAAGTGTAGCAGCTGTTGGATGAGATAAATTGACTAATGCATTTGCCAATTCCCATATTTTGCATTGTCCTATCGAGTTTCTGAACCCTAGTAATTTTCTTATTTGCATTTGCCAATTCCCATGATATTTTTAGTGTAGAGAAATCCTGAGGGCGAGATTGTGGGTAGGTCTATCACACAATGTGTTTTGTAGCAACACAGGTTGAGATGATAATAGAATTTATATCAGATATATTTAAAAAAAAATCTAGAATTGATTTGGCCATTAGTGAATTTACTGTTTTTGTTGGGGTTTATTGGATTTCTCTTGCGAATCTAATTGAGCTGGGTATGTTGGCATCAAACACTCATCTTTGAGTGTAGAGCTTTACGAGATAGGTATGTTGGCATCAAACCCCGAGTCTCTCTTTGTAAAAGAGGTTGGCGACTAACTCGTCGATCTGAAGGCGGCTTGCTTGAGATATTGGCAAGGATATTGCTTGCGTCTTGGTAGGAAAGGCTTCGAAATGTGTTATCACTTATTAGGAAGGTGGCTTACACCGAAGTCATCCGCGCTGCCGCGCGATCTGAATCTAGCGGTCGTCGTCACCGTTTGGCGGAGGTACTGCCAGAGCAAAATACGACCACATACTTTCCTCAAGTTCTCCAATCCTCATCCACATGGAGCTCACCTTTCCCCCACCGCTTCTGCTCTCTCCTCTCCTATCCGCCTCTGAGAGTCTCTAGTGCATCGCCGGCTCGCTCCTCCCTCCTTCCCAACGGCGCCGCCGATTGGATTGGAGATGGACGCGCAGCGCGGCCTGTACAGAGTAGATGTAGGCTTAGGTCTTCTAGATATCGCGTTTTGCTAGTCTTATCCCTAGTGGTGTGTGGCGTTATGCCTTTCTCGAGCCTGTTCCTGGCGCCGGCGAGTGGTGCTGGGACGCGGCAGCGGAGCTTCTTCGACTGGCGTCCATGGTGGATGAAGACGGAGAGCGATCGGGCCAAGGCTCCCCCCCAATAACTCGCTTTCTTTTGCAGATCGGAGGGGTCTCGCTCTGTCAAGATCCAGATCTATAGGCGCTTGCTGCTTGGAGTGGTGATGCTCCAGTTCGTCTTCTTCCCTGCCTTGTCGTGGTGGCAAGGAGAAAGAAGGAGTTGGAGTCGTGGCCTTCTCCCATCAGCGAGGCCCTTGCCTAAGAGGTGCTATTATGTTGCTTCTCCTCGAGCTCAACAGCGGTGGTCCTTCGAGGCCGAATGGCGGCCGTGAAATTCAACCTCCAGTCGGAGGCTCTTTGGATCCTTGCGCCGGGGCTCGACGCCAAGCTGACCCCAAGTGGTTCGTCCCCGGTGGCTTCTTGGTGGCAGGCGGCAAGGATTCAACGCCGGATTGGAGATCCAAGCGAGCTGAACTTCTCCGATCTCGGCTCTGCCTTGAGGTCGCCGGCGTATGGTGGCGGAGGCCCTCAGGCACCTGATTGCTTTTTACCTTTTTGTGCCAGGGTGTTTTCTGTTAAATTGTTGGCCTTATCTTCAAATTCTAGGTTCATTATGGCAAGGAATGTAAAGGGCCTCAATGTAAATGTATCCTGCCACGTGCTTATAAATGAAGCAACCTGGGGGTCTTTCTAGACCCTCACCCTTGTACAAAAAAACAATCCTCATCCACACGCAACCAGATCTCGACCCACGCACCCTCTGGCTAGCCACCAGTGCGCCGCCATCGCAGATGAGCTCTCGTGCTGCCTTACCACGAGCTCCCCATGCCGCCTCGTCCCCCCGCCGCCAGACACACGAGCTTTTGGTTCGCCATGGCCTTGATCGCCAACCCGACCCTCGAGTACGCCATCTCAAAGACCACTGTCGTCGACTCGTCGTCGCGGTGCACATGGCCGCGGATTCGCTGACGTACGACCGTGCTGCCTAGCCTAGAGGAGGGGCTCATGATCATCTTCCGTCGGCCTCCACGGTGGTCCCGAACTCCGAGCGTTGAGCTGTTGGGTCCTCGGCCACCAACGAACCCCCGCGCTTGTTGTCCTCTCTGCCTCCATCCCCTGCTTCACCTCTTAATTTTCACTTAATGTAGTTGTGTTTCCATGGGCATAGTTCACACCACGAACTGTAGATGTAACTTTTTTGATTTCCCTAGTAGTGTTGTTTTTATGGTTTCTAGTTCATCCTGTGAACGTACGTTAGCTGTAATTTCCTGGTTCTAGTCCAGCCACGAAATGGTACATGAAACTTTATCTATGTAGTTTTTTTTGGATGGAACTTCTTCTTGGATCCCAGAATGGAACTTCTTTTTGGATGGAGCTTTTCCATACGCCTGTATGAAGTTTAGTAGTAGATCAGATGCAGATTGCATTAGATGTAGTTTAGTACTAATATATTACATGTAGTTTGCGTTAGATGCGAGTTAAGCACTGCCAAGCTTATAACTGTGTGATGCATAGATGGAACCATGAGTAAGCCGTTTGCAAAGTATATGGTACTTTGTGTGGTATATAATCTTGGTTCTCCGGAGATGTAGCTCACTTTTACTTTCGTTGTTGTTTTACACGTAGAGTCAAATGGCTTACATGGATCACTATAGAAGCTGAGCGCTTTCACATATTTCCTTGTAACAACTTGTGGTGAAACCCTGTCCCAATGGATGTTTGGATTGGATGTAAGTTTTGCCATAGCGATCTGTGTTCATTTTGTAAATCACGAGCAGTCATATTTTTTTCATGGCGATCTGGATATTTTTTCTAGACTCACATAGCTGAGAGTTCAAGTTAAATAATTGGTGGTTTGTTACTTCCTAATTATGAATTGTAACCAGGAGCAGTCCAATTGATGTAATTTTATGGGTTGTACGACTTTGTGTTTCTGGTTGTTCAGATATAATTTTTTTTTAAAAACTAGCCGAATATGATGTTTGTAAATCACAAACAATGATGCTAGATGTAAGTTTTTTTTGGGTACTGCAGATGTAACTAATCTGTTTTGCACTCCAAAACACGAGTAGTACTTTTCACCTGGGATATTATATTGGTTGCCAATATTGTAGCCAGAAGTATAAGCTTCTTTTTGCATCATATAACCACGGCTGGGAATATCATTTTGCATAAAAAATTGTTTTTGTGCAATCATAGAATCAAACTTGTTCCTGAATGCGTAGAAGTCATTGTATAGTATTAAACTAGATGTTCTTTTTGTCGGATTAGATGGAACTTTTATTTCTGTTAAACTAGATGAAATTTATTATATACGGTGTCCTACATGAAAATGGACCTTCTCAACATGGACTAGTTTTTTCGCTTCGTAGATAGTATTTTATTTTTATGTAAAACTAGATGGAACTTTTACATATGGTGCCCTATAGGTAGAATGTAATTCTCAAAATGTACAAATTTTTGGTTTGCTAGATGGCGTTTTTCCCGTGGAGACTAAGCACCGAGAACAACGAGGAACAATGTGTGCATCCCTGATCCGTATGTAATTTGTAAGGATGGAATTTTTCACAAAAAACACGAGGAACAATGTGTACATCCCAGATCTATATGTAATTGTGAATTAGATGGAAGTTTGTATGTGGTTCCATCCCACGGTTTATGTAAATTTCTTTTATGTAAATTTCTGATGATGGGATTTTGCACCCAAAAGCAAGGATTAGTTTGTATATGGTTTTTTCTTTGCGGCGTGGTAGAAATAGTCATCGTCTTCATCTGGGATTTATTTCAAAATGTTTTGAAACTTAGAAATACAGTATGTTTTTTGAATTTTCCAAAACCCACCCCGTTCCCATCCTCCCCCTGCGCTCCCTTCTCCCCGTCGCCCGTCAATTCCGCCGGCTCCGGCCATATCCTCCGCCGCTAAGCAATGCTCCGGCTCCACCTCGCTTTGATAGTCCGCTACCCTAGAAAGATAGTCCCCACGGCACCAAATCGTCCTCACCGCCCGGCCAGGCGCTCTCCAGCCTCGAGGAGGACGACCAGCCCGGCCGAGGTTGGTGGCGCGCCTCCACTCCAGGTGCCGTCCCCGCCTGCTCAAGCTCGAGCTCGTCAAGGACCACCACCGAGGAGAAGACAGATCCAAGGTAGACGACCTCCGCGGGACCCCCATGAGCGTCGGCCGCGGGCGAGATCGTCGCTGTCGGAGGAGGAGGTGAGTGCCAGCGGAATTGCTCGTTTGGGGCGACGGGGAATTATCCTCTTTATCGGATGGATGGATAGCTCATTTAGATGGCTCCAGTCCAGTGGTACTACGATCAGTGGCGGAGCCAGGAATTTTGTGGAGGGTGTGCCACGCTCTAAAAAAAATTGAGACCAAATGAACTGTAGTATCGATTTTTACTACTCCCTCCGATCCATAAAAAAGTGTCGCTCATTGTGTACTAAATGGGCGACACTTTTTATGGATCGGGGGGTGTATATATTTTTCCAATTGGGTAATCACACGTGCATATGGTTGCCATGGACCTTGGTTGATATATCATATCCGAACAACATCTTGATCATTAACTTCATAACTTGATATAGCAATTCTTTTCCTAGATCACGCGGAAGAGGATGAACATCATACGACTTTGCACTTGATTCATGTTGTTGGAATTATCATGGGGTTGCATCTTATTTAGCTTGCTCTTCGGCCACAATCGAGATAAAGATGATGCAAAAAAATTTGCTTCATGCTTTTGAAAAATGTGAAGCACTACTACTGTTCCTCTTCGTGCGATATTGGGGAGGATTGGGGATGCAGACCTAGGGATATCTGATTTCTATTGGGAAGAAATGTGAGATAGCGCGGAAGCTTCAGTTAAAGTTGGGCGAGAGAGACAGAGGTAGACGAGCGAAGACGTTCTAGTCATATTGGGTTAATGGGCTTCACGAATTAAACACTTCATTGTAGGATGTGTCTTTTTGCTGAATATATGATATGGTCCCTAACAATTCTCCAAGATCCAGGGTGGGCCGCGGCCTACCTTGGCTACCCTCTAGCTCCGCCCATGACTACGATGTGTGCTGCAGCTTTTGAACACCTTCAGATCTTAGACTAGTAAACCTGAATAATTCTGCTGTTCTACTAAACCTGAATAATCAATAGATGTCCCCTCTGCAGATGTTTGAAAGTCGCATCAAACTTTTTTTGAAGCAGTGCTAGCAAGATAGACAGAATGGTCATAACTGGTTCTTGCATTAACCAGAAATCTCAGTTACGCCTTATTTGCAAAGATGTGATAAGTTCAGATATTTTAGATTAGGGCTGCTAACCTGAATTCCTTTAAGAGTTATGAATGGGTTCCATCAGCATTGGGTTGGATTTCATTTTATTTTGTTGATAAGCAGGACGGTGTAACAGCATAGTACTCACGATTTATTGGGATGGAAACTTGACTATTGTGCTGTTCAAACGTGCAAATTACTGCTGATCTGTGTTGAATTTCATGATCCATGTTTTTTTATCCATGTTCTACAGAAAGTGATGCCATTTTTCAATCCTAAAGTATAGCAGAAAAGTCAGTTTTCAACACTGAACACGTGCAGGTTACTGCATTTTGTTTCCTGCTGTTTACATGAAAGGATGCTGTGTTGGAGCTTAGATTCACTGAAATAGGTGGCGCCATGTACTTGGGTGGCTGCTGCGGTGGTGGTGGTGCTTCTGGTACGGTGGTGTGGCTCCGGTGGTGATGTCATGGTCTCCCGCACTTGAAGGAATGGCCGGCATCTGCAGCGTCTACATCGTAGTTGACTTGTCCTGCCCGTGGATATAGTGTCCATTCCCGTGCTCCAGGTAGGCAACCCGACCCGTCCACCTCTCCCCTTCTCCCCGGCATCCTCCTTCTATACTGACCATAGCTCTCCATTTACACCAGCCATGCATGCTTGCAAGTTGCAACTCACCTATGTTGATTGCCTAATTCACTCGCGGTGCACTACCAATGACAAAGATTTCTTAGGAAAGCTATCGACAGTGTAGTTTTCTGTTGTTAATTGCAGCAAGGTCGTAGAACTTGTATACATGTAGATGGAAATCCATGCTCAGTGCACTAGAGATTTTCCCAGGTCATTTGATGCTAGTTCTTTGCATTCATGTTTCCCATGTCACAAAATGAGTTCAATGAGAGCAAACGAATTGCAAATTCCACTTGTTCCAGTAGCTGATGGCTTCATATTAGTGACTGCAGGTCCTGGAAAGCTAGAACAGCTCAGCTGAGCAAATTTATTTAACCTGTTGTCATGCCCTGCAACAATACTAAAAACAGATTTAACTCTCCTGAAGGCTTTCAGGAGCATATGGACAGGTCTGCAGTTGAATTAACAGCAGGCACTGGAAGATGGGTAACTTTGACGCCAAGTTATAGAAAAGGAGTCTTTGCTGGCTTCACATGGGTAAAGGGAAAAGGGCTTTTGATGATGCACACGAATGCGCAGAGCTTCGCCCGAAGAGGGCAAGGTGCACTATCTGCTAGGTGCAGCTTTTATGTTTATGAAGGTGGGGTAAAACAGTTCAGCCTGAAAATTAAGTTGCTCTTTTCATATCTGTTCTTTGATTCCACGATGCGTTTGCCTTCCTTAGGATTATGACAGTGCCTATCACTCTCTCTCAGCACGTTTTAGAGCTGGACCCTGACAGTGAAGAGGTCGATAAATTATTCTGGTAAGAGGTATAATCTGCCTTGTCGTGTTTTCTCGAGTGTTAGGCTAGCACTGTCAGCAGCTGCAGGTTCTGGGTGTTGCCATCTTCTGTACAGTTCAGTTCTGACTCTTGCAGGGAGGCAATGGATTTGAGGAATTAACTGCTTCACGCCATCTACAGAAAGAAGCTCACGCGGAAGGGGGAGATTTTTTTTGTACGAGTAACTTTGAATTATGGTGCCTTTTTTCATGTAAAATTCGTGAGCCATAGCAGCAAAAGCAGCTTACATTAGAGCAAAACATGTTACTGGCTGTTTGGAGTTTTCTGAAACTCACATCATGTTTGTACGACAGTGTGGTAGTGACGATGAATTGAATTGGCTAAGCTAGAGTGAAATGTTTGGTAGAAGCCTGATATTTTGCATATGCCAAGTTCCATATTTTGCATTGTCCAATCGGGTTTCTAAACCCTAGTTTTTCTTATCATTTGCCAATTCCCATAATTTGTTGATAATACAGATCTTCCAAGCTATCAAAGTTAGATTTGTACGATTATTTTCCTGTAAAGATGCTTGCTAATCTCTTACATGATTGTTGCCACTTGGCGCTTTATTTACATGCTAACTAAACATTTTGTTTACTTCCTTTTGATAATTTCAGAAAATTGAAGTCGGCAGCTGCTCTTAATGTCCTTTGAGGATTAGAAACATATATTAGTCCTCTGGTGAAGACCATGTTGATGAGTCTGGTTCTGTTCTGACCATAGCTGTTAGGTGGAGTCTGTAGTTTGTGTGCCACTGGATGCATCATACTTTAATGTTTAATCACGCTCGTTTCGAAACCTGAATATTAGATTGATGTACTTCGGAACTTGTATGTTGAAGTAACAATTTAAAAAAATGTGGAGGTTCTCCAAATGATTTATGTTTGATAATTGAAATGAAGTTGTGTTTTGAGATCTGAATGGGTCAGTACAATTTGTGGTTTTTTAATTCTTATTGATGGTATAATAAGCATGTAAATAAGTATATGAATTTGGAGAGAGTTTGTGTACCTGAAGCTAAAAGCTCGCCAAAACCGCATCACAATTTGTGAATGCAACATTACACACAGGTATATTTCGGGACCTTTTTTTTTCCCTGAGTGGGTTGAGGTATAAGCGTAGAGCCATGGAACATGTTCCTCCATTAATTTTCATTTTACAGGCCAACTGCAATTGAGTTGATTAATCATTAATATTAATTGACCATGACAATGTGTAAAATTTACCAGTTACCTTTGTTGATCCAATACAGACGAATTTGCTGGGCGCCGAAGAAAGATTTTTTTAATATAATGCCATCAAGGCGCCCAAGAACTTATTTTTTACATTAAACCATAATTCTTATCAAAGCAATAATTTATTATTAAAAAAAGAATCAACACCTGCTTGTTTCTACTTCCCTTGGCTACTAGAAAAGTCCACTACGCGCGCAAGGCCTTCTTCCTCCTTAGCTCGCCACCCACCACACGTCCTTCCTGGCTTTGACGATTAAGGGCGTGTTCGGATCCTCTCCGCTCCCAAACTGGGCTCCGGGAGTGGATGGAGCTGGCCCGAACGCACCAACTCCACGGAGTTAGAAGAGCGGAGCCAGGCCGCGGCCTGGCTCCGCTCTAACTCGTGGAGTTGGTGCGTTCGGGCCAGCTCCATCCACTCCCGGAGCCCAGTTTGGGAGCGGAGAGGATCCGAACACGCCCTAAGAGACGGCTCCAGAGTGCTTGATGAATGCGAGCTCCAGCACAAGGTTGTGCGTGTAATCCCGAGCAGCTGAGTGATTCAGGAATCGCTTCATTTCATTTGAAGGAGCAAAGTCCACCACCATGATCAGATGAGTGACATCACTAGAGTAGAGGCTACCGTTTGGTATCTGCAGGGACAGCCTCCCGTTGTTGCATTGCAACACCTTCTTCACAACCCCAACTTCAGCTATGGCGTATGCACATTGCCGGCGTCATATGTGCTGTAAAACATGAAATCAGCAAACCAGTTTACGACGGGAATATATATCTTAGCCAAAAATAAGAAATCGAGATGTAAGTATACATGCCAAGACAGCAAAACCATATCAGCAAACAAGGGCCAAACAACAAGCCCAATTTAGCTATGTGGAGTGTAGACTATATAAGGTCAAGAAGTGCAATCAAAATTATCACCACGCACAACATCTACTCAAGTAGCACTAAGACTAAAAGTAACTTATATTCATTAAGAGTGAAGATTCAAGTTTCTCCTTTACTTTTATGGATCTATCAAGCTCAGCTGTAGACGGAAACTTGACATCCTCTTCTCAGCCAGAACCTGTACTTGGCTTGGGATGAGACTCACTTTTGCATATCTACAAATTAAAGAGGACACGGCAAATATACCACCTTCGCCATCATCATTGGCACAAAGGACAACCAAGACATACTACTTCACCAATGGCATAAAAAAAATCAGAGTATACAGAACTAGTGAGAGTGCTCCGAGAACATCATCCTCCCCAAGATTAGGGCACTTGTTAAACATGACATCAAATGTATACAACTGACTTGCCAACATCTCCAAAAACCACAGCAAGAGTCTGAACAGCAAGAAATACTGTCCTGCCAAAAATCAAACTCCTCCTAGTCAACTTGTACTCTTGGTACCAGGTTGTCCTCCTGCTCACTTGAGGTAGACAGCGGCCTTGTAGAGTTGTAGGCGTCTGGGCTGGAGCCTAGCTTGTCTATATTCAGAAGGTGATAAGTAGGACACTAGGAACCCACCTCTCCTGTAATTTTGTGTTCAGTGTCAAAATGTAGCCGACACTGAGGCACATGATGACGTATTAACCTGTATATTCCCCTTGTGCAGCAGAGTGTTTTGATATTTGCAGAAGACAGAGTGTTAGCTGAAGAAGGATCATTAGGTCATATATGCCATGTATACATCTCAAAAAAAAGGGGTACTAGTTTATTACTATTATTATAGCTTTGTAAGATTAGCATTGTTTTAACCTGTCCTGATTTATTCATCTTGTCAGTATTTGGCCAGTTTGTGAGCCTGAATGTGGCACATACTAGTATATTCTGGAATTTTGGAACTGACTTTGCATGCTTAGCTGACGGCAGGCCAATATCGTTGGCGTGCAACAAAAACACAAGAAAACAAGCAAGATTGCTAAATTTGAGTAGAGCAAAAATATCACAGGTTCGGAGCACATACACCTGACAACTATATACTCAGCATAGTCATTCCAGCAATAACGTAGTTCTGGCATCATAGCCGCACATTCATTTCACAACACAAAACAACCAATCACTACATTCGGCGAGGCCTCGGTTCACCGGTAGGTCAGGCGACAGGTGGTGCCGGTAGAATGTTATACCTTGCCAGGAACGCTGCTACCTCCTCAGCACAGATGAAATAGGTGTGTGAGCCACCGTGGCCCCCGTGCAGTACCCCAATGACTTCTCCTCTCTTGTTCACCAGTGGTGCGCCCGACTCCCCTTTTACGCTTCCTATTTGCACTTCAAGAATGTTAATGCGATACTGAACTCTGTTTGGGCTTATCTGGTAAACCGTCCTCCTCGTCCCAATTCGACCGATAGCCAGTGTATCCGGCTTGTATTCTGGCCACGAGACCATAAGGCACTCGTGCGAGGGGGGGTCAAGTGAACCCACACAGGTGAGTATCGGCGTGTGTTGTTCCAGGCAGGGCCCTCCATCAAATCCCCTCAGTGCGGTCAATGGTGTTTTCACTAGCATTAGGTCTCGCACGCAGTCGATTCCAGCAACCTGTCCAATGCTGTATTCTCTCAAAGCATGTGACCCCGCTTGACGGTAGGCATTCTCGTAGTGCTCACATAGGATGCGCACTGTAAAAATCTTGTTGACCTGCAAATGCGTGATCCTTTGTGATGCTCTGAAGAGGTGTTGGATGGAGTGCGCAGTCGTCAAAATTCCTATTTCCCCAGCGCACACCCCGACCGCAAAGCCGGTGGAGACCTTGGTACCCTCAAGAGCATCATCACGCTCGTCCCCTTCATCCGTCGTGTCCGCAACCTCTGCAAGCCTGATCTGCTCATTGACCACCGATTCCTCTTCGGATGGGGTCAGCATGATAAAGAAGACTGAGCCCCTCACGTTGTCATAGACCGGGGTCCAGTTGAACGACATGCTGCAAGTAGATGAATCTTTTATTTATATGAAAAGGGACGGCATAACTAGCAGTATGCCAGCACGCGTTGTGGCAGAACAGAAAAACATATTGACTTAAAAAATAGAAATAACACATCGGCAATATGCTCGGACCTATTTCCTACATCTATGTACCAGTGTCATCGATGCATCAATGATGGATAATTAGATTCTTCATGAACAAGTGTTAATTGCGTAAGTTGCTACATAGGAAGATTCATGAAGCCCTTCTAGGTGCCACCCTCGTTAACAATGTTGGAGTCTATTTTATACAGAGGAAAACCGAACAATGGTTCTTTTTCATGGGGACAGCAATACTCTTCAATGAAAATGTATAAACGTTTGATGGCCAATGATCTGTTCAAGCTCATTTGGAAGAGTGCCAGCCAGCTGAAACATAAAATTTCATGTGGCTACTAATGCACAACAAAGCAAATACCAGAAGCATGCTTCAAATGAAAAACTTCCAATTGCCCAGCTATCATTGTGTTCTATGCTCAGAACAGGTTTTGGAAACACATATGCGTCTTATCTGGGACTGCACATTTGCTCAGGACTGTTGGAATTTGATACTGCCTGAGCGTCACAAAGGAATTGACTTGTATGGTGGATTTATCTACTCAAACAGAAGATACGCAAACACATATACATGGAAATAATGACCCTTGGCTGCTGGGTTATTTGGACAGACAGAAATGGAAACAAAATTCAGGAATGAGAGACCTTCAGTATCAAATTTGCACCGGTGAATGGTCCAAATTTCTCATAGATTTGTAAATTAGGCACAATGAGAATTTCACATTTCACGCCTGCAAGATACGCAATCTGCTCAACAGAACTGTTAGAGTGCAATATTTCCGTACCTCGTCCCCGTCCAGGGGTGGATGCAGGAGAGCCGCTGAGGGTTGAGGACGGCGCCGATCGGAGTCCAAGGCGGAGCGCGGCGGCGTCGCTTCGCCGCGAATCTGGGAGGAGAGGACCCTCGCTTCCCGAGCAGCTGCAGGCGCCGCGAGCAGAGGACGGCGGCGGCGGCGGCGGCGGCACCGGGAATTCGGAAGGAGGCAGAGGAAAAGGGCGGGTTCCTTCCCGAGCAGGCTGCGGGCGGCGGGAGGAGATGAGGATGGCGGCGTCGCGTCCCTAGTCGCTGCCGGCGCCGAGAATCGGAGAGGAGAGGAGGGCGCCGGCGTCGCGTCCCGAGCCCGCGAAGTCCGCCGCCGGTCGGTCCAGTAGGTGACGTGAGCGTGACCAGCCAGGGTTTTGGGAGGAGGGCTTTTACCGGGCCCACGTGTCAGGGTCTTTGGGCAGTTCGTACAAAAACAAAAAAGAATTATTGTTGTGGATAACCAATGTGGCAATGTAGATTCAAAAAGGTACGCAATAAGAAAGAAAAAAAAATCTAGAGCAACTCTAACGTGTATATATTTGTACCAAAAAACCAGTTTATTCTGCAAAACCATTTTCAGTACAACCGTGTGTCCTCCTCCCTATAGAAGTTTTCTGTCACGTGGGGCCCACATGTCAGCGATCCACTTACCCCTCTCTCTTCGAAACCGGAAGAAAAAAACTCCCACATGACAAACGTGCCAACTTTTACAATACACTGAGAAAATTATGTCATGTACTGTAAATTTGCGAGTAAAATAGATAGGCGGTCATCAAACTTGTCGACTGAGCTTGTCGTGGTCACCATACTCAAGAATACGTAACTTGCGGCAACGAAAGACGATTCAGGGCTCGTCGACGGTCATCGGTACGTGCAGAGCAATGCATCGGCTTACGTGGCAAGTCGTGGACCTGTTTGTCAGGCCACGTTGGACGTTAAACCTGTGCACCCGTAGACAGAGGTTATTTGCGAAACCGTGGTCGTCTACTTCCCTTATATCTGGCGCGAAATACCCAACAGAAAATCATCTTCCTTCTCTAACCCCACTGGGGAGCCACCGGTGCCCCTCTCGGATGTTGTCATCGAAGAGCTCATCCTGTTCTCCACCATGTCCGCCACAATCTCGAGTCGATCTGCTCTATGCCGCCAGGCACCCTTCATCCCCTTGATATGATGCCCCTGTTGCGATCGCGTGGTGAAGCGGTACATCTTCCAACACGGCGGAGCACGAAGGTTGGGTCTTCTACAAGTGTTCGAAGCATGGGGTAAGTTCTTTTTCCAATTGCTTTTCTAGTCAGAACTGGACCTGTTTTCGGTTTTCTGTGCGTGGTTTCGAGCTCAAACTTGTCCTAGAGGGTAGCACAAATGTCCTTGCCATTATCAATTGACATATATAAGTCAACAATGCTCTCGCCACCAACACTGAGAAGAGCAGGTTTAAAAAGGGTATCAACTTTCTGAAACGCTTCCTCATGTGCAGGATAAGCTCTCCCTCAGGCTTGCCTTTAATGATGTCATAGCAACTCATGATTTGAAATTAGAAAACTTCTTTCGTACGTCATCTCTCATAATGCACATCATGGAAAGGATTTAATGATTACAAACGGTAGATAAATCATGACTATAACAATGAGCATTAAAGAGTCATATCAACTCAAAAGCATGGTGAAACAACTGATCTAAAGTAATATCTAGAAGCAGAAACTCTAACGATATCTCAAACAGGGAAGACACAGTCATGTATGATGCAGTTGGAGGAGAACCGCTCGCGATCCGAAGCCGACGCCTCTCTCCTGTACTGTAACATCCCAAATTTTGGAATGTTTTAAAAATCACAAAAATTTAAAACTTTTGCTAATAATTAAATAAAGTCTCCAAAAATCAAGAAAAGCTTTTATAGAAGATTGTTTTGACATCTTCAAAGTTATATTTTAAATTAAATATTCCTTATTCTTCAAATCTCAATTTTAAAGTCTTGGAAATAAAATATTTAAATGAGGTTTTCAAATAGTATTTTCCCCTTTGGTTTATTGTTTTAAAATAAATGATATGGGGATATTATAAACCCTAAATCATTTGTGAAAATGATTTAAATACTTTCCAAGTTTTGTTTTATAAAATGATTTATTTTTTAAATATGAATATGAGTTATCATTCTGAATGACATTACTCATATTATTTCTCTGTGTTTTATTTAAATAACTTTTGGGATATTTATAAACCTTTATTTGAATTTCCCAAATAGCCATATAAGGCAAATTTGACCCAAAAGGGTATTTTGGTAATTTTGTTTTGACCAAAATTAGTTCCTAAATGTCTATTTTGACTATTTGGAATTTTACAAATTTTTACAAATTTATTTGACTTGATTTGGAGACCTAATTCAAAATTTGTAAAAGAAAACAGAAAATAAAGAAAAAGAAAAATTGATGACGTCAGCAATGACGTCATCGTCTTCAAGCTCCAGGACGTGAGTTACGTCTCTCACTACCGTTTCTTCCCGAATTGATTGCGGGAGTTTGACAGCCCCAAATGAAGTGTTGTTTCTTGCTATGCGAAGCCCTCGACCTCCTCCATATTTTGCCCCCAAAAGCCCCCTCCGAGAGCCCCCAGGATGCTCCAATTTTGGCTGCCTTTGCCGCACGTCCGCTGCCATGTTGCGCTCGACTCCGGCGAGTTCCGACCTCCCCTCACTCTCCCCTTCGGCCCTCTCTCCTCCCCATGCCGGTGCGCACCTCCTAGACGTCCCCACGTGTACCAAGGAGCCCTAGGATGATGACTACGTCCTCGACCGGAATTCACTGCCGCCGTTCTCCCTCGTTTCCGGCGAGTACAGTAAGCCCTCGAGCCCGAGACCGCGTCCAATCTCGTTTACATGCACTTGCTCATCCCCGGGACACCTTGATTAAATTTTTCCGCAGCCAAATCGAGCAGGGCATGATCGACCCGAAGGTCACCTCCGCCGCTGCACGTCTCCGGCCGTTCGTTACCCGCTGCTCCTAGACGCGGTCGTCGACGCCGCCCTCTCCATATTCTTGGCCTCGTCGCGCTGCACCCCATAGACACCTTCCCCAGCCCTGAGAAGCTCCGGAACGACGAGCACGACCTCGCCCGAAGCTCGTCCGCCGCCGCCCCTGTCATCTTCGGCCCCGATGCTAAGATCTACCGTGTCGTGTTCCATCCCAATGGCCGTGTCCGTCGTGCTTCGGATTGTTAGTCTCCGTCCGTGTATCCGTGTTTGTCCATCTCCGTACGCGTTCTGTCGTGTATTTTCCGTTTCCCGGTGCTGTGAACACGGATGTTTCCGTCGTGAAGCCGCTCCCGGCCCTTCGTGAAACCCGACGAGTTATCCGTGTACGACACTGTGAACTCCTTCGACCCCGAAGACCGGTGCCGTGTAACGACAATTTCGACAACCATCATGGATATGACAAGTTCGACATGACGACCCACCGTGAACCCTGAAGACCGGAGCCGCCAAATTGTTCCATGACGACCGTGAACGACTACCGCTGCCCGTACGACGACGACCCGAGTACGACTGCCTTGACTACTTCCACGACATCGACTACTTCCCGGAGATCATGCATGATAATCTCCGTCTACATCGTGTTCCGTTGGTGTCTCCTCATCTACAACGATACTCGTTTCCGTTGGTGAGCCATTTCGTTCTCATGCTGACCATATCTATTTCTATCAATGTTTTATATCATGTCATCTCATATAGGTGTAGACAATGGAACATATCTCAATCTTAATCTTAGGGGTTCTTTTCCTATCATTAGAGTTAAACGACTTGATATTTATCACTATTGTTTGATGGTATTCACAAAATATCTATCAAATTGTTCTCGTAGAACCACATCATGTCCCATCAACCAATGCCATCCAATGACTTCATGCCATATCTCGCAAGCCATCCTCAAGCACTAATATTTATTGCCTAATGATCCGTAAGATCGAAAAGACTAAAGTAAAAAGAATTAATAAATCTTCCTGTTGTTTGCATTGCTTTTTATGTTGCTATGAATGGTGTGTTTATATGGTGTTATTTTATTTTATAGTTTGAACGGAGTGCTACGAGCTACGTTGAAAAGAGTGTGTGAGCAACGACTTCTATCAAAGGCAAGTGCATACACCCTTTCATGAAAGACCTACTATTTTATTATATATGCATTGTAGACTATTTTAGTAGTATGCATGATAGGTTTACTATTGTTTTAATTATGCTATGCAAGCCTGTTAGATCTTTCTTGTTGACTAGGTACCTACATTAATTTAGTAGAAATGCTTGCTGCAATTGTGAAGATTTTGATGTAGTAAGTTAAGTGAAAACTCTACTAAATTAATGAATCACCTGGGTGGATTTGGTTTGTTGAGGTGTGCGAAGTTGAGTGGCTACTCAGGGCCATTTTCTTGTGGTCTAACCTGAGTATGTGCACTTGTGGATGGCCACCCAGGGTATTGAGATTCGATGTCACTCCATGTTTAGTTGCTTCCAGTGCAGCCACTAGTCATATGGGCTCTGTCTTAACTAAGTAAGTAGCATGGAACCAGCCCGGTTTGACAAGCAGATGTAGGGGTTGTAGGTTGGAACGGGTCAAGCCAGTAGTGGTTGGGAAAGTGCTTCAGAAAGGTCTCGTCTTGGTCTTCTCCTTTCCTTTTCACTAAATGTGGGTTAAGGATAGAATGGGTTGATCGAGTCTAGTGGGGAAAGTGCCACAAACTCTCGAGAGTAATAAAACTATGATCATAGCCGTGTCCCCGGTTACGGACAATTTTGAGTAGCTGAGCAAGGAAGTTGTCGGAGGATCTCTTCATTCCAATTTCAGAATAAAAATTTGATGGGTGAACACGGGTGTATGAGACCTTGGATGCGTTCCATGGGTGTGTCTCATATTCTTATTGAGAAAGAAATGCTTTACGAAAAGTAGGACAAAATTTGCTTTACGCAATAGCCTTGAACTCCACCAGCCAAATAAGCATGTAGTATTAGTCTTGCCATTTTATATTCCACCAAAGTATCACTTGCCGGCCTGTCACAAGGTATTGACCCAAATTCCCTGGGCTGCAACATTAATGTTGCAGGTTATTACGATGACGCGTGAGGACGTCTACCTTTCGAGCTTGCAACCAACATGTATGCCAGTGGCACATGAAGATGATGAAGCTCTCTGTGCTACTTATGTTTCCGCTGCCAAACTTTGCATTGAAGCTAGCCTTTGGCTATGCAATTGTAAAGAATATTTTATTTATGGATCTAGCGATGTAATAATTGTTTGACATTGATGCATGATATTACATCTATTTGTGAATTGCTATCCATACTCGATCCAGGGAATAGCATATTTCATGACGTGGCCTTGCTTTTCTAAGCGAGGGCGCCACAAGATGGTATCAGAGCGTAATGTTGCCTGTAGGCTCGAAAACCATAGGTTTGGATTAGAAATAGGAAAGACCATAGGAACAAATGTTATTTTCTATTCATCCAAAACTTTCCTATTATCTTTCTTGTAACCTCCTCATCTAATTGCTTTCTAAGTTATCTTATCTTATTTATAGATGACCATAACTCAGAAATGTTTCCGAAGACGTTGAAGATCAACGTGACAATTATGAGAAGCCATCAAGCACCATGATCGAAGACTTCAAATTTTGACTTCACAACATCTAGAAGTACCTCGACGAACCCAAAGAAATAGAAGAGGGACTTGAAGCACTGAAGAAATAGATAGACTCGACCACCATTATATTAGAATAACGTTATCGTGGTATTGTATTGACTTACCAAATTGTGGTATGTCAGTACTATCATTCTTATTTTCAAAACCTTTATCGTGTTAGTTTTGTTTTCCAAACTATATATTTTCGAAATTAAAAAGGAGTGGTTGCTTTTACCACTGTTTGATGTTTGGTTACCATTGTTTGTCACTTGTTGCTTGCTTGTAAGATGATTTGCCTTGATCTGCTGTGTGTGGGTAGGAATACTTCTCTTAGTATCTTTCTATCTCTACTCATCAATGCTAAACCAAAACCATATGTCTCACCCACATACCAACCGGGACGAAAATGATAGCCACCTTGAGATGCCTTATGCAATGCAGCTACTGATGAAAGCTCAGACTCAGTGACTCAAGCGTTGAGGAAATTTTTTTTTTTCTGTAAGAAGAAGTAGGATGTGAGTTAGAAACTAAAGAGGTAGAGTGATGTAAAAATCCTATTGTACCAGCAACAAGAAGAAGAACCGCTGAAGGAGAAGATGCCAACGAACCGGCATTGTATAGTAGTAATTCTCTTATATCCTTCTATCTCTACACGTCCATGCTAAGCCCATCCTAGCGAAACAGATGCCTCACCAATAGGCCAACCGCAATGAACGATTGATGGTACAACAAATGATGAAAATCCAACCTCACAAATTTCGTTGAAGACCCGAAGACTAGCCAACAACAAAACCAAGTAGGAGAAGCAATGAAGAATCTCCAAGATGTGAAGTGACGATGTATAGGAATTCTCGCGCTAACCCCATAGTTCGAAGAACCGATAGTCTAGTTTAGGCTGTCTTGCAGATTGGAAACTTTCTGTTGGACAAGTAAGGATGACCGAGTGTTAGAATACGAGACTCACCAGACCAAGTGCAAGGTGATGATTGAGTGCGTCGTGGATTGGCCCCCATGACTACTACTCATATCATTCATTTTTGTTATGCGGAATGATAAGTCTTGAGTGACATACCTATGAGAGAGCCGACGATGAAAAGCCTAAACCATAGGATGGTAATAAATGTTATACCCTTAAATTAAGGCAAGTGCTGCCAAGGCGTATAAAATACGGTGAGGATAAACCACAGCTTTTGTGAAGAAGAAGAGATTCTGCAATGAAAGTTTTGACCTACCATGAGAGTTTCGTTAGAATTGACACTTTGTTTGCAGTGAAGGATGCCAGCTTGGAGAAGAAATATTTCCGGAGACATCACATGGATGAGGATGTAATATGTCAAGCCATATTAAAGAGAATGGTATCCGAAGTTATCTAAAGAGACACCCACCTATTGGAGATGGAGCACTTCATGAGTGTAAGATATAGTTGACTCCAGTGAGACCTAAAGACTAACCCGATGGACCCTAGCCCGAAGGAAAGAGTTATAGACTGCCTACAAAAGTTTCTTTTAAGGGTGGTAGCCCACCCAGTTGCCTAAACCTAGTTGTCCCAAACCCATCTTTCTTTCTAGCCTCTCCGAATCTCGAGGACGAGATTCCTTTTAAGGGTGGTAGGTTTGTAACATCCCAAATTTTGGAATGTTTTAAAAATCACAAAAATTTAAAACTTTTGTTAATAATTAAATAAAGTCTCCAAAAATCAAGAAAAGCTTTTATAGAAGATTGTTTTGACATCTTCAAAGTTATATTTTAAATTAAATATTCCTTATTCTTCAAATCTCAATTTTAAAGTCTTGGAAATAAAATATTTAAATGAGGTTTTCAAATAGTATTTTCCCCTTTGGTTTATTGTTTTAAAATAAATGATATGGGGATATTATAAACCCTAAATCATTTGTGAAAATGATTTAAATACTTTCCAAGTTTTGTTTTATAAAATGATTTATTTTTTAAATATGAATATGAGTTATCATTCTGAATGACATTACTCATATTATTTCTCTGCGTTTTATTTAAATAACTTTTGGGATATTTATAAACCTTTATTTGAATTTCCCAAATAGCCATATAAGGCAAATTTGACCCAAAAGGGTATTTTGGTAATTTTGTTTTGACCAAAATTAGTTCCTAAATGTCTATTTTGACTATTTGGAATTTTACAAATTTTTACAAATTTATTTGACTTGATTTGGAGACCTAATTCAAAATTTGTAAAAGAAAACAGAAAATAAAGAAAAAGAAAAATTGATGACGTCAGCAATGACGTCATCGTCTTCAAGCTCCAGGACGTGAGTTACGTCTCTCACTACCGTTTCTTCCCGAATTGATTGCGGGAGTTTGACAGCCCCAAATGAAGTGTTGTTTCTTGCTATGCGAAGCCCTCGACCTCCTCCATATTTTGCCCCCAAAAGCCCCCTCCGAGAGCCCCCAGGCTGCTCCAATTTTGGCCGCCTTTGCCGCACGTCCGCTGCCATGTTGCGCTCGACTCCGGCGAGTTCCGACCTCCCCTCACTCTCCCCTTCGGCCCTCTCTCCTCCCCATGCCGGTGCGCACCTCCTAGACGTCCCCACGTGTACCAAGGAGCCCTAGGATGATGACTACGTCCTCGACCGGAATTCACTGCCGCCGTTCTCCCTCGTTTCCGGCGAGTACAGTAAGCCCTCGAGCCCGAGACCGCGTCCAATCTCGTTTACATGCACTTGCTCATCCCCGGGACACCTTGATTAAATTTTTCCGCAGCCAAATCGAGCAGGGCATGATCGACCCGAAGGTCACCTCCGCCGCTGCACGTCTCCGGCCGTTCGTTACCGCTGCTCCTAGACGCGGTCGTCGACGCCGCCCTCTCCATATTCTTGGCCTCGTCGCGCTGCACCCCGTAGACACCTTCCCCAGCCCTGAGAAGCTCCGGAACGACGAGCACGACCTCGCCCGAAGCTCGTCCGCCGCCGCCCCTGTCGGCTCTTCCCCGTCCTCGACCCGCACCGGCCGAGCCCACCCCGGCCCGGCCTTGTCCTCCTCCTGGCCCAGCTCCGCCCGGCGCCCCTCTTCCGGCCGACCTCGACCTCGCCCCGTCCTCCCCGGACGCCGTCCTCCGCCCCGGCCAGTTTCCCTGCTGCCCGAACTACTACTGCTGTGTGTGTGGTCAGCCTCGTCCGTGCGTACTCGTTCCCGACCCGTGCCGTGGAGCTCCCCAACATGTGTTTGTCTCCATCATCTTCGGCCCCGACGCTAAGATCTACCGTGTCGTGTTCCATCCCAATGGCCGTGTCCGTCGTGCTTCGGATTGTTAGTCTCCGTCCGTGTATCCGTGTTTGTCCATCTCCGTACGCGTTCTGTCGTGTATTTTCCGTTTCCCGGTGCTGTGAACGCGGATGTTCCCGTCGTGAAGCCGCTCCCGGCCCTTCGTGAAACCCGACGAGTTATCCGTGTACGACACTGTGAACTCCTTCGACCCCGAAGACCGGTGCCGTGTAACGACAATTTCGACAACCATCATGGATATGACAAGTTCGACACGACGACCCACCGTGAACCCTGAAGACCGGAGCCGCCAAATTGTTCCATGACGACCGTGAACGACTACCGCTGCCCGTACGACGACGACCCGAGTACGACTGCCTTGACTACTTCCACGACATCGACTACTTCCCGGAGATCATGCATGATAATCTCCGTCTACATCGTGTTCCGTTGGTGTCTCCTCATCTACAACGATACTCGTTTCCGTTGGTGAGCCATTTCGTTCTCATGCTGACCATATCTATTTCTATCAATGTTTTATATCATGTCATCTCATATAGGTGTAGACAATGGAACATATCTCAATCTTAATCTTAGGGGTTCTTTTCCTATCATTAGAGTTAAACGACTTGATATTTATCACTATTGTTTGATGGTATTCACAAAATATCTATCAAATTGTTCTCGTAGAACCACATCATGTCCCATCAACCAATGCCATCCAATGACTTCATGCCATATCTCGCAAGCCATCCTCAAGCACTAATATTTATTGCCTAATGATCCGTAAGATCGAAAAGACTAAAGTAAAAAGAATTAATAAATCTTCCTGTTGTTTGCATTGCTTTTTATGTTGCTATGAATGGTGTGTTTATATGGTGTTATTTTATTTTATAGTTTGAACGGAGTGCTACGAGCTACGTTGAAAAGAGTGTGTGAGCAACGACTTCTATCAAAGGCAAGTGCATACACCCTTTCATGAAAGACCTACTATTTTATTATATATGCATTGTAGACTATTTTAGTAGTATGCATGATAGGTTTACTATTGTTTTAATTATGCTATGCAAGCCTGTTAGATCTTTCTTGTTGACTAGGTACCTACATTAATTTAGTAGAAATGCTTGCTGCAATTGTGAAGATTTTGATGTAGTAAGTTAAGTGAAAACTCTACTAAATTAATGAATCACCTGGGTGGATTTGGTTTGTTGAGGTGTGCGAAGTTGAGTGGCTACTCAGGGCCATTTTCTTGTGGTCTAACCTGAGTATGTGCACTTGTGGATGGCCACCCAGGGTATTGAGATTCGATGTCACTCCATGTTTAGTTGCTTCCAGTGCAGCCACTAGTCATATGGGCTCTGTCTTAACTAAGTAAGTAGCATGGAACCAGCCCGGTTTGACAAGCAGATGTAGGGGTTGTAGGTTGGAACGGGTCAAGCCAGTAGTGGTTGGGAAAGTGCTTCAGAAAGGTCTCGTCTTGGTCTTCTCCTTTCCTTTTCACTAAATGTGGGTTAAGGATAGAATGGGTTGATCGAGTCTAGTGGGGAAAGTGCCACAAACTCTCGAGAGTAATAAAACTATGATCATAGCCGTGTCCCCGGTTACGGACAATTTTGAGTAGCTGAGCAAGGAAGTTGTCGGAGGATCTCTTCATTCCAATTTCAGAATAAAAATTTGATGGGTGAACACGGGTGTATGAGACCTTGGATGCGTTCCATGGGTGTGTCTCATATTCTTATTTGAGAAAGAAATGCTTTACGAAAAGTAGGACAAAATTTGCTTTACGCAATAGCCTTGAACTCCACCAGCCAAATAAGCATGTAGTATTAGTCTTGCCATTTTATATTCCACCAAAGTATCACTTGCCGGCCTGTCACAAGGTATTGACCCAAATTCCCTGGGCTGCAACATTAATGTTGCAGGTTATTACGATGACGCGTGAGGACGTCTACCTTTCGAGCTTGCAACCAACATGTATGCCAGTGGCACATGAAGATGATGAAGCTCTCTGTGCTACTTATGTTTCCGCTGCCAAACTTTGCATTGAAGCTAGCCTTTGGCTATGCAATTTGTAAAGAATATTTTATTTATGGATCTAGCGATGTAATAATTGTTTGACATTGATGCATGATATTACATCTATTTGTGAATTGCTATCCATACTCGATCCAGGGAATAGCATATTTCACTACGTGGCCTTGCTTTTCTAAGCGAGGGCGCCACAAGATGGTATCAGAGCGTAATGTTGCCTGTAGGCTCGAAAACCGTAGGTTTGGATTAGAAATAGGAAAGACCATAGGAACAAATGTTATTTTCTATTCGTCCAAAACTTTCCTATTATCTTTCTTGTAACCTCCTCATCTAATTGCTTTCTAAGTTATCTTATCTTATTTATAGATGACCATAACTCAGAAATGTTTCCGAAGACGTTGAAGATCAACGTGACAATTATGAGAAGCCATCAAGCACCATGATCGAAGACTTCAAATTTTGACTTCACAACATCTAGAAGTACCCTCGACGAACTCAAAGAAATAGAAGAGAATCTTGAAGCATTGAAGAAATAGATAGACTCGACCACCATTATATTAGAATAACGTTATTGCGGTATTGTATTGACTTACCAAATTGTGGTATGTCAGTACTATCATTCTTATTTTCAAAACCTTTATCGTGTTAGTTTTGTTTTCCAAACTATATATTTTCGAAATTAAAAAGGAGTGGTTGCTTTTACCACTGTTTGATGTTTGGTTACCATTGTTTGTCACTTGTTGCTTGCTTGTAAGATGATTTGCCTTGATCTGCTGTGTGTGGGTAGGAATACTTCTCTTAGATCTTTCTATCTCTACTCATCAATGCTAAACCAAAACCATATGTCTCACCCACATACCAACCGGGACGAAAATGATAGCCACCTTGAGATGCCTTATGCAATGCAGCTACTGATGAAAGCTCAGACTCAGTGACTCAAGCGTTGAGGAATTTTTTTCTGTAAGAAGAAGTAGGATGTGGGTTAGAAACTAAAGAGGTAGAGTGATGTAAAAATCCTATTGTACCAGCAACAAGAAGAAGAACCGCTAAAGGAGAAGATGCCAACGAACCGGCATTGTATAGTAGTAATTCTCTTATATCCTTCTATCTCTACACGTCCATGCTAAGCCCATCCTAGCGAAACAGATGCCTCACCAATAGGCCAACCACAATGAACGATTGATGGTACAACAAATGATGAAAATCCAACCTCACAAATTTCGTTGAAGACCCGAAGACTAGCCAACAACAAAACCAAGTAGGAGAAGCAATGAAGAATCTCCAAGATGTGAAGTGACGATGTATAGGAATTCTCGCGCTAACCCCATAGTTCGAAGAACCGATAGTCTAGTTTAGGCTGTCTTGCAGATTGGAAACTTTCTGTTGGACAAGTAAGGATGACCGAGTGTTAGAATACGAGACTCACCAGACCAAGTGCAAGGTGATGATTGAGTGCGTCGTGGATTGGCCCCCATGACTACTACTCATATCATTCATTTTTGTTATGCGGAATGATAAGTCTTGAGTGACATACCTATGAGAGAGCCGACGATGAAAAGCCTAAACCATAGGATGGTAATAAATGTTATACCCTTAAATTAAGGCAAGTGCTGCCAAGGCGTATAAAATACGGTGAGGATAAACCACAGCTTTTGTGAAGAAGAAGAGATTCTGCAATGAAAGTTTTGACCTACCATGAGAGTTTCGTTAGAATTGACGCTTTGTTTGCAGTGAAGGATGCCAGCTTGGAGAAGAAATATTTCCGGAGACATCACATGGATGAGGATGTAATATGTCAAGCCATATTAAAGAGAATGGTATCCGAAGTTATCTAAAGAGACACCCACCTATTGGAGATGGAGCACTTCATGAGTGTAAGATATAGTTGACTCCAGTGAGACCTAAAGACTAACCCGATGGACCCTAGCCCGAAGGAAAGAGTTATAGACTGCCTACAAAAGTTTCTTTTAAGGGTGGTAGCCCACCCAGTTGCCTAAACCTAGTTGTCCCAAACCCATCTTTCTTTCTAGCCTCTCCGAATCTCGAGGACGAGATTCCTTTTAAGGGTGGTAGGTTTGTAACATCCCAAATTTTGGAATGTTTTAAAAATCACAAAAATTTAAAACTTTTGCTAATAATTAAATAAAGTCTCCAAAAATCAAGAAAAGCTTTTATAGAAGATTGTTTTGACATCTTCAAAGTTATATTTTAAATTAAATATTCCTTATTCTTCAAATCTCAATTTTAAAGTCTTGGAAATAAAATATTTAAATGAGGTTTTCAAATAGTATTTTCCCCTTTGGTTTATTGTTTTAAAATAAATGATATGGGGATATTATAAACCCTAAATCATTTGTGAAAATGATTTAAATACTTTCCAAGTTTTGTTTTATAAAATGATTTATTTTTAAATATGAATATGAGTTATCATTCTGAATGACATTACTCATATTATTTCTCTGCGTTTTATTTAAATAACTTTTGGGATATTTATAAACCTTTATTTGAATTTCCCAAATAGCCATATAAGGCAAATTTGACCCAAAAGGGTATTTTGGTAATTTTGTTTTGACCAAAATTAGTTCCTAAATGTCTATTTTGACTATTTGGAATTTTACAAATTTTTACAAATTTATTTGACTTGATTTGGAGACCTAATTCAAAATTTGTAAAAGAAAACAGAAAATAAAGAAAAGAAAAATTGATGACGTCAGCAATGACGTCATCGTCTTCAAGCTCCAGGACGTGAGTTACGTCTCTCACTACCGTTTCTTCCCGAATTGATTGCGGGAGTTTGACAGCCCCAAATGAAGTGTTGTTTCTTGCTATGCGAAGCCCTCGACCTCCTCCATATTTTGCCCCAAAAGCCCCCTCCGAGAGCCCCCAGGATGCTCCAATTTTGGCCGCCTTTGCCGCACGTCCGCTGCCATGTTGCGCTCGACTCCGGCGAGTTCCGACCTCCCCTCACTCTCCCCTTCGGCCCTCTCTCCTCCCCATGCCGGTGCGCACCTCCTAGACGTCCCCACGTGTACCAAGGAGCCCTAGGATGATGACTACGTCCTCGACCGGAATTCACTGCCGCCGTTCTCCCTCGTTTCCGGCGAGTACAGTAAGCCCTCGAGCCCGAGACCGCGTCCAATCTCGTTTACATGCACTTGCTCATCCCCGGGACACCTTGATTAAATTTTTCCGCAGCCAAATCGAGCAGGGCATGATCGACCCGAAGGTCACCTCCGCCGCTGCACGTCTCCGGCCGTTCGTTACCGCTGCTCCTAGACGCGGTCGTCGACGCCGCCCTCTCCATATTCTTGGCCTCGTCGCGCTGCACCCCGTAGACACCTTCCCCAGCCCTGAGAAGCTCCGGAACGACGAGCACGACCTCGCCCGAAGCTCGTCCGCCGCCGCCCCTGTCGGCTCTTCCCCGTCCTCGACCCGCACCGGCCGAGCCCACCCCGGCCCGGCCTTGTCCTCCTCCTGGCCCAGCTCCGCCCGGCGCCCCTCTTCCGGCCGACCTCGACCTCGCCCCGTCCTCCCCGGACGCCGTCCTCCGCCCCGGCCAGTTTCCCTGCTGCCCGAACTACTACTGCTGTGTGTGTGGTCAGCCTCGTCCGTGCGTACTCGTTCCCGACCCGTGCCGTGGAGCTCCCCAACATGTGTTTGTCTCCATCATCTTCGGCCCCGATGCTAAGATCTACCGTGTCGTGTTCCATCCCAATGGCCGTGTCCGTCGTGCTTCGGATTGTTAGTCTCCGTCCGTGTATCCGTGTTTGTCCATCTCCGTACGCGTTCTGTCGTGTATTTTCCGTTTCCCGGTGCTGTGAACGCGGATGTTCCCGTCGTGAAGCCGCTCCCGGCCCTTCGTGAAACCCGACGAGTTATCCGTGTACGACACTGTGAACTCCTTCGACCCCGAAGACCGGTGCCGTGTAACGACAATTTCGACAACCATCATGGATATGACAAGTTCGACACGACGACCCACCGTGAACCCTGAAGACCGGAGCCGCCAAATTGTTCCATGACGACCGTGAACGACTACCGCTGCCCGTACGACGACGACCCGAGTACGACTGCCTTGACTACTTCCACGACATCGACTACTTCCCTGGAGATCATGCATGATAATCTCCGTCTACATCGTGTTCCGTTGGTGTCTCCTCATCTACAACGATACTCGTTTCCGTTGGTGAGCCATTTCGTTCTCATGCTGATCATATCTATTTCTATCAATGTTTTATATCATGTCATCTCATATAGGTGTAGACAATGGAACATATCTCAATCTTAATCTTAGGGGTTCTTTTCCTATCATTAGAGTTAAACGACTTGATATTTATCACTATTGTTTGATGGTATTCACAAAATATCTATCAAATTGTTCTCGTAGAACCACATCATGTCCCATCAACCAATGCCATCCAATGACTTCATGCCATATCTCGCAAGCCATCCTCAAGCACTAATATTTATTGCCTAATGATCCGTAAGATCGAAAAGACTAAAGTAAAAAGAATTAATAAATCTTCCTGTTGTTTGCATTGCTTTTTATGTTGCTATGAATGGTGTGTTTATATGGTGTTATTTTATTTTATAGTTTGAACGGAGTGCTACGAGCTACGTTGAAAAGAGTGTGTGAGCAACGACTTCTATCAAAGGCAAGTGCATACACCCTTTCATGAAAGACCTACTATTTTATTATATATGCATTGTAGACTATTTTAGTAGTATGCATGATAGGTTTACTATTGTTTTAATTATGCTATGCAAGCCTGTTAGATCTTTCTTGTTGACTAGGTACCTACATTAATTTAGTAGAAATGCTTGCTGCAATTGTGAAGATTTTGATGTAGTAAGTTAAGTGAAAACTCTACTAAATTAATGAATCACCTGGGTGGATTTGGTTTGTTGAGGTGTGCGAAGTTGAGTGGCTACTCAGGGCCATTTTCTTGTGGTCTAACCTGAGTATGTGCACTTGTGGATGGCCACCCAGGGTATTGAGATTCGATGTCACTCCATGTTAGTTGCTTCCAGTGCAGCCACTAGTCATATGGGCTCTGTCTTGACTAAGTAAGTAGCATGGAACCAGCCCGGTTTGACAAGCAGATGTAGGGGTTGTAGGTTGGAACGGGTCAAGCCAGTAGTGGTTGGGAAAGTGCTTCAGAAAGGTCTCGTCTTGGTCTTCTCCTTTCCTTTTCACTAAATGTGGGTTAAGGATAAAATGGGTTGATCGAGTCTAGTGGGGAAAGTGTCACAAACTCTCGAGAGTAAGTAAAACTATGATCATAGCCGTGTCCCCGGTTACGGACAATTTCTGAGTAGCTGAGCAAGAGTTGTCGATGGAATCTCTTCATTCCAATTTCAGAATAAAATTTGATGGGTGAACACGGGTGTATGAGACCTTGGATGCGTTCCATGGGATGTGTCTCATATTCTTATTTGAGAAAGAAATGCTTTACTGAAAAGTAGGACAAAATTTGCTTTACGCAATAGCCTTGAACTCCACCAGCCAAATAAGCATGTAGTATTAGTCTTGCCATTTTATATCCACCAAAGTATTCACTTGCCGGCCTGTCACAAGGTATTGACCCAAATTCCCTGGGCTGCAACATTAATGTTGCAGGTTATTACGATGACGAGTGAGGACGTCTACCTTTCGAGCTTGCAACCAACATGTATGCCAGTGGCACATGAAGATGATGAAGCTCTCTGTGCTACTTATGTTTCCGCTGCTAAAACTTTGCATTGAAGCTAGCCTTTGGCTATGCAATTTGTAAAGAATATTTTATTTATGGATCTAGCGATGTAATAATTAGTTTGACATTGATGCATGATATTACATCTATTTGTGAATTGCTATCCATACTCGATCCAGGGAATAGCATATTTCACGACGTGTTCTTGCTTTTCTAAGCGAGGGCGCCACAAGATGGTATCAGAGCGTAATGTTGCCTGTAGGCTCGAAAACCTTAGGTTTGGATTAGAAATAGGAAAGACCATAGGAACAAATGTTATTTTCTATTCGTCCAAAACTTTCCTATTATCTTTCTTGTAACCTCCTCATCTAATTGCTTTCTAAGTTATCTTATCTTATTTATAGATGACCATAACTCAGAAATGTTTCGAAGACGTTGAAGATCAACGTGACAATTATGAGAAGCCATCAAGCACCATGATCAAAGACTACAAATTTTGACTTCACAACATCTAGAAGTACCTCGACGAACCCAAAGAAATAGAAGAGGGACTTGAAGCACTGAAGAAATAGATAGACTCGACCACCATTATATTAGAATAACGTTATTGCGGTATTGTATTGACTTACCAAATTGTGGTATGTCAGTACTATCATTCTTATTTTCAAAACCTTTATCGTGTTAGTTTTGTTTTCCAAACTATATATTTTCGAAATTAAAAAGGAGTGGTTGCTTTTACCACTGTTGATGTTTGGTTACCATTGTTTGTCACTTGTTGCTTGCTTGTAAGATGATTTGCCTTGATCTGCTGTGTGTGGGTAGGAATACTTCTCTTAGTTTCTTTCTATCTCTACTCATCCATTCTAAACCAAACCAGATGTCTCACCCACATACCAACCATGATGAAAATGATAGCCACCTTGAGATGCCTTATGCAATGCAGCTACTGATGAAAGCTCAGACTCAGTGACTCAAGCGTTGAGGAATTTTTGTCTGTAAGAAGAAGTAGGATGTGGGTTAGAAACTAAAGAGGTAGAGTGATGTAAAAATCCTATTGTACCAGCAACAAGAAGAAGAACCGCTGAAGGAGAAGATGCCAACGAACCGGCATTGTATAGTAGTAATTCTCTTATATCCTTCTATCTCTACACGTCCATGCTAAGCCCGTCCAAGCCAATCAGATGCCTCACCAATAGGCCAACCGCAATGAACGATTGATGGTACAACAAATGATGAAAATCCAACCTCACAAATTTCGTTGAAGACCCGAAGACTAGCCAACAACAAAACCAAGTAGGAGAAGCAATGAAGAATCTCCAAGATGTGAAGTGACGATGTATAGGAATTCTCGCGCTAACCCCATAGTTCGAAGAACCGATAGTCTAGTTTAGGCTGTCTTGCAGATTGGAAACTTTCTGTTGGACAAGTAAGGATGACCGAGTGTTAGAATACGAGACTCACCAGACCAAGTGCAAGGTGATGATTGAGTGCGTCGTGGATTGGCCCCCATGACTACTACTCATATCATTCATTTTTGTTATGCGGAATGATAAGTCTTGAGTGACATACCTATGAGAGAGCCGACGATGAAAAGCCTAAACCATAGGATGGTAATAAATGTTATACCCTTAAATTAAGGCAAGTGCTGCCAAGGCGTATAAAATACGGTGAGGATAAACCACAGCTTTTGTGAAGAAGAAGAGATTCTGCAATGAAAGTTTTGACCTACCATGAGAGTTTCGTTAGAATTGACGCTTTGTTTGCAGTGAAGGATGCCAGCTTGGAGAAGAAATATTTCCGGAGACATCACATGGATGAGGATGTAATATGTCAAGCCATATTAAAGAGAATGGTATCCGAAGTTATCTAAAGAGACACCCACCTATTGGAGATGGAGCACTTCATGAGTGTAAGATATAGTTGACTCCAGTGAGACCTAAAGACTAACCCGATGGACCCTAGCCCGAAGGAAAGAGTTATAGACTGCCTACAAAAGTTTCTTTTAAGGGTGGTAGCCCACCCAGTTGCCTAAACCTAGTTGTCCCAAACCCATCTTTCTTTCTAGCCTCTCCGAATCTCGAGGACGAGATTCCTTTTAAGGGTGGTAGGTTTGTAACATCCCAAATTTTGGAATGTTTTAAAAATCACAAAAATTTAAAACTTTTGCTAATAATTAAATAAAGTCTCCAAAAATCAAGAAAAGCTTTTATAGAAGATTGTTTTGACATCTTCAAAGTTATATTTTAAATTAAATATTCCTTATTCTTCAAATCTCAATTTTAAAGTCTTGGAAATAAAATATTTAAATGAGGTTTTCAAATAGTATTTTCCCCTTTGGTTTATTGTTTTAAAATAAATGATATGGGGATATTATAAACCCTAAATCATTTGTGAAAATGATTTAAATACTTTCCAAGTTTTGTTTTATAAAATGATTTATTTTTTAAATATGAATATGAGTTATCATTCTGAATGACATTACTCATATTATTTCTCTGCGTTTTATTTAAATAACTTTTGGGATATTTATAAACCTTTATTTGAATTTCCCAAATAGCCATATAAGGCAAATTTGACCCAAAAGGGTATTTTGGTAATTTTGTTTTGACCAAAATTAGTTCCTAAATGTCTATTTTGACTATTTGGAATTTTACAAATTTTTACAAATTTATTTGACTTGATTTGGAGACCTAATTCAAAATTTGTAAAAGAAAACAGAAAATAAAGAAAAAGAAAAATTGATGACGTCAGCAATGACGTCATCGTCTTCAAGCTCCAGGACGTGAGTTACGTCTCTCACTACCGTTTCTTCCCGAATTGATTGCGGGAGTTTGACAGCCCCAAATGAAGTGTTGTTTCTTGCTATGCGAAGCCCTCGACCTCCTCCATATTTTGCCCCCAAAAGCCCCCTCCGAGAGCCCCCAGGCTGCTCCAATTTTGGCCGCCTTTGCCGCACGTCCGCTGCCATGTTGCGCTCGACTCCGGCGAGTTCCGACCTCCCCTCACTCTCCCCTTCGGCCCTCTCTCCTCCCCATGCCGGTGCGCACCTCCTAGACGTCCCCACGTGTACCAAGGAGCCCTAGGATGATGACTACGTCCTCGACCGGAATTCACTGCCGCCGTTCTCCCTCGTTTCCGGCGAGTACAGTAAGCCCTCGAGCCCGAGACCGCGTCCAATCTCGTTTACATGCACTTGCTCATCCCCGGGACACCTTGATTAAATTTTTCCGCAGCCAAATCGAGCAGGGCATGATCGACCCGAAGGTCACCTCCGCCGCTGCACGTCTCCGGCCGTTCGTTACCGCTGCTCCTAGACGCGGTCGTCGACGCCGCCCTCTCCATATTCTTGGCCTCGTCGCGCTGCACCCCGTAGACACCTTCCCCAGCCCTGAGAAGCTCCGGAACGACGAGCACGACCTCGCCCGAAGCTCGTCCGCCGCCGCCCCTGTCGGCTCTTCCCCGTCCTCGACCCGCACCGGCCGAGCCCACCCCGGCCCGGCCTTGTCCTCCTCCTGGCCCAGCTCCGCCCGGCGCCCCTCTTCCGGCCGACCTCGACCTCGCCCCGTCCTCCCCGGACGCCGTCCTCCGCCCCGGCCAGTTTCCCTGCTGCCCGAACTACTACTGCTGTGTGTGTGGTCAGCCTCATCCGTGCGTACTCGTTCCCGACCCGTGCCGTGGAGCTCCCCAACATGTGTTTGTCTCCATCATCTTCGGCCCCGACGCTAAGATCTACCGTGTCGTGTTCCATCCCAATGGCCGTGTCCGTCGTGCTTCGGATTGTTAGTCTCCGTCCGTGTATCCGTGTTTGTCCATCTCCGTACGCGTTCTGTCGTGTATTTTCCGTTTCCCGGTGCTGTGAACGCGGATGTTCCCGTCGTGAAGCCGCTCCCGGCCCTTCGTGAAACCCGACGAGTTATCCGTGTACGACACTGTGAACTCCTTCGACCCCGAAGACCGGTGCCGTGTAACGACAATTTCGACAACCATCATGGATATGACAAGTTCGACACGACGACCCACCGTGAACCCTGAAGACCGGAGCCGCCAAATTGTTCCATGACGACCGTGAACGACTACCGCTGCCCGTACGACGACGACCCGAGTACGACTGCCTTGACTACTTCCACGACATCGACTACTTCCCGGAGATCATGCATGATAATCTCCGTCTACATCGTGTTCCGTTGGTGTCTCCTCATCTACAACGATACTCGTTTCCGTTGGTGAGCCATTTCGTTCTCATGCTGACCATATCTATTTCTATCAATGTTTTATATCATGTCATCTCATATAGGTGTAGACAATGGAACATATCTCAATCTTAATCTTAGGGGTTCTTTTCCTATCATTAGAGTTAAACGACTTGATATTTATCACTATTGTTTGATGGTATTCACAAAATATCTATCAAATTGTTCTCGTAGAACCACATCATGTCCCATCAACCAATGCCATCCAATGACTTCATGCCATATCTCGCAAGCCATCCTCAAGCACTAATATTTATTGCCTAATGATCCGTAAGATCGAAAAGACTAAAGTAAAAAGAATTAATAAATCTTCCTGTTGTTTGCATTGCTTTTTATGTTGCTATGAATGGTGTGTTTATATGGTGTTATTTTATTTTATAGTTTGAACGGAGTGCTACGAGCTACGTTGAAAAGAGTGTGTGAGCAACGACTTCTATCAAAGGCAAGTGCATACACCCTTTCATGAAAGACCTACTATTTTATTATATATGCATTGTAGACTATTTTAGTAGTATGCATGATAGGTTTACTATTGTTTTAATTATGCTATGCAAGCCTGTTAGATCTTTCTTGTTGACTAGGTACCTACATTAATTTAGTAGAAATGCTTGCTGCAATTGTGAAGATTTTGATGTAGTAAGTTAAGTGAAAACTCTACTAAATTAATGAATCACCTGGGTGGATTTGGTTTGTTGAGGTGTGCGAAGTTGAGTGGCTACTCAGGGCCATTTTCTTGTGGTCTAACCTGAGTATGTGCACTTGTGGATGGCCACCCAGGGTATTGAGATTCGATGTCACTCCATGTTTAGTTGCTTCCAGTGCAGCCACTAGTCATATGGGCTCTGTCTTGACTAAGTAAGTAGCATGGAACCAGCCCGGTTTGACAAGCAGATGTAGGGGTTGTAGGTTGGAACGGGTCAAGCCAGTAGTGGTTGGGAAAGTGCTTCAGAAAGGTCTCGTCTTGGTCTTCTCCTTTCCTTTTCACTAAATGTGGGTTAAGGATAGAATGGGTTGATCGAGTCTAGTGGGGAAAGTGCCACAAACTCTCGAGAGTAATAAAACTATGATCATAGCCGTGTCCCCGGTTACGGACAATTTTGAGTAGCTGAGCAAGGAAGTTGTCGGAGGATCTCTTCATTCCAATTTCAGAATAAAAATTTGATGGGTGAACACGGGTGTATGAGACCTTGGATGCGTTCCATGGGTGTGTCTCATATTCTTATTTGAGAAAGAAATGCTTTACGAAAAGTAGGACAAAATTTGCTTTACGCAATAGCCTTGAACTCCACCAGCCAAATAAGCATGTAGTATTAGTCTTGCCATTTTATATTCCACCAAAGTATCACTTGCCGGCCTGTCACAAGGTATTGACCCAAATTCCCTGGGCTGCAACATTAATGTTGCAGGTTATTACGATGACGCGTGAGGACGTCTACCTTTCGAGCTTGCAACCAACATGTATGCCAGTGGCACATGAAGATGATGAAGCTCTCTGTGCTACTTATGTTTCCGCTGCCAAACTTTGCATTGAAGCTAGCCTTTGGCTATGCAATTTGTAAAGAATATTTTATTTATGGATCTAGCGATGTAATAATTGTTTGACATTGATGCATGATATTACATCTATTTGTGAATTGCTATCCATACTCGATCCAGGGAATAGCATATTTCACTACGTGGCCTTGCTTTTCTAAGCGAGGGCGCCACATGTACAGGATCACGAGAAGCGGAGTTTCAAAGGCCGACGGCATGGGAAATACTTGGGCAGCGCCTCAAGGTTCTCGAAGTCTCATGTTGTGAATGCATTTAGTGCGAGGAGCGGCCTCTTTATAAACGGTGGAGGCGAAACGAACGGCCAGGGAGAAATCGATGAGGCGAACCGTTTAGATTTGTTTTCCACTCATGTTGAACATGTAAACGTTTCAGTTTTGACGTACATGCCAGATCCGGACCGACACGTCGTGGCGAGATGGGTCCTAGAGGATAAGTGTGCGTCTAGGTATCTATTCTCATGCTCATACACCAACTTTTTTTAATAAAAAGAATATATTAATATCAAGATGATACCAAATACACTCAGCCTCTGCAACAACATAATGTCCAAAGCTTGTCTAGACATTAAGGATGCATACAGCCAAAAAGGAAAATAAAAGGAAAAGGTAAAAAAGCCCCACCGGAGCAATCAGAGACTCGCATCAGTATGAACAAACCTTCGCCATAAACGACACATAGGCTTCGAGAAAGGTTCTCCAAAGCAACGCCTTCAAGAAAGTGCACGCAAGCACTGTCGTCGCCCTGTCTGACCACTATATGCTCATACACCAACTGGAAAAGCCTCTCCCTTATAAGAAGGACCGACACCTTGTAAACTAATAATGTGAGACTAAATTTTAGTCCCAAACCTCTTGTCATGCATAAATGGATCACATGAACTATTAGAATATTTACAAAAGATTATTGGATTGAGTATATATGGGCTGACCCAATCGTTCAATGATTCAACAACTACTTCGAGTGTAGGCAGCCAACGACGCACTTATGCCGCTTTCTCGATCTCAGCACACCAAGTCACTTGCATGACACATTTTTCCTAGATAGTAACGAACCAGACATCTCTCGTCAAGCAGTGATAGAGCGAGTGCCTACACAAACAAAACCATCAAATGTTTTGTAAATATGTATTTGCATAATATGTCAAACACATGTAAGCTAATGCCTAATTTAAAATTTCACGTTGGGTTCTCAATTTCTCAGGTACGTACAGTTCTGCATGAATAAAATGTACAATTCTAATTCAATAAAAAATATAAATTCGAATTTGAATTAAAACATACTGACAGAAGAGGAATCAATGCCTACAAAAGTAAGCAATGCAAAAATGATGCAAAGGTAGCTGTTGTGCCTTGCAATGAAGCTGTGTTTACAGAATTATGTAGGTAACAACTAGCTGAGTTGCTACATACAATATCTAGCTATAGATTCTATACAAAAAAATCTAGCTATAACTTGTTTGCGATATTCTAAGTATTCCAACCAACCCACACGTTCAGCATAATATCCTAGTGTTCTAACCAACAATACACATTCGATGTGATATTAACAATGCTATTATCAGCTTATCCTTAGGGGTACTAACAGGAGCACATGATACGATAACTTGATATTCACAATCAAAATACTACGTTAAAAGGGAGATGATCACCTCTTACAACGATCTCTCCACGATCTGATACATTTACAGTCAATTTTCCAACTCTTCGAAGAAGATTGACCGTGTCAAATACTTGAATCTGTAAATTCAAGAGTATTATTTTAGTGCTATGGCCGGCATAAACCAAGCAAAACATAGTTATAACATAAAAGCAACTAACCGAAATATCTATTTCGACATTCAAGGCATTTCCTTCGTCAAAATGGTCCTTGCATATGTCCATCATCATCTTCTCCAGCTGACGAAGTCAAGAGCATAAAATGTCACATAAATGTATACACTGTGTTTCCATTTTGTATGAAACTCAATAAATGTACAATGCACCTACCTCAACAGTAGTAGAAATGTATTCTCCATTGATACATTCCACAATATCACCAATGTGGATGCCAATTTTCTCAGCATTCGATTCATTTGACACCTAATGTTCAGGACCATGATTACTCGCATTTGAGAAACGATTTAAGGAAAACTAATAACAACAGTAAAAACAAATAACAGTAAACACATATAGCACTATATACCTCTTCAACAATAAGACCGTTCTCGATGTCATATTTGCGCCACATCTTGTCAACATGAATGGGGTCTAGATACTTGACAGAACTAAACTTCATTCCAAGGTGGAGCCGAGGGATGCACCTATGCCAAATATAATTGTTTTATTCAAACCCATCTATAAGAAAGTATAGAGACGAGTGTGACTGCTTTTAAAGATGAACTTTTCTTTAAAATATTAATATAAATCATGTATAAAATGATTAAAAAATCTAAATACAAGACCACATATTTTGATTTGAAATAAATTTGAAAACAGGAAAGAGGTTCGGTAGTGACTTGTGTTAAAATGATACAACATATTTTCAGTAGATACGAGACCAAGTGAGTATCACAAAAACCTTAGGAAAGAACATAGAATTAATACCCTAACATTAGGTTCAGTCCTCATATATTTACACTTTCGCACCAATTTTAGTTCCCATAACTTGGATAAGAATATTTTCAACAGGACGTATATAATCGAATAAAGTGATTAACACTTTTTTTCTATAATGTTCTCTGCTAGCTTCGCACCTAGGTCCCATTAAAGATCCAGCTTAGCCTCGCGGGCATGATTTTACCAAATCATTTTTAACATTGACTCAAGCTGAATAATAATTTCTAAACAATCCATACAAAAATTTGTAGTCATTAAATTGCATGGGGTAAAATACAAGAGAAAAGTTGAACGTGAAAAAATGTAAGTATAATTTGGATATATATCTACAGCATATAATAAATGTGAAAAAAATGTATGATAACACTATTTAATCAGATCAATTGTGTTTTTCCAACTGCAACAAAAGGTAGAAAAAGAAGAACAATTCATTTGCTTAACAGCAATAGCAGATAATTGGGGGGAGACGTACCCAAATTTCCTCCACAAATCGATGGACTTGATCAAAATAGAAGAAGGTACAAAACAGTCATTAAAGTGATCGTTCACCAATCCGACAACCTTTCCATCCAAGCCAATGATGGACCCTCCATCATTTTTGCACTACAAGATAGATAGCAGCAGTAACAAACATTACGACAATTCGTACTAACAAAATAGCAACACAAAAATCCAAAACATGAGTTAGGTTTAAATTATACTATTGCGCACCTCAAAGTCAGGATCTTCGTGGCAAAAGTACATGTAGTGATGCCTCTCGCACTTATTTGGATTCTGACGTTCCACCTTACCATGTGTTATCCTTAAATCCATATGTTCATCTCGTCCAAGGCAGATAACCTCTTGGCCCCAATGCACTACTCCATCATCAAAAGAGGGCAAGTGAACTGCCACCTCCGCTTTAACCTCGAAAAATGCAAGATCGTAGTGCTCCTGGTGGTAGAGGAGGCGGGCTTCTGCAGTGGTGTCGTCCCGCAAGTGAACAAGAACCTGCATTTAACAGCTTTAATTAGCAACCGAGACATTAGTTGCAACTAATTTAATTTGAAATGGCAGATGAATAGATTAAGTAAAATTAAGTTTAGGAAAAACAAACTTACGTGAGCTTTAGTATCGTACTCGTCTCTGCCTTTCCAGTGGTTCACGGTGGGATGCTTCGAACGGATTATATGCGCGGTCGTCAGAACGACGCCGGTCTTGCTCTTCTCGTTCCACTCGATCCACAAACCGCAGCAGCTAGCGAGCTGTTTCCCCTCTGCAAATACTAGTTAGTGTCAGCGGCTAGCTCCTCCCAAAGTGAACAGATGATATTTTACCTAGCACAAGCATGACATGATGATGCTGTAACATAGATATATACATACGTACCGTGGGAGGATGAGAGCCTGATGATCGATTTGGCGGCACGAAGCACGGCGGTTCTCGCCAACCCACTGTTGGGTGCAGGAACCGTGGAGGAATAATCGAAAGGAAACAGCTCATAGAGAGCACCTACAGGTAATTTCGTACCGGAACGATTGATCAGTGATTCGGAACTGGAGGGAGGAAAAAGCTAGCTAGCGGTTGAAGCTGAACAGAGGAGAAAAAGGATTCTCGCGTACGTGATTTCGCTTCGTATTGGGCTTTGGCTTGCTGGAATGCGGCGGATATCTCGGGATGGGCGGCTAGGTCGTCGGGGATGTAAGGCTTGCGGAGTGGAGAGCTGAGTGTGTAGGAGGAGGAGGAGGAGTTGAGCACCTCCTCCGGCTCCGGCGACGGGCTCCTCCTCCTCCTCTTTGCCGCCCTGCTCTCCGTCTCCGGCACATCGTCGTCAGGCTTGCTCATCTTCTCGATCAGCTCAGCTCGCTCCACCGGCGATTGATCCAGGTGAAGTGCTTATAGCAAAGCCACCGGACCAGGAATATATATATACGGAACTGCCAGGGTTGGTTGTTTCCGTCGCGGACTCGAACTGTGGGTTGTTTCTTTTCAATTTGCAGGGGGTTCGAGATGAAAAAAAAAAACGGCCTAAGTCGAAAAGTGTCCTGCAACCTTGGATGACTTGAGATACTTATTAGGTCTGGGATCTAGATTTGGGATGTATATTTCCAAAAAGAAAAGAAATCGAGGCAATGTATTTTCCCATATTATCATCTTGAACAATTCCACATACTCTGTTAAATTCCATCTCTTGTCATTTTAGCCGTTGTCGGTTTGCCTCCCTCGTGGCCATCAGCAATGAAGAAATGAATCCCTTAGAGCATCCACAACGTGCACAGCTACGCTCCGTTTATGGTCGGTTCTGCAGCGTGCGGAGCACCGAGAGCTATTTTTGAAGGTGTCGTCGCGTCTGCAGGCGGCGGCGAGGGGATTATTCTCCCAGCATGGATGGCCACATAATTTTCGACTCGACCCTCCACCATCATAGGCGTCTCTACAATTTCTCATCATGATATGTAATTCCCCTTTTTATTTTTGTTCGGTTTTGGATCTGTGAAACTTGTTTCGGGCTGTGTGTATCTCAGTTATGCAGAAGCCGGGTGTAATACTTAATACTCTTAAGTAATAAAATCCATTTATCAAAACAAAAAAAAAGAGCATCCACAACGACAACACTCTTACAGACGCCTACGTAACGAAAGTAAATAGAACAAATAAATGTGTACCGAAACGTCAATCCCTCGCAACGATGGCCTCTTAATCGAGGCTCTAATTTAAAACTGAAGAAAAAGCCTCCATTTCAACACTGCGAGCGAGAGTGATGCTGGACAACTCTTTTGCGCCTGGCACCCGAGGACGTAGGTTGTACAGTAACTGCCCAGCGGGCGGGATTTTCTTCCTGGCGTCGATGGATTATAGTGCCGCGCGACGGAGCAGAGATTTGGTGCTCCCGAGCACCAGTGCTCCTGCTTGTTCGAAAAAATTAAAATAAATACTTATAAATTTCAAAAAATATTGGAAAAAAACAGGGATGTACACAATAGTGTATCCCATAACCATGCAAAAAATCTGCTCCGAATACTTTGTATTTCGAGCTACACAAAAAAAGACAATAGTGTGGATTTGAGTAAGCACATTTTCATATCTCCAAAATTTATCAGATTTGTCATTTTTGTGTAGCTCATAATACAAAGTATTTGGAGTTGATTTTTTACACGGTTGAGGGATACCCTATATTCTACATCTGAAAAAAAANCTGCTCCAACGATCTCAACTCCTCTCATCACCATAGGCCCCACGGTGGGCGCCAACTGTCGTGGGGTTGTCACGGCAAGTTCTTCCTCAGGGAAGATGAGTTCTGGGGCCATCGGTGATCGAAGTACGTAGGAACGGTTAATCTCGCTAGGGAACAAGGATTTACCCAGGTTCGGCCCCTCTGATTCGAGGTAAAGACCTACTTCCTGCTTCTATATTATTGTTCTTTGCTAGATCTCGATTACAAGGACCCGGCTCCTACAATTCAGGAGCCGGCGACTTCTCTCTGGTGGTTAGGGTTTCTCTGACTCGACTTGACTTAGCTTACTACGATCCAGGGCCCTCCTTATAAAGGTGGCGGGTCCCTAGACTTACAATCTGTACCGAGTTCTACTCATATACGGAGTCCTACTCTAGGCTTTGTCCTTCCAAACTAGAACTCCGGGTTGTACTTGGACTCCTTCTTTGGACGAGCCCCCTTCTCCACACGGGCCTTGGTCAGTTTGTCTCCAGCCCAGCCCATGTGACTTGTCTCGTGACTCGGCATTGGCCTTCTTGGTCTTGGCGGGTCTACTTTCCGGGTCCATGGGCCTACCTATAAAGTATCCCCGCATCACACGGCTTGTCACTCCTCCAACCGGCTCTACTTCCGCAAAGGGTTGAACAAGACCCCTTATGAGATCCTCACCGGCAACAAACCTAACATCTCCTACTTCAGTGTCTTCGGTTGTAAGTGTTTCTATTTGATTAAAGGTTGTTGCTTAACTAAATTCGAATCTAAATCTCTAGAGGGTATATTTGTTGGTTACGGTGCCGAATCCCACACTTATAGAGTCTATGATAAAGCCTCACATCGTATCATAGAATCTTGTAATGTGGTGTTCGAGGAAAATAACGGCTCCCAAGTGGCGCAATTTCATGTTTCCGATGTAGATGATGTAATTCCTCAAGAAGCCATAAGAAGAATGGGTGTGGGATTTTGCCGCCCCATTGAGGAACCCCTTGTGGCGGATCGAGAAGGACAATGCTCTACTCAAGTGGAGCCTTCATCTACTCAAGAAAATCTAGCCAATGAAGAGCCTATTGCACCAACCCAAGAACAAGTTGAAGACCCTCAACCTCGTGATCAAGTTGCTATGCAAGAGCCCAACTCTCCTATCCGTGATGCTAGCCATGATCAAGACCTTGCTCATTCATCTTCTTCTTCAAATATTGAAGCCGCACCTAGTGATGATCAAGGTCAACCAACCGGTCAAGACGGGGACTCGAATGATCAAGATGATCAAGTGATACCTCCAAGATGCAATGAGGATATCGAAGCCCGTCGTCGAGCTAGAGTTGCAAGAACCATGGAACTTCGTGAACATACTCTTGAGAAGGTTATTGGTGATGTGAGAGGCAAAGTGTCCACCCGGAGGCAATTGGCAAACTTTAGTGATCATCAAGCTCATATTGCCATGGTGGAACCGAAGAAAGTGTCCGATGCTCTTGAAGATCTGGATTGGTTGCAAGCTATGCATGAAGAACTCAACAATTTCGAGCGCAATAAAGTTTGGAAGATTGTTGAGAAGCCAAAGGAGTGCCGCAATGTTATTGGCACAAAGTGGATTTTTAAGAACAAGCAAGATGAGCATGACATGGTTGTGAGGAACAAGGCTAGATTGGTGGCTCAAGGGTACTCTCAAGTTGAAGGAATTGATTTTGGAGAGACCTATGCTCCCGTGGCTCGCCTTGAGTCCATCTGTATCCTTCTTGCTTATGCATCCCGTTATAACTTTAAATTGCAACAAATGGATGTTAAAGTGCCTTTCTTAATGGTCCCTTAAAGGAGTTGGTGTTCGTTAAGCAACCCCCGGGGTTCGAGGACCCCAACTTCCCTAACCATGTCTACAAGTTTGATAAGGCGCTCTATGGACTTAAGCAAGCACCACGTGCATGGTATGAGCACCTTAGAGAGTTATTGTTAGACCGTGGATTTGAAGTTGGGCAAATTGATCCCACTCTTTTTACTAAGAGGGTTAAAGGGGAGCTTTTCGCATGCCAACTATATGTTGATGATATTGTATTTGGCTCGTCTAACAAAGCTTTTAATGATGAATTTTCAAAGCTTATGACCGATAGGTTTGAGATGTCTATGATGGGCGAGTTGAAGTTCTTCCTTGGATTTGAGATCAAGCAATTGAGAGGAGGGACTTTCATTAGCCAAGCAAAGTACATTCAAGACATGCTCAAGCGGTTTAATATGGCCGATGCTAAGGAGAAGAAGACACCTATGGATACCAAATGCCATCTACAACTTAACCCAAAGGGTATAGATGTGGATCAAAAGCTCTACCGCTCCATGATAGGTTCGTTGCTTTACCTTCGTGCATCTAGACCCGATATTGTGTTGAGTGTAGGTGTGTGTGCAAGGTATCAAGCAGCTCCTAAAGAAAGCCACATGTTGGCGGTCAAGAGAATCCTACGATATTTAGTTCATACCCCAAGGATTGGTTTGTGGTACCCAAGGGATTCTTCTTTCACTCTTCGTGGGTTCACGGATTCGGATTGGGCCGGTGATCAAGATGATAGGAAATCAACTTCCGGGGCTTGCCAATTCCTTGGTAGTTCCTTGGTGAGTTGGTCTTCTAAGAAGCAAAATTGTATTTCTCTCTCCACCGCCGAAGCCGAGTATGTGGCCGCCGGTAGTGCTTACACTCAATTGTTATGGAGGAGGCAAATTTTAAAGGAATACGGTGTCAATTGTGACAAAGTGCCTTTTGTGTGACAATGAGAGTGCTATCAAGATCGCCTACAACCCGGTGCACACTCAAGGACCAAGCATATTGAGATTCGTCATCATTTCATTCGAGATCATGTTGCCCGTGGAGACATTGAGCTAGCATATGTGCCAACCAAAGACCAACTTGCCGACATTTTCACGAAGCCACTTGATGAAGCAAGATTCACTTATTTGAGGAATGAGCTAAATATCGTGGATTCGAGGAGTTTGGCTTGACCATCTTGCATACACACCTATAGGTCAATTCCATATTGGGTTTAGGTGTAGGCATGGATATAGGGGGAGTGTTGTCCGAACCATTGGGCTCTCCCTCCCCCCATTATGCCTACATTAACGCATTCATTGTTCTACTCTATATTCAATTCATGAATTGTGAGCTTAAATGATGAGTTTTGAGTGAGAACCCAAGATATATCTTCGCGGTGTCTCACTCTCCCATACTCATATATGGTGGCTTCGGCCACCGACCTCCTCATGTGAGGAGTTGGGTCTTATTTGGTATTCATTTGGATTTTCTAGACCTATATGTGTCACTATGTGCGTGCTATGGAAAATCACTCATGCTTGGCCTTTCACCTTTGCATCTTGCAAACATGAGTGCCGTACCATATTAAGACAGTTTGATATCTTGTCCTAAGCCCCAACTTATCCCTGAACCATTGCTTTCTATCACTCGTGTCCAGTTTTTGTGTGTGGCATTTGATCCTAGAAGTCTCTCTGGCGGCTGGCCGGAAATTTCGGCCTCCGCCCCCGGGCCGAAATTTCCGGTCTAAGTGACTGGGCACCTTTTTACCTGGGCCGCGGGGTGAACTCGCTCTTCACGAGCAGTTCTTCCACCCCCCGCGCCCTCTTCTTCTCTCTCCGCCCGGGAGCACCCGCCGCCGGCCGACCGGGCCGCCTCCGCCCCGGATTCTTCCGTGTTTTTGCCGGATCTGCATCTCCTCGACGAGGGGATCCTTCTCCTCCGCTCACTTTTCGCCATGGACGCCGGTAAATACCTCTAATTTTGAATCTAGGACGAACTCAAAATTCGTTTAACCTAGGTGATTTAGATGGTATTTGCTAGTTTCTATTGGTAGGAGTGTGCATCTAGGCTAGGTTCTCTCTGTGTGTAGTAGTGTTTTGAAAGTAGATTACAATTTGGTTAGGATTCAACGGAATTTCCGTTCGCTACACAAGGCCGGAACTTCCGGTGTGTAGCGGCCGGAAATTCCGCCCGTCCGGAACTTCCGCCCCTTGGCCGGAATTTCCGGGGGCCGGAAATTCCGCCTTTTGGGCCGGAATTTCCGGTATGAACCTGCCAAATTTTGCTACTTTCTCTTCACCACTATTTCTTTTTAGCCACCGGACACGAGTGCTTACCTTTGCTTGCCCATCTATCTATGCTTCCTTTGCAGGTTCGAGTCACTCTCGTTTGCGCACCAAGCGTGCGGCCTCTCGCACTCCTCGTAGCACTCCTCGCCCTCAAGACATCGAGTTTGATTCTGAGTCAGACCAGGAGACCTTGGCCTCACGCCGCTCTCAGCTTGACAGGCAGCGCAAGAAGAAGAAGGCTGTGCAGGTGGTTATCAGTGATATGAGAAAGTCCGAGTTCATTGAATGGCGCAAGACAGACTTTTATGCAGAGCCTCGTGATCTGGAGATTGACAATTGCTTCTGGTGCCATGAGCAGGAGATCCTCTACAAGGAAGTGTATTTGGCCATGTCTGAAAAGAAGAGGGTTTGCCCTATGAAAGCTATTGACTTTGACCACCTAATGAAGAAGGAAGATTACTTTGGGACTGCTATCCGGGTTGTGGACTGCTTGGGACTGAGGCGTCTGATGGATACTGAGTGCAACTACAATGTCACCATGATCCAGCAGTTTTATGCGACCGTAGTGTTTGACTCGGATGTGAACATTGGAATGACTTGGATGTCTGACACCCATATGCTCACCTCCAACTTCAGGGAGTTTGTTGCCATTCTTGGTTACCGTTTTGCTGGCTCCATTCTCAATGAGGGGTCTCGCATGCATCTCATTGGATCTTCTTATGACAAGGCTCAGCTGAAGGATCTTTATAGTGATGAGAGCAAGGTTGGGAGCACCTCCGGCCTCCTTCCTCTCTATGACATTCTCTTGCGCATGTTCCGGGAGTCCATTGCTCCAAGTGCAGGTAACAATGATGCTATTCGTGGTGGGCTTGTGAATCTTCTTCACTTTGCCCATGAGACAGCTACTCAGGGTACGCTTCGCCCCAATGCGAACCATGTGGACGTTATGGACTATATCTTCAACGAGATGTATGATTCTATGATCAACAAGAAGGTGCCTCCTTATGCACCTTATATGATGAAGCTCATCAAGGCCAAGTATCCGTTTTCTGATGATGTTACTGACCCCGATGTGGAGCTTACCTGTGAGACTCATGGAAGGGTCAAATTGAACCGGAAGGACGCTCATCTCACTCGTGGTGCCTCTTCAGCCCGTCGTGCTCCCCCCGCGTCTCGTGTCCCTCCTAGTGCTCCTGAGGGCTCATCTTCTGAGGGTGGGGCTCGCCCTAAGCGTTCATGGATCAAGCGTGCTATAGTGAAGATTTTGTGTATGAATGTGGCCATCCACAAGGAGAACTATCATGGCTACACCGAGCGCCGTCTTATATTGCAGAATCAGCAGCAGATCATGGCTCATCTTCAGATGCCTCCACCTCCTCCTGAGCAGCAAATTCAGCCCCTTGTTCGCTACAAGCACTGGAACAACAAGTTTGTGGATTAGACTATTGATGTGCCTGAGGATGAAGACAGTGAGGAGGAGGAGGAGTCCGAGGCCACGGTGTCGGAGTGATCTTTGTGGGACGTGTTTAGTTTCGCTCTTTTCCCTTTTTGGTATCTTGATGCCAAAGGGGGAGAAGTAGCTCTTAGGCGTTCGGGTATTTGCATGGGTTGGGCACAAGCTTCTCTTTGTCTCATTTGCCTTTTCTAAGCTTGTGCCTATGTATCTTTCCTTTCATGAGTTAAACTCTGTGATGTGTGGTGTAAGACATGCAAACCTTTGTGACCTACTTCATGTTATCGTGTTATTTAAGCTCTCATCTAGGGGGAGCTCCTTTCGAGGGGGAGCCCCAAATTATACTTGTGTGTGTGTTGTCATCAATCACCAAAAAGGGGGAGATTGAAAGAACATCTCTTAGTTTTGGTGATTTAATGATAACACATATTATGGGCTAATCATGTTTGGTTAAGTGTGTTGACAGGCTTTTAGGTGGTTAGACCCAAATGGTGAAAAGATCAAAGTAAAGATCAAAGACGAAGAAGAGAAATGGGTTTCTGTCTTTTTCAGGACCGGAAGTTCCGGCCCTCTCGGCGGAATTTCCGGGGGCGGAAATTCCGGCCTACGGGCGCAAGTTCCGGCCCCAGCGCGAAATCGACTAAGTCTTTTTGGGATCCCTCTCTGGAGGGGTCCCGGAACTTCTCCCCGGAAGTTCCCCCCGGAAATTTCCGGTGGTGCGGAAATTCCGGCCCGTGGAAATTTCGGGTGGAAAAACGACTAAGTCATATTTGGGATCCCTCTCTAGAGGGGTCCCGGAACTTCCCTCCGGAAGTTCCCCCCGGAAATTTCCGGTGGGGCGGAAATTCCGGCCTCCTGGCCGGAAGTTCCGGTCCGTGGAAATTTTGGGCGGAAATATGGCTAAGTCATTTTTGGGATCCCTCTCTGGAGGGGTCCCGGAACTTTAATCCGGAAGTTCCCCCGGAAATTTCCGGTGGGGCGGAAATTCCGGCCTTCTGGCCGGAAGTTCCGGCCCCCTGGAATTTTCCGTGGGATTTCGACTAAGTCATTTCGGGGATTCCTCTCTGGAGGGGTCCCGGAGGTTGTGGGCGGAAATTCTCCCCGGAGATTTCCGGCCCACCGGAAGTTCCGGTGTGATGGCCGGAAGTTCCGGCCCCTGGCCGGAATTTCCGGCCCTTTAACCCGGAATTTCCGGCCTCCCGATTCCTGCAACGGCTAGAAATCCTGGAGGGGTATAAATACCCCTCCACCTACCTTGAGCCCCTTAGCTCTTGCACTCTCTCTCTTCATTAAAAGCAAAAGCTCATAAATACAAGATCTCTCAACTCCTCCAACCAAAGGCTTTGATTCTTGGAGGATTGAAGGAGGAGGCCCCGATCTACATCTTCACCGAGTAGTTTTTCATTTCCCCCTCATTCACTTGAGGGATTTCTCTTCTAGGGTTAGCATTGTGTTACCCTAGATTCTTGTGCTCATTTCTTGTTGTAATTGTGACAGATTCGTTGATTTGGGAGCCCCCAATTCAGTTGTGGATGTGTGCCCCAAAAACATCGTAAAGGCTCCGGTTTCTGCCTCGAAGGATTCCGATAGTGGAAGGTGAACCAAACCCTCGGGTGCGGTTCATCGGAGAATAGGGTGAGGCCTTCGTGGCATCTTGAGTAGGCCTCTTGTGGCGAGCTCACACCCCTCCAACGAGACGTACTCCCTTAACAAGGAGAAACTCGGGAATACATCCTTGCCTCCGCGTGCTTCCGAGCGTTACTTTCAAGCGGGTATCCTCGGGCCCACATCCCGCATACAACGGAGCATTCGAGTCTATGTCCAGCTGCGCCAGCTTAGCCTCTCTAGCAGCGTTACTCGACTTTCTGAGAAGCAATTCTTGAACATGAGGGTCCCGCACGACTGAAGTTAGCAGCGTCGGCGTGCCCGCGTCTTCTCCACCATTTACGTCGGCTTCTTCTTCATCATCATGCCCGACATATTCTTCGTCATCATAATCAGGAGGCGCCTCTTCATCTTCCAGATCATTTCCCGCCGCGCCCCCATGGACGTCATCATCATCATCCTCGTAAGTGAAGTCATCCATAACCTTTCCTGAGCAGATGCTCCTGCAATGTGCCGAAAAAGGGATCGAGCACGGTGCCAAGTTTGCATGTTCGACACGGACAATTTATCCCGGTGTCGTTGTTTTTAACCATCACGGTCGTCGCATATTTCAAATATCTAGCAACAATACTTTCGCTCATCATGATGACCATTGTCGCCCCCGCTCTACATATAGAACAAAGGAATTATATTAGAAACAAAATATTTCACGGAAAAATTTGGCATGACCTTTGCTAATTTTTGGCCTTAGGAGTGCCGGAAAATTCGCCGAAATGGAAATGAATCTACATTTCGGCGAAAACATCGGCAACTAATCATTTCGATCATGGCATACACATATGCAAACACACGCAACCACACACACATCCTCATCCATCACAATGCAACCAATTCATCCATCACACATGCATACAACAACCACAAACATATCACAACCCTTCTCATCCATCACATAGAACCACACACATCAAAGCCTTCTCATCCATCACATACACTCACCTTCCAACGAAGACGTCGAAAGAGAGAGCGCCCGGAGGAGGAAGATCGAGCACGAGGTGTGGGAGATGTTTCCTCACATATACATGAAGAAAATAAGTAGATTTATGTGGCAAAATATGTGAAGAAAGAGAAGAAAATGAGGTGGGGAGAGGAAGGGGCGTGCATATCTGGAATTGAGAGGTGGGGAGGAGGAAGAGGAGAGGAAAAGAGGAGAAAAGGGGGTGGTGGTGGTGGCAGCCAAAAAGTAAAAGTGCACCCAGGCTTAGCCGTGGCGCACGAACGGTGGCTGCGCCACCACTATATCCTAGCCGTGGCGCACAGTAATTCCCTGCGCCATGGCTAGGTGGGGTAAAATTCGCGCCAGAAATGGTGCAGATGGGACCCACACTTACCCGTGGCGCACGAGGGCACAGTGCGCCATGGCTAAGTGGGTTAAAATTGGCGCAAAAAATGTGCACCGGGTCCCACACTTAGCCGTGGCGCAGGGTATTACTGTGCGCCACGGCTACGCGGCTACCCATGGCGCACATGTTTGTGCCGCGCCACGCCTAAGTGCGCACATGCCGGCCGGCCAGGGCCCATCTTAGCCGTGGCGCACTTCTTAGAAACCTGCGCCACGGCTAAGTTGGTGTCAGTGGCGCAGCACCAAGCGGTGCGCCACGCATACTTAGCCATGGCGCACCACGCTGATAGTGCGCCACGGCTATGTGGCTTACCTATAAGCCTTTTCCTAGTAGTGTACCACGCAAACACTTTAGTTTTAAGTGGGATCTTCATCTTCCAAATTTTGTTATTATCTTTAGTATCGACTGGCACTTCGGGTAGAATTAAAACTCTATACATAGAACCAACCGAGAATTTACCATTCTTCATAAGATTCCAATGAAATTTATCTAGACCTTCCGACAATTGAACTGAATCCAAACGGATGAGCAAGGCCTTACAGGATGCTTGTCTTGTTCCAAGTAAACTTTTTCTGAACGAAACATCTGGTGGGGATGTACCCAACACCTTCGCAATCGTGTCGCTTTTGTTTCGTACAATAGTGTATAGAGCCGGATATTGTTCTCTGAGGGTAGATTGGCCTAGCCATTTATCCTTCCAGAAACGAATTTCCGATCCATCCCTAATTGAGAAAGATCCATGTGGGAAAAAAACTTCTTTATAGCCATAAGACCAGCCCAGAAGTGTGAATCGCCAGGTTTACAAAGAACCTGAGAAACAGTTTGATCTCCCACATACTTTCTCCTAAGGATGGTTTGGCAAACTCCATCTTCCGAAAGAAGTTTGAAGAGTCATTTACCTAGCAAGGCTCTATTCTTGACCTTGAGGTCGTGAATTCCGAGCCCTCCTTGGTCTTTAGGACAGCAAACCACACTCCATTTAGTTAGACGATATTTTTTTCTTCTCACTATCCCATTGTCAAAAGAATCTAGACCGGAAATAATCCAATCTTTTTAAGACTCCTTTGGGCAATTGGAATAATGAAATCATGTACAGTACCATGTTTGTTAGTACCGAATTTATGAGAACCAGTCTTCCACCCAGGGACAAGAGTTTGACTTTCCAGCTATTTAAACGTAATTGAAGTCTTTCCTCCACCTTTTTACATTCAGCATTTGTAAGTTTCCGATAATGAATCGGAATACCCAAATAGTTGATAGGAAATTGACCTTGCTCACAGCCAAAAAGTTCAGCATCGAAGGTGGCGTTTTCTCGAGCCTCGCCAAAGCAAAACAATTCCCTTTTATGGAAATTTATCTTAAGGCCCGAAAGTTGCTCGAATGCTGACAAGATCAGCTTAAGGTTACGAGCTTTTTCAATGTCATGTTCCATAAAGAGAATTGTATCGTCAGCATATTAAAGAATCAATAAACCACCATCAACAAGATGCGGAATCACTCTGTTAGCCCCTGTTTTTGGCAGGACCCGGGTTCAAGTTCACTCAAGAAAATGGAGACCCGGCAGAAGCTAACCCGGATCAGTTGCAACCCGGATCACAGGTTCGAGCTCACTCAGAATGGTGACTCGGAGAGGATCTGGGGAAGTGACCCGGCAGAGGTTAACCCGGTTCAGCCAGGACCCGGTGCAGGTCAGACTCGAAACTTCCTGAAGATTCCACAAGTTGCACCAGAGATGCCGGACGCGAGGTGATTTAGTGCTTGTAGAGCCAAAAACGGAAGTCGGTGACGATAGAAGGAGTTCGGGATCAACCCGGAAGGACAAAAGGTAACTTTCCAAAAGAAGCCGGAGACAACGCTTGCAGTCCGAATCCAACACGACGCCGGCCAGGAATCTTACCTAGTTTAGAAGTAAAAACCGACCTATGCTATGAGTTGTAATCCTTGTAGAAGTACAATGCTTGTACGGGAAAGTCCAGCCGCCTCGCTATATATATGTAGGAGGTGACGGCCGATTGAAATTGAGCAAACTATCGACAATCAATACCAAACCTTACTTTTTACCCTCAAACCTTTGTTCCTGCTTCCGTTGTTCGGCGACTTCGTGAGAGTTCAACGAATATCGACACTCAAGTTGAGAGCAGTCCAATCCGGCTTAACTCAGCCAATCGTCGCCGGCTTCCTCCGACGGGGTCCCTCCCGAGGGGCTGGGGCGTCTGGTTCTAAAAGAACCGGCTTGCTGTCTTGCGTATCGTGCTGCAGGTCAGTCTCCCGTGGGGCGAGTTGCGGAGTATCTCCCCCGGCACCGTGGGTACACGAGGACGTGTTCGTGTGACGCGTTTTTAGCGCAACACACTTTTTGGCGACTCCGTTGGGGAAGATTTCTAACCTAAATCGGGCAACAATGACCAGTTCTAAGGCTACAGATCTGTCCGGCATCACCACCGACAACATCATCAAGCCTACCATCAAGGATTTGTCGGAGGCACAACGCCAAGGCCTGGATGAGTGGAAGAAGAAGAGAAGCGATTAGTTCGAGGCACTACGACTCAAGCGGGAGCAGGAAGACGAAGAGTTGTACTTGGCCAGCTTCAAGTTAGATCGGCAAGGTGTAACCGCGCCGATCAAGGAGCCGGAATATGTACCTCTGAACGTCAGCACCGACAAACCCGCCGTAAGTAACAGTATCTTTTCTCCTGAACAAATAGCCGAAATCCAGTTTTATGTTTCACAAGGTACGAATACTGTCTATAATGCTGTGCTGGAACATGAGAAGGCTAAGAAAAACACCATCCAAGCCCAAACATCGGACACTCAACCGATGAGCCCGAACAGGGAAAACCGGATTGTTAGGGCATTGCCTTGTCCGACTCCGATCTGAAGTTCACCCTACCCGGCAGGTCAGACGGGACCAGCGGTGCAATTTCCGGGACGTGAGTCAATGCCGAATTCAAATTCGGCTCCTTGGATGCAATCTGGCCCTGTGACTAATTCTGCTCCTGGTCCGAGTCAATTGGCCAATATGGATGATTTAGTGGTAGAATTTAATAGGAAATTGGACCAGATAGCATACGACAAACTCGGGGTTAGGCTGAGACCTAGGACCTACACTAAACCCTATCCCGAGTATTTTGATTTACAACCCTACCCACCTGGCTATAGAGTTCCCGAGTTTTCTAAGTTTAATGGGGTGGATAACAAATCGACATGGGAGCATATTAGTCAATATTTGGCTCAATTAGGCGAGGCTAATCATGATCATATCAAAGTTCGCCTGTTCTCTTTGTCGCTAACCGGGGTTGCGTTTTCTTGGTTTTCGGCTTTAGCTCCTAATTCTATACACACTTGGTTTCATTTGGAGCAAAAGTTTCATGAGCACTTCTATGCCGGAGAGATCGAGTTAAAATTGTCCCATCTTATGTTGGTTAGGCAAAAGCATGATGAATCGGTATCCGATTATATCAAGAGATTTAGAAACACTAGAAATCGATGTTATAGCTTGGTGATAACCGAGAGAGATATGGCCGACTCAGTTTTTAACGGATTAAGGACGTATCTAAGAGAGAAGGTAGAAGGACACGAGTTTTCCTCTATCGGTCAGGTTCAGGAGAGAGATCTGGCTCATGAAAGCCGAGTTAACGAGTCCAAAGACTCGCATCGGATGAGCAGGGGTCGGCTTAACACTGTCGAATACGATGCCGACTCCGGTGATGAAGCCAATGTTTACGTGGCCTAGTTTGTTTGGTCGAGTAAGGCCAAACCCTATACATGTGATGACCTAAAGCCGGTTCGTAAGAACCGGGATGATGAGGTGAAGTGTAGCTTTAACGTAGGCAAATGTGATAGAATATTTGATGCCTTGTTAAAGGATAAAGTGATCTAGTTAACCATATTATGTTGTCTCCTGATGAATTAAGGCGACGTGCTTATCGCAAGTATCACAATTCTTTCTCTCATGCTACTAATGATTGCAATGTCTTTCGTCGACAGATTCAATCGGCTCTCAATGATAGATGATTGAGCTTTGCCGGTATGGCCATTGACACACAGCCGTTCCCGATGAACGTGCTAGATATAGAGGGAAAGAAAGTTCTTCTTCGACCAGAAGCGGCCGAGGGCGCTAACAAATCTAACGTGGTTATTGGTGAGCCCAGTAAAGAAGCCGGTGTCAAGGAAGCAAGGAGAGAGATTACATTGATCCGGCAACCCGATGGAAAGGAGGTTATCAAGGTCACCGTCAAGAACTCCACACTCGGGGGGCAGCAACCATAAGCGAGAGAATTCAGAATCCGGAATCCGGAACTCGGGGGGCAACCTCGTTTCATGAAGCCCAATAACCCGGAAGTCGGCAAGTGGAAGACAAATCAGGTTGAATACAAGCTAAGGAAAATCAAGCCGACTTTCGATATGTTGCTGAACAAATATGTGCACCAGGCCGGGTCTAAGGTAACCCGACAATATGGGAAGCGACCGAGGTCACCATCTACCGAGAGAAACTACCGGCATCAGGAGTCGGCTAGGGAGTCCAAGCATAGTAACCCGGCAAACTGTGCGAAGCTAAATCGTGTATCCGGGTGATTCCTCTTATTGGCGAGTCAAGGAGCAAGGAGCCAAGGCAGCCGACATAGAGATGAGGTTGATCCCGGACAACTCATTGGTCATTGGGACGCACGTGCTGAAACTGAATGACCCGGTTACAGAACCAGCAAATGATAAGGCGATACTTGCTATCGTGCCTAAAGCGACATCCAGTGACCATGAAGCCGGATCCAGCCGAACTGAGGTACTTAAACCCCGGGATCCAAAATACACCCAGCCAAAGTGGTGCCCGCCGGGTATAACGAAGACACAGAAGCGGAAACTACAAAGGGCAAGGAGCCGGGAAAAGGCAGAAAAGGAGGCCGAGCAGGCCAGAGACGCCAAGTTCAATGCTGAAAGATCAATGGTGTCGGCTCAAGTGTGGATACCAAAGACGAATCCTCCGACGATTCCTTTGATGATTACGTCGAGTTCTACTGTGAACAGCGAAGCATGACTGGTTTCTGTACCAGCCATTACTTATTCATCATGGGCGGATGAAGTGGAAGCAGCAGATTCGGAAGTAGAGAACAAGCCGACATCAGACGAGTCGGATACCGAGTTAGCCAACGAAGACCCGGCAGATGATTCAATGGGCGAGGAACCAGCAGGAAACTTGGAGTTGGCGATGAATGACTCGGAGAATCCACTAGATGAAGAGCTACTGGACTACGAGAGCACACCGACTCAGGTAGGTATGGATATTAACATGGTATATTATTTGCCTACTGAATTTCATGCTGTAGAAGAAGAAGCCGAGGTAGCGCAGATTAACTTCGGACCCAAGAATACTATCTTCGAGAAACCCGAGGGACCGGTTAAACACCTTAAACCTTCGTACGGCAGAGGGCATATCAACGGGAAGCCGGTTACCAGGATGATGGTTAATGGAGGTTCTGTGGTAAACCTAATGCCGTATTCTGTCTTCAAGAAATTGCAATTAGAGGATGATGATCTCATGAAGACAAACATGGTGTTGAACGGGTTCGAAGGAGGAGAAGGAGTAGAAGCGAAAGAAGTTATTAGTTTGGAGCTTACAGTGGGAAGCAAGACCTTGGCTACTGCGTTCTTCGTTGCCGAGGTGCAAGGGAATTACAACGTGTTACTCGGACGAGATTGGCTCCATGCAAATCAATGTGTGCCATCTACCATACACCAGCAACTCGTACAATGGATCAACGATGATATTGAAGTCGTTCATGCTGATAACTCGGCATGTATTGCCTTAGCCGAGTCCATTGTTGATTGGCAACACTTTAATGTCACATGTCTTTCGGGACATGACTTATCCGGGTTCGATTTCCTGAGTGCTAACAGGGACGGATTCGTGCCAGTATCCTTAAAGCCGGTTGGAGATAATCGGCTGCGACTTAAATAAATGGATCCCAATATCAGTGAGTGGTTGCAGAAGCGTCTAGACAAGTATCGGGCAGAGAGAAATGATATGTGTGAAGCAATTAAAGAACCAAACAACATGGATAAGTTGGGACAAGGTTTTACGTCGGCCGACCCACTCGAAGAAGTGGATATCGGGGATGGCACTGTTCCTAGGCCGACATTTGTAAGCCGGAATTTAGAAGCCGATTATAAATCCGAGTTAATCGCGCTAGTGAAGGAATACGTGGACTGCTTTGCTTGGGAGTACCACGAGATGCCCGGGTTAAGCCGAGAGCTCGTTGAGCATCGGTTACCGAAAAAGGCCGGTTTCAGACCATATAAACAACCGGCTCGCAAATTCAACCCGGCAATATATGATCGGATCAAAGAAGAGATTGGTCGGCTTCTAAAAGCCAATTTTATCCGGCCTTGCAAGTATGCCGAGTGGATTTCCAACATTGTGCCGGTTGAGAAGAAAGGATCCGGTAAGATCAGAGCGTGCATAGACTTTCGAGATCTGAACCGAGCTACGCCCAAAGATGAATATCCTATGCCAATAGCCGACATGCTTATCAATGATGCTTCGGGACACCGAGTCATCAGCTTTCTGGACGGAAACGCGGGGTACAATCAAATATTCATGGCTGAAGAAGACTCGGCCAAGACAGCTTTTCGCTGCCCCGGGTTCGTTGGTTTATTCGAGTGGACGGTAATGACCTTTGGGTTGAAAAATGCCGGAGCCACATATCAGAGAGCAATGAACTTGATATTTCACGATCATATTGGGGTCATACTGCAAGTTTACATTGACGACATGGTTGTTAAATCGGACGACAAGTTAAATCATTTGGCCGACTTACGACTCGCGTTTGAAAGGATGAGGAAGTATGGGCTCAAAATGAATCCGTTGAAGTGTGCTTTTGGTGTGTTGGCTGGGAGGTTTCTCGGTTTTATCATACATGAATCCGGCATAGAAGTTGATCCGGCAAAGATTGAAGCAATCCAGAAAGTGCAGGTGCCGAGTTGTAAAAGGGACATGCAGAAATTCCTAGGCAAGGTAAATTATTTGAGAAGATTCATTACTAACTTGTCTGGGAAAGTTGATGTGTTCACACAGATACGTCAGCTCAAAAATGATGACGGGTTCACTTGGGGGGCAAAGCAGCAAGAGGCATTTGATAGAATAAAAGCTTGCTTGTCTAAACCTCCGGTTCTGAGGAAACCGAGTCGTGGTCTGCCGTTCCGGCTTTACATTGCTGCCGAGAAAATGGTGATTTGAGCAGTTTTGACTCAAGAGGCCGAAGGACAGGAGTACGTCATCACATACCTGAGTCGGCGACTGCTGGATGCCGGGTCAAGGTACAACTTTGTGGAAAGGTTGTGCTTGTCTCTCTATTTTGCTTACACCAAATTGCGCCATTATCTTTTATCTAGTGAGTGCAAAGTTTTTAGTCAAACCGATGTCATCAAACACATGATACATAGGCCGATTCTCAGTGGACGAATCGGCAAATGGGCATATGGGTTAATCGAGTACGATTTGGCTTATGAATCTCTCAAATCTGTGAAAGGCCAGGTTGTAGCCGATTTCATCGTTGAGCATCGGATTGACCTAGAGTAAGAAGCCGACTTAAATATTGTGTCGGCTGTACCGTGGAAACTATATTTTGACGGTTCGGTTTGCTGTAGTGGACAAGAAATCGACATTGTGTATATTTCACCCCACGGTACTATCTTTGAAGCCTCTTGTCGTCTCGATTATTTTTGCACTAACAATGAAGCCGAATACGAAGCTCTTCTATTCGGATTGGAAATTTTAAAGGATGCAGGGGTAACTCATGTCGAGGCATATGGCGATTCATTGCTTATTGTCCAGCAAGTGGCCAAGATCTTCCAATGCAATAGTGGATCACTCAACACATATCTCGACAGGTGCCTGGATATCATATCAACTTTGGATTACTTTTCTATATCTCATGTTTCCATGCAGGACAACTGGCTCGCCAACGAGTTGGCACAGCAGGCATCAGGCTATCATGTCAGTAGAGGAGTATTTTTTACAACAGAGAAGCCTATGCTAGCTGTCGTCAATGACTCGGAATCTAGAGGGAAAGCCGGGTTATCTAATTCGGCTCCGGAGGAATCTGGTGGAACCCGGTTAGCTGATTGGAGGACACCTATTGTTGATTATCTGAAGAATCCGAGTCAGAAAACAGATAGGGCTGTTCGGTGGCTTGCTTTTAAGTATACTTTGATAGATGACGAATTATATCGCCGAACAGCTGATGGTCTTCTTCTTAAATGCCTGGATGAAGATCAATCTCGGGTTGCCATGGGAGAAGTTCATGATGGTTTATGCGGGACACATCAGTCGGCTCACAAAATGAAGTGGATGCTCAGACGAGCCGGATTCTATTGGCCGACGATGATCAATGACTGCTTCCGATACTACAAGGGATGCGAAGCGTGTCAGAGATTCGGAGATATTCAGTTAGTACCGGCTTCACTTCTTAATCCGGTAATAAAGTCGTGGCCTTTTCGAGGATGGGCATTGGATTTCATTGGTATGATTAACCCGACTTCATCCAAAGGGCATCGGTTTGTGTTGGTTGCTACTGATTATTTCACCAAGTGGTCCGAAGCAGTACCCCTACGGAATATGACCCACAAGGAGGTAATTCAATTTATCACAGAGCATATTATCCACAGATTCGGCATCCCGCAAACTCTCACTACAGATCAAGGAACCTTATTCATGGCCAAAGAGGTGAAACAGTTTGCCGAATCACTCGGGATCAAGATGCTCAGTTCATCTCCGTATTACGCTCAAGCCAATGGACAAGCCGAATCAAGCAACAAAATTCTGATCAAGTTGATTAAGAAGAAAGTACAAGACTACCCGAGGAGGTGGCATGAGGTACTGTCCGAGGCATTATGGGCCCACCGGATCTCAAGGTATGGTGCAATTAAGGTAACTCCCTTTGAGTTAGTTTATGGGCAAGAAGCCATTTTACCGGTAGAAGTAAAACTGGCTGCTTTGAGGTTTGCTGACCAAAACGATTTGTCGGCTGAGGATTATCATAATTTAATGATGGAACATAGACGAGCTAGCCGACAACGTATGAAGGCTTTGAAGGACATTGAGAAGGAGAAGTTGCGGGTAGCAAAAGCTTATAACAAGAGAGTCCGGCTTAAGGATTTTCAAATCGGCGATTTAGTCTGGAAAGTTATATTGCCGATCGGATCAAGGAGCCGAAAATTTGGCAAATGGTCATCGAGTTGGGAAGGGCCACTGCGAGTCATAAGGATTGTACCCGGAAAATCATATCTAGTAGAAACGTTGGAGGGCGGCATATTGCCCCGAGCTATCAATGGGAAGTACTTGAAGAAATTCCACCCGAGCGTGTGGCAAATTGCGTGAGCTGCACATATGGCCGATGAGCTTAAGCATCGCCCTTAGAAAAATCTTCTACATTGAATATTTTCTAGTACGCAAGCTTTACTAGAAAACAGGGGGGCATGTGTGAGCACCCGTTTTTGGCAGGACCCGGGTTCAAGTTCACTCAAGAAAATGGAGACCCGGCAGAAGCTAACCCGGATTAGTTTGCAACCCGGATCATAGGTTCGAGCTCACTCAGAATGGTGACTCGGAGAGGATCTGGGGAAGTGACCCGGCAGAGGTTAACCCGGTTCAGCCAGGACCCGGTGCTGGTCAGACTCGAAACTTCCTGAAGATTACACAAGCTGCACCAGAGATGCCGGACACGAGGTGATTTAGTGCTTGCAGAGCCAAAAACGGAAGTCGGTGACGATAGAAGGAGTTCGGGATCAACCCGGAAGGACAAAGGTAACTTTCCAAAAGAAGCCGGAGACAACGCTTGCAGTCCGAATCCAACACGACGCCGGCCAGGAATCTTACCTAGTTTAGAAGTAAAAACCGACCTATGCTATGAGTTGTAATCCTTGTAGAAGTACAATGCTTGTACGGGAAAGTCCAGCCGCCTCGCTATATATATGTATGAGGTGACGACCGATTGAAATTAAGCAAACAATCGACAATCAATACCAAACCTTACTTTTTACCCTCAAACCCTTGTTCCTGCTTCTGTTGTTCGGCGACTTCGTGAGAGTTCGACGAATATCGACAATCGAGTTGAGAGCGGTCCAATCCGGCTTAACTCAGCCAATCGTCGCCGGCTTCCTCCGACGGGGTCCCTCCCGAGGGGCTGGGGCGTCTGGTTCTAAAAGAACTGGCTTGCTGTCTTGCGTATCGCGCTGCAGGTCGGTCTCCCGTGGGGCGAGTTGCGTAGTATCTCCCTCGGCACCGTGGATACACGAGGACGTGTTCGTGTGACGCGTTTTTAGCGCAACACACTCCTTCAATTTGACCCTCAGATTTAGCATGTTCGATCAAGATAGCCAACATATCAGCCACTATATTAAATAGTATTGGTGATAACGGGTCACCCTGTCTGAGGCCTTTTTCGTTTGAAAGTAATTGCCAGTGTCATCATTGACCTTAATGGCTACACTTCCTCCCGTAACAATGCTATTTATTAACGCGCACCACTCAGCAGAAAAACATTTCATTCCGAGGGTCTGCTGAAGGAAAGACCATTTGACTTTATCATAAGCTTTCTAAAAGTCGATTTTGAGAATTACCCCATTCAGCTTTTTCCTATGTAGATCGTGAACTGTTTCATGTAAGATCGCAACTCCATCAAGGATGTTGCGGCCTTGCATAAAAGTCGTCTGAGACGGACGAACCACATGATCTGCCACACTATTCAGTCGAATCGTGGCTGCTTTGGTGAATATTTTAAAACTAACGTTAAGGAGGCATATAGATCTAAATTGTTGAATCATTTCTGCCTCGTTAACCTTAGGTAATAAAATCATCTCACCAAAATTGAGACGAAACGAACTCTAGCTATCCATTATGAAGACAAGCGAACGGTTGAAGCAAATCAGACTTGATAACATCCCAAAAGTTCTGGTAGAACTCAGCTGGGAAACCACCAGGTCCAGGAGCTGAATTATGTTTCATTTGGAAAACCGCCATCCTCACTTCCTTCTCAGAGTAGAGTTTAGTAAGTAGACTATTTTCCGTATCTGAAATCTGGGAAATATCCTTTGTTCAGGCCTCATACAAAGTGAAACTTACTTCATCTGGAGCACCGAACAGGTCTTTATATTAATTTGTAATATACGACTTTAGTTATTTATGTCCTTCAATCCTTTCCTCATCCTGGACTAACACATGGAACCCTTTGGATGGCGCGGGGGGCGGCCAGCCGTAGCTTAGCCAAGCTAGATTACACCCGGTTTGGTGACCTGCAACAAAGGGGATAGGGAGCGATCAGTACTTGATATAGCCAGTCATAGGACCACTGCCCTCGTCGCTGCTACGTTCGTACGTAGCATGGCAACAAGCATGGGTCCCTGACATCTCTCCAGCATGCATACATAGATAGATATACATAGATGGATTCTGGGTACGCAGTACGCACGTACTGTACGTACTAAGCTGCAGCCACCGTAAACCCAGCGAGCTGTTCAAACTTTCTTCTGAATTCTGACGATCCTCTGCTGGCAATTGAAGCCATGATGCGTCGTGTAGGATGGATGGATGGATGCTGCTCGACTGATTACCAGTACTGCGCACCTGGATTCACGAGCAGGCGTAGCCACTGGGCGGCACCACCCGGGCAGGGTTCCGAAGCTGGTCCAAGCCTCCAAGGAGTGGATGGAGGGGATTTTTACGTGCGAGGGCGTGCAAACCATCAGAGGCAGCACAGGGAACGCTCAGATACGGAGGTGTCGTTTTGGGCGTAAATTATTCGTCGCGTCAGCAACACTTGGGCCGGCCTCGGGAAGTACTCCACTCCACACCCCTCCTTCCGGGTCAAAAACGCTCCCAACGGGTTTCCTTTCTTCGGCTCCTGCTACTACGATCCCCTTCTTCGGTTTTTACTGCTAATAACAACTGAAGGTTTTTCGCGGAATGGGGGTGATTTCAGTTGTAAAATGCAGAGATCGAAGCGTGTTTACCCCTGTAACTACTGTCGTGGTAACGTTCTGGGTCATTTCCTCTATGAGGAGTAAAGAAAGAGGAACAACGTCCTCACAGAAAAGCAGCCTGAAATTAGAAAAGAGTATCTCTTCGCACTCCGATGAATCACACCTACGCTAGCCACGCACACCGAGGAGTCAAAGACGCACAGTGACGACACCAGCAGGAGGAACTTAATCCAAGAACACACCCCCAATTCGGACTGACGATCCATAGCTCCTCCTCTACTATATCAGATGCTCACATGACATCAGAGTTCAGAACACGGCAAAATGCGCAGCGCAGCGACGCCGCAGCATCGCTCTCCTGCTCTTACTAATTAGCAAGAAAACGAAGAAGAACTGGAGAAAATAAGTAGAATCTACTGCTACTCTTTACACAAGCGATGACAAGTTCCCTGTTCCTGGTGAAACCAGGAGTGCGAGCTTCTTTTTGCTCCTCCTCCTCCTCTCCTCGGCTCGATCGATCCTGCACTTACGCCATGCGGCGGCATTGCCTCGATCGGCTCAGGCGTACTCGCGCCAGCAGACGAGCATGGTGACGCAGCGGCGCATGATGTAGAACCGCGCGCGCTGCTCCTTGACCAGCCGCGCGCACCGGCCGGAGAAGGACGGCCGCCCTCCGCTCCCCTTGCCGCCGCCGTCGCCGCTCCCCTTGCCGCCGCTCCTCTTCTTGGACGACGGCCTGCACGGCTGCTTCTCCTCAGCGCCGTACATGTGATCCATGAGCTAGCACTTGGCCGACGAGCTTCTTCCTGATCGATCTCCGGCCCCTGAGTCCTTCAAGTGAGCTGCGCGAAGGGGACGGGATGGAAGGGAGAATCGAGAGTAGGAGTTTACTGAAGTGGGGAAGAGCATATACAAGTAGCTGATTATATAACGGAGCTGGGAGTGTCCTCGATCGTGGGTCCACACATGGCACGACCCCACAAGGAAAGGACCTACTAGGTGTTTTTCTACACGTACGTATGCAGGGTTTTTGCTGTTCGAAAACAAAGTTTGTTCATTTGCCGTTTCTATAAGCATCTCCAGTCGTGGCGACGATAGAGCGTCCTGATGAGTATATTGACGAGCTTTATTTAGCGCCGCATGGACAAAATTGTATCTATTGACGCCGCAGCTTCCCAATCGCGACGCCAATAGGAAGAATCAAAAAATTTGAAACTCGAGGGGACGTCGCAGCTTCCCTCGCCGGAGTGCGCGCGTCCTCCTCCCGCTTCACCTCCGGCTTGGGGCTTGGGGGTGAATGGCGCCGAGCGGGGTGACGAGGAGGCCGAGCCGGACGACAATGACGCCGTTATCCTCGCCGCCCAACGGTTCGGAGGGGGGCTGGCACCCCGCCACGCGGGGGGTCTCGAGGGGCGGGCCGCCGGCGGCGATGTGGTCCATGACCACCTCGAGGGTGCGCCCGGGCACCCCCCCCCCACCACCACTCATACCGGCCTTCGGAGTTCTTGTCGTTGGCCCGCCTAGGCGGCGGTCCCTCGCCGGTCCAGCTGTTCATCTCCTCGTCGTGGAGACGTTGCAGCTCGACCTCGTAGCGGCCGAAGTTGGCCGCGATCAGCCGCCATTGGGGATCGTTGCGCTGCTCGATGGTGAGCGCGCCCCAGTCATGGCGGTGGACAGCCTCCCTCTTGTCGTGGCTTGTCGGCGTGAGCGCGTCGGGGGCCGTAACCCCGTTGATGCTCAGCGCCCAACCTCCCGACGCTCGCATGTCGGGCAGCGCGGGGTACTGGTGGTCGTGGAGCGCCGTCGCCTCCTCCTTGCACAGTGTACGGGGGCGCCAGCCGTTGGCGGCGGCCTCGTTGTTTCGCTTGTCGAACGACATGGCTCGCGGTTTGGCTAGGGTTTGGCGCGGCGGCAGAGAGGGAGGGCGTCGTGGATGGAGATGGTGAGGTTGGGAGAGAGAACGGGGTGGGGTGGGGGGTGAGGGGATTTAACGTCGCCGGGGAGCGGTGGGCGGCGGCATCAAAAGAATCGCCGCATTGACGACGCCGTGTTGCAGAGGCGAAACGACGGCTCACTGTGGCCTTGGCGTCATCAATTCTGTTGACCGCGACGGTTGGGGCGTCCTGTGTCGCTGACAGGCCAGGCCTGCCCTGTCTCGACGTCGCTCGAAGTTTCGTCCGGCGCGCCCAAGCGGCTTCCGCCGCGGAGGGCATGGGCTGGGTGTGCCGGACGAGCTATTGGCGCCGCGACTGGGGGCCAAATTTCGTCTGACGCGTCCAATAGAGCTATTGACGATCCTATTGACGCGATGCTCTAATCTCCTATCACTCCACATGTTGCTTTTTCTCTTCTTTTTTTTGGGTAGCCCCTGCTGTGAAATAGTAGAACCTATCTATTGGTTTGTCCTCGCGCACCCTGGTGCGTGCAAGAACAGGAGCGTGACAGGGATCGATGGGGCCAAAGCGCCACGATCGATAGCACCTGTGGACTTGTTCGAGAGAGGGCGCGAAGTGGTTGAGACATGACAAACGTGAGCACACCCAATTAATACGTTCACCTATAGTGTTAGACTCGGTGTGTTTGTTGATTGATAAACTATTAGTAAAATATATTCAGAACACAGCAGAACCATCTAATCAAGTTATGATCGATGAAACAGAAGCAGCAGGAAACCATCAGGAAGCCGTGATGAACAAACAGTCAAACCTTCGGTGGTGTTGAGACACGAAGTGGCCATCCCCGCCTGCAGACGCAAGTAGACGACGACGCAGGGGGCTTAGCGGCAGATGATGATGCGAGGCGCCACCGTGCGTGAGGTCAAAAGCTTGAGCGGCCCGAACACTTTAGCTCGAACAGGCTAAAAAGCGCCCGCGTAGCGATCCTAAGTAGAGTTGCGCCGCTCCTTGGTAGAGTAGAGCTCGCCTCGCTCGTGGATGGATAAACACGACACATCGACGGAGCCTAGCAAGCTACTCTAGGTAGAATCGTCCCGTACCCGTACCGTACGGAGCAAAGTCGAGCGGGCCGGCCGGGGCGGTGGGGCGGGCAAGTCGGCAAGTGGCGGTGGGAGCAGCGAGGGTCCGGCCGGCCGGGGGCTCTCGCTCGCACGGCTAAACGCAGAGGCAGGGGCTCGCGCGTCCTCCGCCTCGGGAAGATGGCGATGGACGGGCGGTCGGCCACACCTCGCGACGCCAGATGGGCCCTAGATCTCTTCTCCCCTCCCGGCTCCCGCCACGCCATGCACTGTGCCTGCCCGTCTGTGTGTATACATGGCCCGGTCAAATACAACAGCGTACAGTACTACGTACTGCCTGACTCACTGATGCCGCCCGGCCAACTCCTGCGTGCTACACGGCCCCTCGTGCTGAAACAAAACGAAGAAGGAACATACTATCCATCGACTTCGATCCCATGCATGCGTCCGTATACAAGAGCATCTTCATCGGCAGCACCTGCCAAACGACCCCCAAACGTGGTTCGGACTTAAAAGCATCTCCAATGAGGACGTCAATGCAGCGTCCGGACGTTTCTATTAGTCTTTTCGCACAAAAAATGACTCCCAGTCGTGTCCCAAACAGCCAAAATTCATCCATGGACGCCAATTTCTTGTCCGGCGGCGACAACCCACGCCCTATTCTTTGGGTGTGCACTGTCGGCATCGGACTTTCCACCCACAGACCTCCACGTATTCCCCCCTCTCTCTCTCCTCTATCCCTTTCTCTCGCCCATGACTTCCATGGAAGGTTTCCCCAAATCCCCGGCAAGCCACGTCGAGCATGGAAATGGGGTGGCGGAGGCTGCCGCAGGCGCTGGTGGCGCCCGCCGCCAGGGGAGAGCTGCAGAGGAGGTCTGGGCGCTGCGAGCTCCACGGTCGCGGCAACCTCGCGGACGACCTCCAAAATGAGCTACATTTGAGAAGACGATCCACAAACCTGTTGGTGAGGCAAAGTGCCATTTCATAAATAGACAATAGAGTGTTTGGAAATATGTGGAACGGGAATTCGGTGTGCTCCAAGCTCGCTTTTGTGGTCATACGGTACCCTTCCCTATCATGGTCGCTAGATCGAATATGGGGTATCATGAATGCTTGTGTTATCATGCAAAACATATCATCGGAAGTGAGAGAGATTTGAGAATGGTTTCCAATGAGCTGTTTGACTATCAAGCCCATGTTGACGTGTCACAGCACGGGCACGCCCGTTGAGTTTGCTGATTTCCTTGCCACACATATACAAATTCGTGATCAAGCAACTGCGAGATGATCTAGTCGCAAACTTGTGCCCGGCGCTCAAAGCTCACGAGTTGTTCGATTGTCACGTTTTGCTTCTTGAACTTGACGAATTTGAGTTGTAATAACTTTATGTTCTCTATGTATGTTTGAATTATTATTATTGAACTATGCACTAATTGTTATGTGATTTTAGATAGAAATATGATATATCGATTTTAAAAGAAATGGTTAAATTGGACCACCCCTATTATGACCCTTTGGCTGGCCTAAAAAAAAAAAAAAAAAAACTTTGGCTTGTCCCGGCCCGTCTGCCCCTCCACGTCGTCGTTGCTCTAGTACCAAGAGGTCTCATCAGCGGTCATTCCAAGAGGAAGACAGCTGCTGCTGCCGCTCCTATAGGCAGCGCGTGACTCGACACGACACGGCACGACACAGTCCGCCATGCATGTGAGTTTGGGCTAGCAAGCTAGCTAGGCGGTCGTTCGTAGCTCCCGCCCGGTGCGTCACCCTGGTCGTTTCCTTCATCAGCACCACCGTCGCCGAGCACCAATGATTAAAGATACACAGATTGGGCCGAAATGCGAGACGGATACGATCGATGCCGCCGGTATATGCTGGCTGGCCGGCCGGCGGTCAAAGATGAAACTGCCCCGGCACGCCGTCGCTTGTAGACAGGCAGGCAGGCGCATGGCATTGGCAACGGATCGATCGAAGCTAGTAGATTGATCAGGCATTCATGCCGCTCCAGTGCTTGTGCCTGTATCTTTGACTTGCTAGTGCACGTACGGCCGGGCGCTCTGAAGGCGCCTGTCTCTGATCGAGGCGCAGCGGCGTTCCAGGAGCCGAGTGGCTCTGCCTGACTGCCTCGCTGCTGATCAGCCGCTGCGTTCTCCGTACGGCGGACGCAATGTACTTCCCTCACGCACCGCACTGCGCCATGCACTACATCACGTACTGAAATAGGAGGCACTTAATAGTGCCTCCAAAAGTCCAATAAATGCCACAAAAAGTTTTTTGAGGCAAAATTAAAAGTGCAGCATTTACTCGTGTCGTTAAAAGTTTTTTGTGGCATTTTTCAATAATGCCTAAAAAGGTTGTCATTTGAGGCATTATTTAGTGCCTCTAATGGTATCATTTGAGGCACTTTTGAGTGCCTCAAATGATATACCATTTGAGGCACTTTTCATTAGTGCCTCAAATGATATACCATTTGAGGCATTATTTAGTGCCTCTAATGGTAGCATTTGAGGCACTTTTGAGTGCCTCAAATGATATACCATTTGAGGCACTTTTGATTAGTGCCTCAAATGATATACCATTTGAGGCATTATTGATTGCCTCAAATGCTACCTTCGGAGGCAGTTTTGTGTGCCTCAAATGATATACCATTTGAGGCACCTTTTAATTAGTGCCTCAAAAGTACACCCTTTGTAGGCACCCATTTTACAATAACAATAGTAATTCACAATGACAACAATTAATTTCTCACACCAATGACAATACAATAATCAGTGAAGCAGCGACTATAATAGCACAATTACAATGACAACAATTAAAAATGGATTCTCTCCGTCTCTCACTAATAGCATTGAAGTGTGAAAACCATGAAGTAACTTCACCCCTGGCCATGACTGCTCCGTTGATGACTGCAGATTCATCATCTTTTAATTCACCTGGATTTGACGGTAAGAAGAGGAACTTGGGCTATAAGAAACATCCTCATAAATTTCTACTATCTGAAATATTGGAACCCTTGTACGAATGGATTGTTCAAAAAAGTGAATGGATCATCCAGATAAATGGATAGTGGTTATATGATTTAAATATCAGTCTTACTGGGGCTGTTGCGAATTGAACCCAAACAAGTAAAAAATGACTGGGATGAGACTAGTAATCTCATACTAATAAATTATTAACAATCCCATCTGGTTAGCATTACATATCCGCTAAGTCACTAAGTCACTCAAACCCGAATGCAGCTGACGAAACAAAAGATGTCACCCAAAAAATGATACCAAGAAAACACAGTTTAGCATTACATATCTTCTGTCAAACCAGATTAAGTTATCCCTCCAAATATAAGACACATGTGGATATTTACCACTAATGCTTATCAGCCGAAATTTTATTCTATATTGGTTGCAGTAACCGGTGGCATGGTGTCGTGATTGCAACTGCCAACTTAGTAGGCAATGCCAGTATGAACAACTTACTATCATGAATGCATGTTACTACACATTGATTACTATTCTGACGAAACAAATTACTTGCAGGCTATAGCTGTCAGACTCGAAAATATACTTCATAGGAACTAGCATGACAAATGATGTATATATCCAGATCTAGGAGTGAGATACGTAGAACAGTAGAAGGTACTTGAGCGTATATGCATACATGAAGTCCAGGCCAGTAGCACTTCAGCATCTCCTCAACATGTTGTGGAACTACATGAACCCTCCTTGACTCAATGAAAGGGTGACGACAAAGGATCCTCACACCAACCTATCAAGGAATGCAATAATGATTAAGCCCATGAGCATATACATATGTGGTAACTAGCTATGACAAAGAAGTCTCTATGTAACTTAAGTCTAAAACAAAGAGTTACAAGACCATTACTTGTACCGACAGAATGACAAATTACAAACTCGCCTTATACAACACTATCATTGACGCAAAATTATCTTGCAGAGTTCAAACATGACAAATGAAAAAAAATTAAATGTAAAAGGTGTGAGAAAAGTATGTCATATCTACTGGCACTGTCACACAACAGTCTAAGATGGTTAGCACCCCTCTCACTAGCAATTCACGCTACTGTTCATTCAACTATAATTACATTTTCTTTCTATCTGCGGTAGTGCACATAACCCATCCATAGGTGTGGTCCTGCATGCCACTCCATATTACTCCCTCCGTCCCAAAATAAGTGTCTTAGATTTGCTCAAATATGGATGTATCTAGATATAAAACATCCAAACAAAGTTACACATCCACTCCAAAATTCTAAAGATAATCAGCATCTTCTTAGGAAAATACAGGGATTTTTTTTTGACAAAACTATGAACAATTCTGCAGCATAATAATTATGGCAGTTTAGGGACAACTGGCTGTAAATAAAGCATACTTAAATCAAGAACTTGATGCAATTACATTTTAGAGCAAAACATGGAGCAGACCTGTAGTCGCTAAAGCATACTTAAAGTCTAAATTAATTCTACGAGGAAATCCTAAATCTGTACTGCTAACTAAGCTATATATTATTGACCATGGCAGTTCAAGTAGTACATAATTCTAGATTTGGCAACTTATCAAGCTACCAATCCTAATAAATACGAAGGGTCCAGGCATGCACTCGGACACTGACAGGTGGCTGGATAAAAAAGAACACTCAGATTCATACTTGATTTAATGCCATTTTCAACTGAGCATAAGAGAATATTCAGTGCATTACCTCATAAGAGAACCAGACAAGTTGAACTGTTGTTATACTGGAAGAAACGTGAGTTCATGAGTCCCATTCCCAGAACCACATTATGGGCATCAACATCGGATAAGAGAACTTGTAAGTCCTGTAAAAGAGCCAGAATCAAAAATTTGCATGCAAACAAGGCTTTGCTAAGACATCCTCTTTTTTTAATCAAACATATGTATAATGGGTACAACCCATAAAGCATCAATATAGATGTATAATGGCTTGATAGTCTGTCGTAATCCATTATCTAATATGCATGTTGTACATACATTTTGATGAATAATTTTACTTGCAATAGGGTGTTGTGGGCGTATTATAGATCGATTACATATGCATTAACTGGTAAATCTGCAAGTGAACTACCCTACACCAGCAGAGACAAGGCGCCATCCCCGCTCCCAAGCAGCAGCACCACTTCAAGACGCCAAGCTCCATCGCGTGCGCAAGCCCCCAATCCCCACCACGCTGACCCCAATTCACATTGGAAACAATATCTCAAGGATCTACGCACAAATTAAAGGAGAATCTCCGAAGGACCTAGGGTTAGGGAGAAGTGGCAGCGCACGCACCGCCGTGGATGAGCTTGGTGGATCGGGAGGAGGTGGCCCAGCCGATGGCACCGCCGCCGACCACCAGCACGTCGAGGGGCTCCGCGGCCGTGGACCTGACCAGGGCCGCCCGCTGCGCGGCGCGGGGTGGGGGGCTCATGCCGGCCCGGCTGGGCCACGAGCTGCCACGCGGCCTCGAGGGCCACGGGGGAGGAGTTGGAGGCGGACGCCGAGGTAGGGTAGGCCGACGCGGCCGCGACGAGCGCGGAGGAGGTGACGAGGGCGGTGCCGGCGCCACGGAGGGAGCCTGGCCTCCGGAGAGGAGGGGCACCGGGGCGGCGGCTCAATCTGGATCGGGTCGGGCGCAGCGGGTGAGGGATAGAGGGGCTGGCTGATGTGGTAGCCGGAGGTGGCTGGGGCGGCGGAGGGGCAGGGCGGCCGGCGGGATCGAGGGCGATCGGGAGGAGAGGAGAGAGGCGGCGCTGGGTTGGTGCGGGTGGTGGGTCGCGTGCGTGCGTTGTCTGGTGTGTTGTGTGTGTGTTGACTTCGTGTCTGATGCAGTTCATCTCGTCGCCATCGCCCTGTCTGTGCTGCTGCAAGTCCTGAACCTTGTTGTCCAAAATTCAGTTGTCCCTGCCTCTGTTACTTCTTGTGCAAACAAACCTGCTTCCTAACACCAACCGCACCAGCAACCTAGTGGCTTGGTCCCGTGCCTTCCACAGAGCAGACCCAAGTTCGAATCCTCCCAGCAACGCTATCCACCCCTTTTTCTGTTTTACCTTCTTTTTTGCAAATTTATGTCTTAAATCATATCTTGCAATCTATAAGTCCAAATTAAAAATGTCATATATGCTTGCTATAAGTATGTAAATGCTATAAGTATGGTGCCATTCTTCTATTTGTTTTGTAGCTGATTTGAATCATTAAGTTTAGAGGCACTATTCAAAAGTGCCTTAATTGGATACTATTTGAGGCATCTAAAAGTGCCTTAAATAGCAACCATTTGAGGCAGTTTTGGTTAGTGCCTCTAAATGATAATTAATGGAGTCACTATTTAAAAATGCCACGAGTGGATACTATTTGAGGCATATAAAAGTGCCTCAAATAGTAACCATTTAAGTCACTTTTGATTAGTGCTTCTAAATGATAGTTAATAGGGCACTATTGAAAAGTGCCTTAACTGGATACTATTTGAGGCATATAAAAGTGCCACAAAAAGTAACAATTTGAGGCACTTTTGATTAGTGCTTCTAAATGATAGTTAATGGAGGCACAATTGAAAAGTGCCTTAACTGGATACTATTTGAGGCATTTAAAAGTATCTCAAATAGTAACCATTTGAGGCATTTTTGAGTAGTGTCTCTAAATAAAAACTTTTTAAGGCAATATTTATAAAAGTGACTCCAAAATAAACATTAGTGGCAGTTCACAATAGTGCCTCTAAGAAAGTGCCTTAAATTGGAGGACGTGACATAGTGATGGACGAGCGAGCGAGAATCCCGGCCGGCCATTTCTCGGCTCGCGGCAGGCCTCTGATATGGCAAAGATACCAGGACCGTACAGGTGGGACGTGTGCCCGCACAGTACGTGCCTGTGTACACGTGATCCTCATCAGAGAATACGCGCATGCATCTCCTCGTTCAAACATGCCACAGTCGGTGTCCGGTACGGCCTCTAGTGTTTGCATTGCATGCATTATTTCCTTGGCGTCACCAGTCCATCATGAATGCTCGATCGATCGATGCGAGACAGCCGGCGTGCACGTCCACGACATGCATGCTTGAGTCTAGCAAGAACACCTGCCGGAAAGTTATGGCCAACACTGATCGATCGATCGATGTGGCGGTGTTTCTCGGCAGCGACTGGGACTGTTTGGAGGAAAGGAACGTCCGTACCAAATAGTCCCACGTACGATCCAGCATGATCGATCGCGCGATATATACTCCATATATCTTAGAATAAGCTCTCGCTCTCGCTCCTGCGTGAGGCAGGTAACAGAGAGCTAGCACTAGACAGAGGACAGTAGTAGAAGATCATCATCAACCTTCAGCCGGTTTGGACTTTTAGCCGGCTGCTACCTGAAACAGCTCCAGGAGCATCACTTGTAGCCCGATTCCACGATCTAAGCAATAAGAATCAAGAAAAGCAGTACATAGGGGTGTTACCTAACCACGAGGGCCCTGAACCTGGGTACATCACGTGTGTTTACGTGCTTGTTATCCAATCCCGCACGAGCGCCATCGTTGCCTTGTCCCACACTTGTTTTCCATCGTTGATGGATATGTCGTTGCAACCCACCACGACATTTGGCGCCCACCGTGGGGCTAGCGGCGAGCGGAATCACGTTCTGCGTGGGATCCCGGACCGTAGATGATCGGCGGGTCGTCTCCGGCCTCGTGCTCTCCATCGGCTCCATCGGGTGCGTCCTCGACAACACCAGGAGCTTCGCCGACGTGGGCTTCACCAGCGGAGGCACCGTCGTCACCCTCGGCGATTTCCACGTCTACGTCGCCGTCGCCGCCAAGGAGTACCCGGAGGAGGTCTACTCGTGCTTGGCTCCTTCGGTCTTCGACGCCAGCATCCGCGACAGTGACCTCGCCTTCGGCTACCTCGGCTCCAGCGACGCGGACTGCGACGACGCTAAGCTCAACGTCTACGCCGAGGTGCACATGGTCGAGCACGTGGCGGCAGGAGGTGGCATCGCCACAACTGTTCACGAAGCTGGAGAACCCTCTCGCTTCCAGCGCAACCTCGAAGCTGACTTCGAGTTGCTGAGCACCCCCATCGCGCCGGGTGCGGATCCAGCCAAGGCGGCGGCTGATCTCGAGAGGATGCGTCAATAGATATACGACAAGGCTCTTCACCTCGCATCGACGCAGCGCTGACTCAACGCCACGATGCGCGAGTACAACACCGTCCACGGTTTCGAGCCGGCAAGAGGCAACACGGAGAAGCTGAACGAAGTCAGGCGCAAAGGAGGGGATCTCGGCGGTGCCCTGAACCGTGCTGGCCATCCGCACGAGCATTCGGACATCGTTTTGCCCGAGTACAGCTGCCCGGTGCAAAACATGAAGGCTGCGGAGGCGGCAGCAGCAGAGCTACCCCATCTTCAAGGCGAGGAGCTACGTCAACAAGCACGCCGGTTCCAAGAGCTCATCGCCGCGGCCAACCGGCAGCAGCGCGAAACCGAGGCAACGGCGAACCGGGACATCTTCGCGTGGTCCCCCAAGGACATGCCTGGTGTACCGAGGGAACTCGCCGAGCACTCTCTACACGTCCGGCCAGATGCCAAGCCGGTAAAACAGTCTCTGCGTCGCTTTGCGGAGGGAAGAAGAAAGATAATAGGAGAAGAGATAGCCCGGTTGCTTGCGGCCGGTTTCATCACGGAAGTACAACGCACAGAATGGCTAGCCAATCCAGTGCTGGTAGAAAAGAAGAACAAGCGGTGGCGGATGTGTATCGATTACACCCACCTCAACAAGGCCTGCCCCAAGGACCCTTTCGCATTGCCACGAATCGACCAAGTGATCGACTCCACAGCCGGCTGCGCCCTCTTGTCCTTCCTCGACGCCTACTCCGGCTACCACCAGATTCCGCTGAATCCGGACGACCAGCTCAAGACCGCTTTCATCACCCCCTACGGCCCGTACTGCTACACCACCATGCCATTCGGCTTGAAGAATGCGGGGGCGACATACCAGCGTTGCATGCAGAAATGCTTGCACGACCAAATTGGTCGCAACGTTCACGCCTATGTCGACGACATTGTCATCAAGACCAAGGAGAAGCACACTCTACTCGCGGACCTCAAAGAAACCTTCGACAACTTGCGCCGCTTTCCGATGAAACTCAACCCGGAGAAATGCGTGTTTGGCGTTCCAGCCGGACAGCTACTCGGCTATCTGGTGTCGGCACGGGGAATCGAGGCCAACCCGGAGAAGATCGCCGCCATCGACAACATGCGACAGCCAAGAAACGTCAAGGACATCCAAAGGTTCACCGGCTGCCTGGCGTCCCTCAGCCGCTTCATCAGCCGGCTGGGAGAGAAGGCCCTCCCGCTATACCATTTGCTGAAGAAAATGGACAAGTTCGTCTGGAGCGACGCGGCTGACGCCGCCTTCAAAGAGCTTAAGCGTGCGATGGTCACCACCCCGGTCCTAGCACCTCCGGCTCCAAAGGAGCCCATGCTCTTGTACATCGCCGCCTCCAACCGAGTCGTCAGCATCGTCTTGGTGGTGGAACAAGAGGAAGCCGGCAAGCAGCGGCCGGTGCAGCGGCCAGCCTACTACCTCAGCGAGGTGCTCTCGCAGTCGAAGCAAAACTACCCGCACTATCAGAAGCTCGTATACGGCGTGTACATGGCAACGAAGAAGCTGAAGCACTACTTCCAGGAGCACCCAATCAAGGTGATAAGCGATGCTCCACTCGCCGAGATCATAGGCAACAAGGACGCAACCGGCAGAGTCGCGAAATGGGCGATCAGCCTGACGGCGCACGGAGTCGAATATGACAAGAGAACGGCGATCAAGTCATAGGAGCTGGCTGATTTCCTTGCCGACTGGACGGAGACGGATCACGTACCACCACCACCTGATTCCGGCCAGCATTGGCTCATGCACTTCGATGGCTCCAAAAGATACTGGGGACTCGGTGCCGGAGTCGTCCTCACCTCCCCCAAAGGGTGCCGGCTCGAGTATGTGTTACAAATCCACTTCACAGCGTCCAACAACGTAGCCGAATATGAAGCTCTCGCGCACGGCCTCAAGCTCGCCAAGGCCATGAACATCAAGCGGATCCTCTGCTACGGCGACTCCGACTTGGTGGTCCAGCAAACCACTGGTCATTGGGACGCCAAGGACCCCAACATGGCCGCCTACCGCTTCTTCGTCCAGCAACTCGCGGGATGCTTCGACGGATGTGAATTTCACCACATCCACCGCTCCAACAACGAAGCAGCTGACACCTTGGCGAACATTGGCTCCCTCCGCGAGGAAATCCCACCCGGCGTCGCCCTCGAGAAGCTGTACAGGCCATCCATCACGCCGTGTCCAGGCTCCAATTCCATCCGGATGCCGCCGGGCGTGGAGCCGGCCGGGCCGGCTCCAGGCAAGCCGGAAGCCGTCGAGGTCCTCGTCATCGAAGAAGCTCCACCATGGACCCAACCCTTCCTCGCCTACCTCGCCAACGACGAACTCCCGGCGGACGAGCTCGTTGCCAGGCAAATCAAACGCCGAGCAAGTGCTTACACCATCATCAACAACGAGTTGTACAAGCGCAGTGTCTCTGGAATATTCCAGCGCTGTGTAAGCCAAGAAGAAGGAATCAAGATCCTCAGGGAAATTCATCAAGGCGAATGCGGCCACCACGCGTCATCAAGAGCAATCGTGGCCAAGGCATTCAGGCACGGTTTCTACTGGCCGACTGCGCTGGCGGATGCAAACCAGCTGGTCCGACTCTGCAATGGCTGTCAGCGGTTCGCAACGCAGAAGCACACGCCGGCTTCAGCGCTCAAGACAATCCCAATCACCTGGCCGTTTGCCGTCTGGGGACTGGACATGGTCGGCCTGCTGAAGAGGTCTAGTGGTGGCATGACGCACCTGCTGGTAGCCGTCGACAAGTTCACGAAATGGATTGAAGCCAAACCGATCAAAAAATTGGATGGACCAACAGCTGTCAAGTTCTTCAAGAGCATCATTTACCGTTTTGGCTACCCCAACAGCATCATCACGGACAATGGGTCAAACTTTGTCAAGGGAGAATTCGCCAAGTTTTGTGGCAGGACCGGCATCCGGCTCGACGTCGCCTCCGTCGCGCACCCGCAATCAAATGGGCAGGTCGAACGGGCAAACGGCCTCATCCTATCCGGCATCAAGCCTCGGTTGCTCGAACCGATTGAGCGGGCAGCCGGCGCGTGGGAAGAAGAATTAACTTCCGTTCTCTGGAGCCTAAGGACAACTCCGAATCGCTCAACTGGCTTCACCCCCTTCTTCCTCGTCCATGGGGCTGAAGCCGTCATGCCAACCGATATCGAGCACGACGCGCCTCGAATCGTCTTGTTCACGGAGGCAGAAGCAAATCAAGCCTATGAAGACGGGATGGACCTACTCGAAGAAGCGCGCCAGCTTGCCGAGTCAAGGTCGGCGATCTATCAGCAGCAGCTACGCAACTACCACAGCCGGCAAGTCAGACCTGTCCGCTTTCGCGAAGGCGATCTCGTGCTCCGGCTAATTCAAGACACAAAGAACATGCATAAGCTATCATCACCCTGGGAGGGACCATTCATCGTAAGCAAAGCGCTCATCAACGATGCCTACTACTTGATCGACGCCCGCGAGCACAAGAAGGACACGATGGACAAGGAAGGCGATGAAACGGAAAGGCCATGGAATGCTTCACTCTTGCGTCGATTCTACACTTGAGAAAGAACCATGTATGTATCACCCATGCTATCAATAAAGAAATGAGAATGATGAGCACATGAGCAAATTTTTTCGCAAATGTTTTCTGCATTTCCTTTCCGGTTGCTCCGGCAGCCGGCAAGCTTGCCTTCGGTGGCTGTGTAGCGTGGCTAACCTCTAAACGGCTAACTCTTCGGATCCGGTTAAGGCCGGCAAGAGAATAAGCTGGAGGAGGCCAACCACGTGAAAAACGCTTAAGGGAAAGTACTGCCGGCTGGAAAATCGTTGTTCCGCAAACTCGGCCAAGCCGGCAGTCGGCAACTTCTTCTCCTATTACGGATGATTAACTACACAACGCTAAACGGCTAACTCTTCGGATCCGGTTAAGGCCGGCAAGAGAATAAGATGGAGGCCGACTGTATGCGAAAGACGTAAGAAACAGAAATCGTTGCCGGCTGAGAAAACTCTGGCCCAACAAACCGGATCCTAACGTTGTAGTAGTGTGCATGATCCCGCTAGATGGTGAAGTGCACACGAACAGCGGCGGGAAAGGCTACAGGCGAGTGTAAAGTTGAGCTAAGCTAAATCAGAGTATTTTCCATAATCGAAAGAGCAAGCTAACCACTTCGTCATTTCGTCTCCCGCACAAAAATGCCGCTTCCCGGTTTCGGAGAACTCAACCCGGACACAGGACGACATGTAAAAGATCAAGCCGGTCAACAGCACTCAGACGCAAGAACAAAAGCAAGCGACATTCAACGTCATAAATAAGGGCTTACAGTCGGAAGCGGAGTACAGAAGCAAAAGGAGGAAGTCCACAGGCGGACAACCTCGCCTACAGGCCAAGCCGGCTACAAGATAACCTAAAGCTAAGCAGGAGGTGGAGTCATATCGTCATCACTCTCCTCCCACTCCTTGAGGCACAGAGAGCCGTCGAAGACCTTGACGTAGAGGACCCCAGTCTGGCGCTTCAGCTGGAAGTGGAGGATGAAGGGAGGCTCCAGGCGGAAGAACTTAGCAAAAGCTTTCCAGCCGGAGAAGAACTCAGCCCGCCGGCGAACCTCCCCACCTTCTTGGCTGACGATGACGCGAGCATGTACCTCCCAAGGCCCCTGACGAGGTCCAACCCGATGAAGAAGAAACGTGAAGGGGCCCTCCCCCTCCAATGCGTCGGCGACGGCCCGAGGAAGCCACTGGATGCGCTGGATGGGCTCATACAGCGTCAAGAGGAATTCCGAGATGGGGAACTCGTCCCAGTAGACACCAACAGGAGACTCCGAGTGGGCAGGCGAGGGGCTCCGGTTACCACCAGTCGCCGCAACGGCGGCATTTCCGTCGCCGCCGCGTCCGAGCTTTGGCGGTCGGCCCCTGCCGCGCTTCGCCGCCGCATTGGAGGACCCCCCGGCGCCCTCCTTCGGCGGACGACCCCGACCGCGCTTGGCCACAACGGGAGGTTCCACCTCGATCTCTTTCTTCGGCGCCATGCCTGGGCAAAGGAGGGGCAAGGTGAAAGAGAAGATGAAGCAAGAAAAACGTACCCGCACAGCTATTTATAAGGGGACCCGAGGGTAGCTGAACCGTCAGCGCCCCATCTCCAGGCGACACGTGGACACCAGCGCAAGGGGCGGCGAAGCCGAGGAGGCGAGAATATTCCCGGGGGCTGCGCAGCCGCCAAGCCGGCTCCGCGCACCCGGACGAACAAAAACACCCCGAGTCACGGACTCGGGGGCTGCCACGCCGTCAGCCGGCAGAATATACCCGGGGGCTGCGCAGCCGGCAGGCCGGCTCCGCGCACCCGGACGAACAAAAACACCCCGAGTCACGGACTCGAGGGCTGCCACGCCGTCAGCCGGCAGAAAATTCCCGGGGGCTGCGCAGCCGGCAGGCCGGCTCCGCGCACCCGGACGAACAAAAACACCCCGAGTCACGGACTCGGGGGCTGCCACGCCGTCAGCCGGCAGAATATTCCCGGGAGCTGCGCAGCCACCAAGCCGGCTCCGCGCACCCGGACGAACAAAAACACCCCGAGTCACGGACTCGGGGGCTGCCACGCCGTCAGCCGGCAGAATATTCCCGGGGGCTGCGCAGCCGGCAGGCCGGCTCCGCGCACCCGGACGAACAAAAACACCCCGAGTCACGGACTCGGGGGCTGCCACGCCGTCAGCCGGCAGAAAATTCCCGGGGGCTGCGCAGCCGGCAGGCCGGCTCCGCGCACCCGGACGAACAAAAACACCCCGAGTCACGGACTCGGGGGCTGCCACGCTGTCAGCCGGCAGAATATTCTCGGGAGCTGCGCAGCCGCCAAGCCGGCTCCGCGCACCCGGACGAACAAAAACACCCCGAGTCACGGACTCGGGGGCTGCCACGCCGTCAGCCGGCAGAATATTCCCGGGGGCTGCGCAGCCGCCAAGCCGGCTCCGCGCACCCGGACGAACAAAAACACCCCGAGTCACGGACTCGGGGGCTGCCACGCCGTCAGCCGGCAGAATATTCCCGGGAGCTGCGTAGCCGCCAAGCCGGCTCCGCGCACCCGGACGAACAAAAACACCCCGAGTCACGGACTCGGGGGCTGCCACGCCGTCAGCCGGCAGAATATTCCCGGGGGCTGCGCAGCCGCCAAACCGGTTCCGCAGACCCGGACGAACAAAAACACCCCGAATCACGGACTCGGGGGCTGCCACGCCGTCAGCCGGCAGAATATTCCCGGGGGCTGCGCAGCCGCCAAGCCGGTTCCGCAGACCCGGACGAACAAAAACACCCCGAGTCACGGACTCGGGGGCTGCCACGCCGTCAGCCGGCAGGAAATTCCCGGGGGCTGCGCAGCCGCCAAGCCGGCTCCGCGCACCCGGACGACCAACTACGCCCCGAGTCACGGACTCGGGGGCTGCCACGCCGTCAGCCGGCAGAAAATACCCGGGGGCTGCGCAGCCGCCAAGCCGGCTCCGTGCACCCGGACGTTCAACTAGTACACCCCAAGTCAGAAACTCGGGGGCTGCATGTCATCAAGACGGCGAAAAAGAAGCACAATACGAACAAAAGAAAAAAGAGAAAATTTTCGACCCGGCTTGATACTCAAGCCGGCCCAAAATTCGGGGGCTAGATACGGTGAATATCATCACCAAGGCGAACACAAATTCTAGCACAAAGGCCCAACAACCACAAAAGAAAATAATATTGAAGATAGCAACCAACAACAGGGAACAGAATAACAAGTTCTACAAGGCAGTCATCAAGGACACCCAGAATAACAAGGCAGGTAGCACGTCAAGACAGTTATCAACACAGAATAACAAGTTCTACAAGTACGCCCGGCATTCCGGGGAAGCAAGCAAATCAAGGAGCAGCGGCATCGGTGGCGGCAGCAGCATTGCCGGCTCCCGCGTCTTCAGCCGGCCGTGCCGCTGAGGACGGCTCGGCAGGCACAAGCTGGGTCAGATCCACCGCCTTGGCAATCCGCTCCGAGGCCATACGAATCTCCGGGCGAAGACCTTCAAGTGATGTACCCGTGCGGAAGCCTCCAGCCAGCATGTCCACCTGCACCTGAGGATACCAAGATTTCACCAGGGCCAGCGCCATATCGCTACCGCCTCGGGCTGCCATCTCCACTTGTCCATCGATTCCAGCAGAAGCCCCGTCGAGACGGCTCGACAGTTCGCTCAGAGTTGTTGGGAGAGGGGAATCAGGCCACAGGTTCTCAAGCACGCCGCCGGCTGCATCCTTTAGCATTTTGAATTCTTGAGAAAACTGCTGAAGACGGGAAGCGGCAGACGGCACCGCTCCAGCGGCAGCACCAGAGGTTTCGGGCAGCGTATGTGCGGAAGCTACGGCCTTCTGGACTTGAGCGTCCGCCTCGGGATAGAAACCTGTAAATCAAGCAAACAAGATCAGAAAGGGAAGGCCACCGATAGGATGAAGAAAAGGGGAAGATGTTTTACCAAGAATGATCTTATTAACACGCTCCGCTTCAGAGACGAGGCTGCTCACGAGCTGCACGTGCTCAAGCTCGCGTCCTCTGGCCGCCTTGGCAGTTTCATCATGTGCGCTCACGGCCTCCCTCAGCTTGAGCCTCAGGTCCTCCCCGTTCATTCGAAGGGTTTCGACCTCGCTCTGCCTCTGCTTCCCTGCTTCCTGCAACTGTTTTACCTCTTCGACCAGCCGAGCAATTTCAAGACGGCGCTCCTTGGAGACCTCCGCCGCCGACTGGAGATCGACCACAGAAAGCGCATGAGCCGCGTCCTTCTCCTTCAGCTTCTCGTTGAGCACGGTCAGAGGGACAGAAATGGATAGCTGTTTCTTCAAGCCGGCGAGGGAGTTGGGATCACCTAACGAAACAGGGTCAGCAACAAGTCATGAAACCGAAGAAAGAACGAAGACACCAAGGCCAAAGCCAGCAGGAAAACTAGATTGTACCTTTGGCAGCGTCGAGTTCCCGCTTAAGCTCCACGATTTCTTTGGCAGCACTGCCAAGCGCACACTCCACCGACGAGCGAAGCAAGGTGGCGTCGGCCAGCTGGTCCTTCGCCCTCTTCTCCATCAGCACCGCCAGGGGGAAATGCCCCGATGCGTCCAACCTATCTGGTGTAGGACCAGAGTAGAGGGGAGTGCATTCCAGGGTCGCCTGGCGAGGGCCGGGGAGCGAGCTCGTCACCACCGCCATGGCGGAGTCCTTCGCAGTCTCTTCCACGACCAAAGAAGGAAGGGGGAAGGAGCCGCCTTCACCCCCGGTTCCCGGCCGGGGAGCCACCTCGAGGGCATCCACCATCACGGCGTCGCCGTCACCGGCGGCCCGAGACTCAAGATCAACCACAAGGGGAGGCGCCCCTGACGGCGCCATGGCGTCCTTCGTCACCTCCGCGGCTGCCTTTGCGGGTTCCGAGGGCGGGTCAGCCGCCTGCGCTTTGGGGGTCTCCTTCGCGGGCTCCGGGCCGGGACTGGTGGCGGCAGCCGCCCTCTCCTCTCCGATCGCAAGCGGCTCCCTGCACGATGACAAAAGGATCACGACAGAGAACATCGGTCACCAAGGTGAACTACCCAATGCCAGCACTCACCCGTCGCGCGTGCCCAGGACCTCCGGCTTCCTCCTCCGCATGCGCTTCGACGATGGGGCAGACGCACCGCTGGATGGCCGTTTCGCGCCACCGGCGGGCGCCTCCGCCGCCTTCATGGGGGCGACAGGGGTGTCGGACGGCTGTACCGGGGCTGCCGGCTCCACCACATACTCAGGCTTGGCCCTCGTGGCCTCCTCGGCAGCCAACTCTTCCTTCGCCTTCCCCTCGACCTCCTTGGCAGCAACCAGCTGCTCCACGGTCATATGGGCGTCCATCGCCTCCCGCGCCAAATCCGCTGATCGATTGCAAATATAGCAGTAGGTATTTCACCCAAAACTGCGAGTGTCGTGTTCACCACAGGGACTAGGCAATCAACATTCAAGCTTCGGCTAAAGCTAGGTCAACTTCAAAGGAGCAGGTTGCAAAGCAGCAGGTTTCAACTGACGACTCCTCGAGAGGGCTTTTCCCTCGAGAGGGTTTTTTCCCTCGAGAGGATTTTTACCTCGAGAGGCTTTTTCCCTCGAGAGGGTTTTTCCCTCGAGAGGATTTTTACCTCGAGAGGCTTTTTCCCTCGAGAGGGTTTTTCCCTCGAGAGGATTTTTACCTCGAGAGGATTCAGGCAGAGAAAGGATTTTAGCAGATTTGGGAAGGAGAAAATTCAAAACACGAAGATCACTCTTTTCTGGGTTGTCAGGCCAGATCCAAGCGAGTTAACAGGCAATTGGGGGCAAGGGAAAGATGTTGCAACAAAACGACGTGCAGGGACTAGCCATACACGCCACAGATCAAACTACACCTGAGCAAAACCAGCTAAATCTCAGAATCAACAATTAGATGTGTCACTCAACTTACTGTAACAACTGAAATTAGCAAGATTTACCCACATATATTTAATCTGAACAAAACACTACCCAACAACCACAGGTCTAGCACAAGATCTGGAAGCAGGGGAAGCAGGGTACGAAGACAAGGGTAGATACAGATGAAGGAGAAGCATGGTACGAGACAGGGACAGATACGGAAGAGCAGCAGCACATGGGGGTTGAGGAAGAGCAGCAGATCGCAGTTCTTGGGGAGGTCGTCATCGTCGCTGAGTCCTTGGTGAAGGGCAGGAGGTTGAGACGCAGGGGACGGTGCAGCTCGTGGTGATGGGGAAAGAGCTGGCCTTGGCGTTGATGTTGGTGACGAGCAGCAGCAGGGTTCGTAGAGCAGCTTCAGGTCGCCATCTTCGCTGCGGGCGCTGGGGTCGATGAAGTACAGCAGCTAGCAGGGCCTGGGATAGAGGAGCTCGTGGTGATGGAGATGCAGCTGCTGGTCACGGTGGCGCGCCGCCACGCCTGCCTGGCCGCGGCGACGGCCGGCAGTGGAGAGGAAGCTCGGGAGGAAGGGGATAGAAGTGCCAGGCCTACCTCACGATGGGAGCTTCCTGCTCCTTTTGTTCTTCGATCTGATCCGCTATTTTGCATCTTGGACCCTCCTCTTCTTTTCTTTCTACGCAAGAAGATCCCTGCTCTTTTCTGTTCAGGTCCTCCTCTGTTAAGTGGTTGTTGCTAGCAGACCCTTGGACAGCTCTTGTGTAGAAAGTTGGTGCCTTTGCGCACCAATCCTGCAAATATTAAAGCAAGGCTGTAAAGTGGCTTATGAAATGAATATGGAGTATTTACTACTATTTCAGTGGCATAATTAGTCAACATAGCTTCAAATGTGAGTGAATTATGCACATAAACATGCTTGCAATTTGGATACAAATGCCACTGATCAACTCCCCCACACTTGAATCTTTGCTTGTCCTCAAGTAAAGCTTACATTCAGAGAAAGGACATCAGTTGAAAAGTGAACGGTGGTTTATCTTAAAGATATAAGTTTCCATGTGTCTTTGGTTCTTTTCAGGATTACTGCCTATGAAAGGTGAAAGACAACTTCAGAATGAACTTTTCAGTTGAGAATTTAGGTGCTTCTAGGTTTTAAAATATTTTTGAACTACTAGGATAAAACGGTAGGTAATAGACTCAAAAAGCATGATCCACAAATTGGCCTGAAAAAGGAACTGAGTTAGTGCTTCACCTACCACAGATCCCTGGATCATGGTAAGCTAATGCTAAGTCAAAAGTCAATGAACAGAGGTTTCTTATGTTAACGTAGTTAGTGCTTCACCTGCTACAGATCCCGAGATCATAGCAGGCTAATGCAAGAGCAAGCTTATTTTAGTTTAAATTAGTGCCTCACATGTCACCGATCCCGAGATCATGACATGCTAACGCCAAAATTGGTTGATTGACAATCACAGAACTTTGAATGAACCAGAACTTGCTTTTTTCAAAAGTTAGTGCTTCACATGTTACCGATCCCGAGATCATAACATGCTAACGCGAAAAGGAGTTAGTTGGAACAGGCCCATAGGAGGATCATGAGATTTGGGTTTAGAACTTACATGAGCATCCTACAATTTCAAAAGCTTTAAAACAGAGAAGTACAGAAATGTTCGACTGAAAGTTCATTCTGCAGTTGCTTTTCAAGAGTCATAAACATAATTTCGAAAAGACTCAAAGAAACATGGAGGCTTATATAGAAAAGATTAAGCACATGACAAATTCAAATGATGTTTATTTCAGTTTTGGCAAGAAAAGCATGCAGATGATTAGCTTATCTAAAACAAATAGGGCTCAAGCTTTCTTTCTTTAAACATTGTTGCAAAAATTCATTTTCAACATTTTAAACAATGCAACCGAATTATGAACATGTAGTAAATGAATCTCCCCCACACTTAGAATTTACAACAAGTATAACACAATCTGCTGGGGTAAGAAACAGCTCACCGGGCACATCCTATCTTCATGCTCTAGCTCCTCTCAACTCCTCATCACCATGCCAAGAATCCACCAGGATCCCATGGGATGTCGACTCGAACCATTTTCAGCCTCAAGGAGTAGTGCACAAGCAAATTCCTGAAAGTACACACACACAAAGAACAACTTGCACAAGTGATAGGGTTCACACCCACTAAATCATCAATGGAGTAACCAATAATATAAGTATAGCAATAAAGCACATGCTGAGGATGATAAGAAGCATTCAGAGGTGTGATATGAGCAATATTAAAGCATGCATCCTTCAACATAATTCCAGCATATGAATAGTAGGTGTTATCATCATGAGAATGAGCAATGTTGCTGAGAGAATGTGCATTATCAAGTTTGGGCAAATCATTTTTCATTTCTTCCTTTAGAGATGGTATCATGCAATGCAAGGGAGTGGCAGATGGTTCAGAAGGAAACATGTCATCAAGAGGGTTAGATAAACCTGTTTTGTCACCCTCTTGCATGACAACATATTTGTCCACTTGAGGCTTTTTCCCTCGAGAGGATTTTTACCTCGAGAGGATTCAGGCAGAGAAAGGATTTTAGCAGATTTGGGAAGGAGAAAATTCAAAACACGAAGATCACTCTTTTCTGGGTTGTCAGGCCAGATCCAAGCGAGTTAACAGGCAATTGGGGGCAAGGGAAAGATGTTGCAACAAAACGACGTGCAGGGACTAGCCATACACGCCACAGATCAAACTACACCTGAGCAAAACCAGCTAAATCTCAGAATCAACAATTAGATGTGTCACTCAACTTACTGTAACAACTGAAATTAGCAAGATTTACCCACATATATTTAATCTGAACAAAACACTACCCAACAACCACAGGTCTAGCACAAGATCTGGAAGCAGGGGAAGCAGGGTACGAAGACAAGGGTAGATACAGATGAAGGAGAAGCATGGTACGAGACAGGGACAGATACGGAAGAGCAGCAGCACATGGGGGTTGAGGAAGAGCAGCAGATCGCAGTTCTTGGGGAGGTCGTCGTCGTCGCTGAGTCGTTGGTGAAGGGCAGGAGGTTGAGACGCAGGGGACGGTGCAGCTCGTGGTGATGGGGAAAGAGCTGGCCTTGGCGTTGATGTTGGTGACGAGCAGCAGCAGGGTTCGTAGAGCAGCTTCAGGTCGCCATCTTCGCTGCGGGCGCTGGGGTCGATGAAGTACAGCAGCTAGCAGGGCCTGGGATAGAGGAGCTCGTGGTGATGGAGATGCAGCTGCTGGTCACGGTGGCGCGCCGCCACGCCTGCCTGGCCGCGGCGACGGCCGACAGTGAGTGGAGAGGAAGATTGGGAGGAAGGGGATAGAAGTGCCAGGCCTGCCTCACGATGGGAGCTGCCTGCTCCTTTTGTTCTTTGATCTGATCCGCTGTTTTGCAGCTTGGACCCTCCTCTTCTCTTCTTTCTACGCAAGAAGATCCCTGCTCTTTTCTGTTCAGGTCCTCCTCTGTTAAGTGGTTGTTGCTAGCAGACCCTTGGACAACTCTTGTGTAGAAAGTTGGTGCCTTTGCGCACCAATCCTGCAAATATTAAAGCAAGGCTGTAAAGTGGCTTATGAAATGAATATGTAGTATTTACTACTATTTCAGTGGCATAATTAGTCAACATAGCTTCAAATGTGAGTGAATTATGCACATAAACATGCTTGAAATTTGGATACAAATGCCACTGATCATCCGCCTGCGACAGATTCGCATAAATAGCCTTCTCCATATCCTCAATACTCAAGTCATAATCAGGATCAACTGCAGGAGTAGGACTAACCACCTGGGCTCTGGTCCCACCAGCAGGGGCCTTCAGCCTTCAGCCTTCAGCCTTTCCTCCTCCTCCTTCTGCCTCGCGGCGATCTTGGTTCTGGCTTCGTCCACAATGGCATCAACTCGCTTCTCCGCCGCCAATCTCCCAGAAGGCACCAAACCGGCCGTAGTGGGCCGGGACGGCGCAGAGGACAGCTTCTTGGCGGGCAGCACGCCCTGCTTCACTAATGAGCCTCCCCGCTTATGGGACACGGGGCCGGCATCGACATTGGCGGCAGACTTCGACCGCCTCTCCTTCAGAATCTGCTTGGAGGGCACCGCCTGCGCCTTCCGCGCCGCCGCCTCCAACTCTTTGGTCCTACGGGAGGACAGCACCGGCTTGGAGGCTGGCACGGAAGAAGAACTCTCAGAGTCCGGCTCGGAACCGCTGGAGAGGTCCACTACCACGCGCGCGCCGCCGCCAATTTGCTTGGTCACATTGAGCTCAGGAGACTTACCGCGGGACGACAAAACCGAAGGCGGAGCGTCACGCTCAAGGTCCTCGTCCCTATAGGCCGCTGAATCGGAGTCGGAGCCGGCCGAGGGGACAGGACTCGTTGGCGCACGGGCGCCGTCGCCGTCACCTCCCCCGCCTTTGCCAGCATCGGCACCCCCATCGGACGACTCGGTGGTGTCCCCGTGCTTGTCTGCGGGCCTCCTCACGTCAGGAATGCCGCGGGCGCCGTCGTCCACTTCCCCCTCGGCGGTGGCGTCCGTCTCCTCCTCCGTCTGCTCGTCGGAGTCTTCCGCCTCCAAGGGGGCCGTCAGGTCCATCGAGAAAGGGCCGCGGACGTCATCCTCGAAGACAACCTCAAAATCTTCAGCCCTTTGAAGCTCGCAAAGCTGCACGACAAGCCGACTAGGTCAGGCGGCAGGCGGACAAGAAAAATTTGAAGACGGACAAAGAAGCAACGACTAACCTCATGGGCTCGTTCCGAGCGAGTGAACGGCGGAAGCCCGAACTTCCAGTTCGGCCCAATTCTGTCGGTGATGATGCGGGCAGCCCACGCGCGCAGGCTATCCGGCTTCGACACCTCCATGCTGACCCGGGTGGGATCCCGGGGACCAGAGTAGAAGCATATCTTGTGCGATCGAGCCTGCAGCGGAAATATCCGCCTGGACAGCCACGCCAGGGTCAGATCCCTGGACGTCAAGCCGGTGTCCACCAACTCCTTCAGCCGGCCCAACAAGACTACTTCCAGGGCCTCGTCGACCAAGGGCTTCCGGCTCCAGGACTTGTGCGCCGGCAGCGAGCTGGAGAAGGCCGGAAGGCCAATCCGATCAACGTCAGAGAGATTCCGGACGTAGAAGTAGGAGCCCTGCCACTTCTTGATGGAATCGGGCAAGTAGATCTTGGGCAGCGGCGTGTTCTTCGCGAAGATGGAGACACTGCCGCAATCCCGCTGCTGCCCAGCGGTCGTTTGAGACCGCAAGTAGAAGAACATGCCGAACACCTCCATACAGGGCCAGATGCCCAGATACGCCTCGCACAGCGTGACGAAGCATGACAACTGGGTGATGCAGTTGGCTCCCAAATGGTGGGTCTGCAGCCCGTAGAAACGCAAGAACTCCGAGAAGAAGGGGCTCGCCGGAAGCCCCAATCCCCGCTCCAAATGTGCCGAAAAAACAACGAACTCACCCTGCCTGGGCTTCGGCGAAATCTCCTCTGGAGCGGGGGCACGGGCTCCCACGTCGTCCGTCCTACCCAGGAATCGACCCCGGCGGAGCCTCCGGATGTCTTGGGCATCCACGCCTGACCCCATCCACGTGCCGGAACTCGCCATGGACGACCTGTTTCCCGTCGGAGAGGAGACAGAGACAAGGACGGTGAGAATGCCGGAGAAGATCGACGAGCACTAAGGAGCACGGAGAGCAGCGGGGAAGACAAAGCGGGAATGGGGAACGGTAACCCCGGCCGTTCCCCCCTCTTTCTTGTTTTGAAGCAAGGGCCGGCGAAACCGCCTCCGCTCATCACGCCACGTGGGACGCAGACGCGCCACATCCTCCGCAAAAGATCCCGCGAGCAGGCAGTTGCCATAGAAGATCCTGCCCGATGAAGCCGAGACGACGCACCCCGGACCTCGGACAGAGAGCCTCCAGACGGACGAGACGTGGGAGCGTGGCTGACGTAAGCCACGATCCGAATCCTCGAGCCGGCCATGCGAGGCCGCCAAGATCTCCAGTTCCGGCTCTGCGCAGCCGAACAAGCCATCGTCAACTTCAACAGCACGCAGCCAAGACCAAGGGAGCCTGTGGGGTTCTTTCCGCACATGAGCTTCAACTTCATCCGGCTCCAGCTTCATCCGGCTCCAGTTTCATCCGGCTCCAGCTTCACCCGGCTCAAGTTTCAGCCGGCACTGTCTCCGACTTCAACGTCTCGACCACGACAACCCAGACCAGGGGAAGATCGCGAAGTCTTCCCAGCAAGCTAGCCAGACTCCACGATCTCGGGGGCTAGTGTCGGGGAGATGAACCCCGTATACCCCAAAGAAGCTCACTCCTTCAAATTCATTATGCCGGCTGAACGATGCCGCCTGCACTACGCCGGTTAGACTGGGCCACCTGCGTCTACCCGGACGCAGACGTCCGGCTGGACTGAAGCCGGACCAACCAACCGACAGTTCCGTACCAGTCGGGCATCTACTGTACAGAATCATGACAATGATCTCCAGTCGGCCCTGTACTGTAGTGATGTCATAGGGCAAACTTGTAAATTCCGTGTAACCCAAAACCCTAGCCCGTTGCCTATATAAGGCGGGCTAGAGCCTCCTGCGTGAGGCAGGTAACAGAGAGCTAGCACTAGACAGAGGACAGTAGTAGAAGATCATCATCAACCTTCAGCCGGCTTGGACTTCCAGCCGGCTGCCACCTGAAACAGCTCCAGGAGCATCACTTGTAGCCCGATTCCACGATCTAAGCAATAAGAATCAAGAAGAGCAGGACGTAGGGGTGTTACCTCACCACGAGGGCCCTGAACCAGGGTACATCGCGTGTGTTTGCATGCTTGTTACCCAATCCCGTGCGAGCTCCATCGTTGCCTTGTCCCACACTTGTTTTCCATCGTTGACGGATATGTCGTTGCAACCCACCATGACAACTGGTGGTGGCGGCGCGCCGGCCCCAGGTGGTCCTACTACGCTGGCGCTGCCCCTTGGTGGCGCAGAGGCTGCAGCCACGAGCCGCTGCCGGCGTCCGCATGGCCCAAATCTGGGCCCTTTGGGCACGATCTGCCGCGTGGTGGTGGAGCTTAACGGGCCCATTTTCGGCCCGGCCGGGCCGATTGCGCTGAACCAGAGGGTAGCGGCGACGGCCTACGTGCTGCAGCGTGGCAGCGGACTTTGCGGACCCGATCTGGGTCCGGTCGGGCAGTGCGGCCTGGTTTGTCCCTGCGGCGTCCAGTCGGCACCCGCCGCTGGCGGTGGAGGACGCCCTCCAGCTGGCCGTGCTGTTGCCGCCCTCCGATTCTAGTGCTGGCCTAGTGTGCTCCTGTCGCCACGTCCGGTCGGCTACCGCGTTAGCGGTGGAGGTAGTTCCCTCCCGTGTGGCTACAGAGCCGGCGACCCCTGAACCTACTGCCTCCGTCTTCTGTCTCTAGGCCCCACATCGGTTCACAGTGAGACGACGACGGTGGTGTCAAGACCGCGGTGGCGCATGCAGGTGGGCGGCGTTGTTGAGTGGAAGACTACGGATCGTTTGGGGTAGTGGTTTTTTGGGGGTCGGGAGAAATCCTTGTCGTCTTACGATATCGACGCGGCGGCGCCTACGGGTGTCTTCATTCCTTCTTGAAGGGCGTCGGTTGCACCCCTTCCCCACTCACCCCTGCGTACGGGGGAAACCCTAGGCCATGGCCGGGCAGCAGCGTCGTCATCGTCGCAGTCCTTCTTGAAGGTGGTGCTTGGTACGCGACGATTCGGAACTCTAGGAGCGTGGTGGAACTTGTTCGGCGGGCGCAGCGGTGGCGAGCCACCTTAGTTCCGTTGATCTGCCGCTGTCGGCATTGTTTTCTTTTCTTTTTTCTCTTGTTTTCTCTTTTGGGCTTGGATGTGCTGTGGCCCCAGCAGTTGTATCGATTGTATCGGTTGGTTCCTATATTTATATAGCGGGGCGAAAGCCTATTTCGTGGATATCTTAGAATAACAATATAGGAAAAATGTGACGATCGGGGCTTACTTAGGTGAAACGGTTCGATCGGGCTGTAGCTTTATTCCGTGCTGCTTCAAAGTTCAGTTATCGCTTGCAAGTGTAAAAACACCATCATGGAGCAGATTGAAATAAGCCATCACATCAGAGCCCTCAGTTCTTCTATATGTTCGGACGGATTAGTCTGGTCATGGATCGGACAGTAAGCCCCATCAAACCGGATCCCCATACGTAGATCATACTTTCGGGTTTTTGGCCATACTCATACTCAGTCCATAAAGAGTGTGTGTGGGTAGGGTTGGTGGGGCGAGGAGGTGTGATTTGTGGTCGCGAACCCACCCAAATCACCTAAATTGGATCAAAATCTCGCTCGCCATAAATCTTTCTCATAGTTCTGCCCTCTCCCTTACATATCTCCACCACCCCTCGCATAGCACCGCCGTCGTTTCCACCTCCCCACTGCTCCCCTGCATCCCGCCGATGTCCGCACTCCCGCCTAACCTTCCCCGACCAGATTCCAATCGCTAAGTATCTTATTTGTGATTGAAAGCTATCGAAAAGGAGACGTGTCTCCACTTTGAATTGAAATCTATAGTTATCTTATTTGTGATTATAATCGCTAAGTATGGATTATCTATGTGCGCTAGGTAGTATGCTTGATGTATGTATGCACAAAACCAAAATGCATGTAGTTGCATGTATTTAAGGATTAGTAGGGGTTGTGATTGGAAGGGTCAATATTTGATGGTTGTCAGGGCCTCGGACACGTCCGGGCGTGTCCGTGGACACAGAGAGGGTCAATTTTGAATTTTTAGGCTTAAATACCCGAAAGGAATAAACAAAAAAGGGGCTTTCTACAGGAAGTTATATATCAAAAAAATAAAAACCAAAAATGATAAATAAAATGGAAACAATGTAATAAACTTCAATAATAATAAATCTGTTTTGGACGTATCACACAATCGACACAATCACCTCCTTAAAAACTCCGCCGAAAAACCACTGAAAAAAAATCTCGCTAGTCTTGCAATCACAAAAAAAATCAGCCGCCTCCTGATGATCCAAAACATAACCAAATGCAACATCAAACACGCATGCACGCATTCGATCTCGTCAGTATTCACTTTGAGCAAACCCTCCCCTAATCGGGAACAAATACAAACCAAATTAATCTCTCTAGGGGGAAAGCGAGAGTAAATTCCACGTACCTCGATTGATTGACTACATGCAGAAGCAGTAATGATTAAGTCGACGAAAAGAACGAGAAGAGCAGAGAGAGGGAGATAATGAGTGGAATGACCAGGTGGACGGCAAAATAAATGTAAGCGCTCCAAAATTCAAAAGATCATGTATATACTGTCCCACCCGCATCACGTGACATAACGACCCACGATCTCCACCGTTGGATTCAAAATCAGCCGTTACAACCGACTCGGTCTCTCTTTGGAATAGTTATCGACAGCGTGGGAGGCCACGCTCACGAGGAGAAATGCTTACAGGGTGCATCGTGATTTGTGAGTGAGCCACCTCGAGATCGAGTCGTGTGTGTATAGATAGGAGAGAACGTTTACTTCTTATAATTTTCCTATTTGTTAGTAAACCCTGTTCAGCTCGAAATTGAACGATGATTCAAAAAATTGCAGCAGATCAATTATCGTTAGATAAGGAATCAAATGCTCATATATGGATTAGTTTTCTATAGACAACTTAGAAATATACACTTTCTTTGGTACGTACACACCAACAACAGATGTGAAATTTTCAAGAGAAATCAGGTAACAACAAAATCAGAAATTATTTAGTTTGTTTTTCGACTGCCGAAGGACTTGCCACAGAATTAACATGCGGACCAAAGAGTTCGTACGTACATGAAACATAACTGTTGAAATGTGCTTGTGGCTCGCAACAAAACACATTTGCAGATCTTGGCCCCTTGTACCAGCCATCAGCATTTCGGTCGGTAGATCGGGCGGTGGAGGCAACATCTTTTGATTCGGCGGAGGCCCGTCGTGGAGCATCCACGCCATGGACAGGCCCCAGCTCAAGTGCACGTCGAAGTGGCAGTGTACCAGCCACACCACTGCCGCTGATGCAGATAAATAAATGCACATAAAAATATTTAACGTATGACAGTGCCGAGTCAAGAATAGTACGAAATTAAGACTTTGAAACGAAATCTTGTTCTTTTTTTTTCCTTTTGACGTGAGTATTTTAAATAAATAAAATTTATAGTAGGCGATTCTATCCTACTGTTCACTGTGAGAAAAATAAAATAGTCCGATACAAGTGAAAGCATGATAAATGTAGGGTAAAGAAAGATTGCGGGGATTGCTTTGTTAACTCGTGGGCCTGCATTCGGACTTGCATCCCGGATTGGGATTGGAGCCTAGTGGACGTAGCTTTGGAGGAGCAGTTATAAGTTGGGCCAGGGAGGCCGTTGAAAGTGTAGGCCTCGGAGTCGCTTGGGCCGATCCCCTGCCACATCCAGGATCCATGCCGAATCCCGTGCCTGATGCACATGCACGCACGCGCGCGCGTTACGGAGCATCATGATATATACAGCACCGCGCCGTGCGTGCGTACGGCGGTGCAGGAGCACGTACGGTACGGCGGCGTTGTATATTCGATCGATCTTACATACCAGTGGAAGGAAGGAGACGTTGTGGTTGTGGACCTTGACCACAACGTTGTGCCCGTTCTGTTCACCGTCGGGATGCTCTTCCTGCCGCACAGCCGCGTCAGTGCGTCACGTTCGATGATGCAGAGTAACTTTCTGGTTAGGAAGCAGAGTAATTTTCTAGATTTATACAGACATCCAGCGATCACAGTTCATTGATTATATGGCAGTATATACTAGTAACCTGATCAATTGTAAATCCCCCATCAATAAATGCATTCTTCCACATGTTCGAAACAGACAGACAAAAAATTCGGAATACATTGGAGTAGTGGTAGTATTTCACGGAGGGCGTGAAACATCATTACTAATTTGAACATGCAGAGCTGGCTTCTCCTATGTCTGCTTGCGGACAACTCCAATGAACACCTTTCTTGTCTTGGATCAACTTTCACACTTCACCATTTTTTCTGACAGCTTTTCACAGTTTACCTCACATGTGCCTTTGGTTGGGGTAATTAGCATAAAACCACCACTTTTATGGTCGAGATTACTAAAAACCACCACTTTACGTTTGGGGAACCAAAATCCACCACTTTTGAGGGTTTGCAAATAACACTAAAAACGAATTGATCATGAATTGAAACAAAAACTGACAGTGGGGCCCGCTAGTCAGGCTGACGTGGCGCTGTTGACTTGTCAGCCCAATTAAAAATAATCAAAATATGCCAAAAATAAAAAACAAAGTCATATGGGGTAAAATCCATCTCCTACCACCGGCCGACTCGCGCACGACGCTGCGGTCGACAGTGCCCACTGGCCACCCCGCCTCCGCCTCCAACCCTCCGGCCACACCACCTCCCCCTCCCTCTGGCCACCCCGCCTCCACCTCTAGCCCTCCGGCCAGCCCGCCTCACCCTCTTTGTTTCTCTCACGCTCGAAAGTGCTAGCCCCGGCCATCAGCTGTCGCCGTCGCCTCAGACCTCCCCACGCCCAACTGAGACCATCACCTGATTCGGCATGACGTGCTCCTCCTCTCCGTGGACGCATGCTTGCTGGGATGACCCAAATCGGACGAATCGAGCTCGTCTTCTTCAAGTCCGGCCGCTGTCCGCCGTGCTCGATCCGCTCCCTCTTGTTCTCCTTCGACTTGTTCGACTGCAGCGTCGCGATGGGTATTCCTACAGCCCTGAAGAGTACGCATAGGCCAAGGCGTCCACCTACAAAAACGTGAGAAAACAGGAGGGCAAGTTCTGTGAGCGTGGTGACCGTCGCGTATATCAAGTCGCTCGCGTTCCCGTCAAACTATTGAACCAGAGATGAAACCCTCTCGCCACCATGTGTCCCTCATTACTTTAAGACCTCCCAGACCACCAACCCGACGAATCTTGCACCCCATGGTGCTCCTTGGCTGAAGCCCTCCATAGTCGCGACTCGCGACCATGTATTCCATGGCCTCGCGTCGTGGCCTCCCAGCACCGAAGCCTTGTCCCCAGAGTGCGGCATCTCGCTGCAGCCTCGTCACGCTCGTCACCCAGGGCCGAGCAGCAGGGTCGACGCTGAGCTCACGACCGTGGTGGAGGTGCGAGCGGGCCTGGCGTGCTGCCTCGAGGCGCGGCGGCTCCAGCTCCAGCGAGCCCATGCGGAGGAGCTCCTCGTCTGGAAGTGCGGCAGCCGGTGGCGGGGAGGCCCAGGCCGGTGCTTGGCCATGGCGGTCGGGAGGGGCGACGGGGACGGGACTGGGACGTCCATGTTCTCCCCTTTTTTTTTAGATATTTAGATTTTTTTAATTGGGCTGTGCATGTGGGATCCAGTCCACTTAGAGAATTGACCACTTTTCTGCCACGTCAGCCTGACTAGTGGGCCCCACTGTCAGTTTTTGTTTCAATTCGTGATCAATTCGTATTTAGTGTTATTTGCAAACAACGGCCTCAAAAGTGGTGGATTTTTGTCCCGCAAACGTAAAGTGGTGGTTTTTGGTAATCTCGGTCACAAAAGTGGTGGTTTTATGCTAATTACTCCTTTGGTTGTGAACCTTTGAAGATAACCATGCATTCGTTTGTGATGGGATTTGGGTTGGAGATAGTACTGTCAGAACATAAACAAGGGAACTATGCAGTAATGCTCTTTTTTTTTGTTATTAAACAGGAGGACTAAAAGCCCCCAATTTCACTCTAATATGAAATAGAACATCATCGCACATATGCATCTCGCCAAGACTAAGCCAGAGCCACGGCATTAGCTGGAACGTGCATCCAAAAAAAAAAAGACAACTAAACCAGAACCACCTACTTGATCTGCAACACCTACCGTATCGACACTTACACAAATTCATCAGTTACAAAAATTTACATTTACTTCATAGTTTCGCCAAAAGACCTCTATGTGTTGTCATTCAACTCCACAAAAGCCAGTGGTTGGGCTGCTTGCATCTTCGGCAGATACAAAGGAGAAGTGACGGTAGGTGAAATAGCCCTCATGAGAACTTTATGACCAACACTAGGTCCATCGCCATTTTTTTCTTCTATTTTTTGCACTGCATTTTCACCTCGCCTTAAGATCCCGGCCTTCTGCTTAATGGATTCCAACCAAACTTCTTGCTAAAGAACTCTGACGCAACTCGTAGAAGTTTGCGCGCCCTGCCACACACCAGCATTTGTTTTGTAAACAAGAACAAAAAATGATCCAATGTGCTACTTTACCCACTGCTACACTAGGATCTCTCGGATAAATTCTATGAACACAAACATCCTTCCTAGTTCTCCACAAACTCCACAAGATCGCAACAACGGAAACAACAACTACTACTACATTAAGTTGTACACCTTGAAAACACATCACCGATGTACCCACTTTCTCCATAGAAGCAGACAAGTTAGCAAATTTGAAAGCACAATATGTTGAATTCCAAAGTGAGATACTGGACATTTGTAAAATAGATGTTCTATTTATTCATCTCTACAATACAAAACACAATTCTTTGCCCCCCCCCCCCCCCCCCCCTCATATGGTTCAGATTATCTATAGTCATAATAATTTTTCTCAGAGCCAACCATATAAAAACTTTAATCTTACGAGGATTTTGACAAACCAAAGCTTCCTACGAGGCCATTTAAGTTAGTGCATTTTCATAGCATTACATGGAATGTACAAAATAAACTTCTAACAACCATCTATAACCATCATTATCTTCAACCAAATTCAGCCAACACATTCAGTCTATAAGTCTTCAAACATCCTTATTGTTTCCCCTCTTAGTACTCTTCTAAATCTATCTGAACCAAAATCTGAGGAAATAACTTTGTTCATCGAATACCTTTACACACAACCAAATTGTTAAGTATAATATAATTTACACCAAAAACCTGATTTCCTAACAGTGAATCTTACAAGAGTCTAATTTTTAGCCATCTCCAAAAATTCTCTTACCAACTTTCGGGAAATGCACTATAGAGTTTTTAAAATACCTTCCTCCACTTGCAGGGGCTGCCGGGCAGGGAGACAAGGATGACTCCGCTATGCCCCTCTGGCTGCTTGGATCTGTAGTGACCGTGGCCTATGTACCGCTGGAGTAACTCGAGGGGATGCAGAGGTCCTTTTAACCTCCGTAACTTGCTAGATATATTGCTATATATATGCTCTTTTGTTCACTTCGATGAAGACTACTACTTTAGAACCATGTATCCTGTCAATGGTCAATTGTCGATCAAGTGCTTTTATTTTGAATTTGACTCGATCTTTTGTATTGTGGATATGAACATGTATCATGTCAATGATCACTTGTGAAAGAACTGAATGAATCTTGTGAATGTACACCTGTGGAAGAGATGCATGATCTTGTGGTACATTCTGTCTATAAATGTATGTGATTGAACTGTAAATGTGCATGCAAGAACTTTAAATGCTGAAAATTCATTTTAGGGCAATTCACCAGCCAGAAAAAGTCTAAACAGCCGGCAAAAGTAATTGGGATTTCCGGGCAATCTGGCAGCCGACAATAATTCAAACAGCCGGGAAAACACTGAACAGCCGGCACAAGTCTTTGCCGGCAGTACAGTTAGCCTGTCGGGAATGAATCCAGACTGTCGGCACAAGTATAGCTTGGAGGGCAGAATAACTGCCGGGAAAAGAAAACAGCCGGCAAAAGTCTTTGCCGGCAAGGTTATAGAGGGCAGGTCTATCTGCCGGGAAAAAAACCTTTCCCGGCTGTTTCACTGCCCCGTAAAGTGACCTTTCCCGGCAGATATTGTGCCCTCACATTTGGCCCGTGGTGTAGTGACTTCATCTAAATCGTTTCGCAAAAACCAACACAATTCAAACGAAAAAGGCCTACTCAACTTTATTATTTGCAAACCAAAATCCAGCATCCTGCACCAAAGCAACGTGAATCAAAAAATCTAGCTATGTTTTGGGGCAAATTGTGCACGAGAAACAAACAAATATCTTTCCATTTCGACGTGTAGAAATAATTAAATAAAAATACATGGTAACAAGACGAATGTCATAGTAGCCCATGCCCCACAAGAATAAAAAAAAATAAGGCAGAGACAACACTGAGTAGGCTCATTAGTGAATAATTTTCAATAATATTTTGTGGGGTTTACTACTCGTGGGACAACACCAAGGTTCCACGCATCCAACACGGATGAAGGCAAGAACGTAGGTTTTGCTAGACCATGATTCAACATGATGTTTTTGTTGGTTTAAGCATGTATATCACTAGTGATGTGGTTATTCTGGAATATGAATTAGGTACTGACACTTTTTTACAAAGAACGATTTCTTATTAGTATTCTGTTATTCAAAACCCTAATTCCAAGTATACCATGTTTAGGGTACCGTTTATGTGGAGGTATAGTGTAATATAGCATTGCCAGTACGATATCTATTCTTGACTTCACTAGGATACATATATTCGAATCGGTTCCAAACAAATGATGATAACTATATCAAAACAATCCAAAATGGATAATAAATATAAAATTTTATGTTCTATATATACTTGTAAAATTTCACGGATAAGCCTTGTGACCCAGAGTAGATGGCACTGGCGGTCACTGAAGTGGTTCGATGGGTGCACATAAGTCACTCACTCGGAAATCTGACGAACCCGTCACCGAAGTGAACATTCGTGTGCATTTAGGTCTCTTCCGTTTGTTGACAGGTTTTTTACCGTAACTTTTGCAAATAACCCCTTTAGTTTAAGTGATGCACAAGTCTGCCCTCTTCTATCAGGTGGGTCCACCTGTCAGTGGGAGGAAATAAATAACGAATCTAAAATTATTGACACGGGCAGGGGACTCGAACCAGGGATCTCTCGTTACAGGTTCCAGGTTCGAATTCCCTCCCCGCTTGTATTATTTAGGTTCGTTATTTATTTCCTCTCACTGATAGGTGGGACCCACCTGACAGAAGAGGGCAGACCGGGTGCATCACTTAAACTAATGGGGCTATTTGCAAATGTTATGGCCCGCAGCGACCACATGTGACATTTCTCAGTCAAAAACCGGTCAACAAACCGAGAGAGTGACCTAAATGCACACGAATGTTCACTTTGGTGACGGGTTCATAAGATTTCCAAGTTGAGTGACTTATGTGCACCCGCCGAACCACTTCAGTGACCGCCAGTGTTATTTACTGTTGTGATCCATGTAAAAAAAATTCTATCCTTAGGATATGACATTAGTCGTGAAACTTTGTAGACACGTGCAAGACACGGACATGTACATTGTAAAAAATTCAGAACACTCCCAACTTTTAAAGTGTTTTTTTTTAATTATTCTGCAGTTTATCCGGGATCATATACTCTTGGGAGCGGAAACTAGGATATTTCAACTCCGTGTCTAAAAAAAAAAAATTCTATGGAATTCTGAACTTTCCCATTCCACACAGTGTGTGTGCAGCCTATCGTGCCTTTATATGCTGCTGAGTGCTAGATTAGGACGACTAAGTGTCCGCTGAGACGGGACAAAATGACAAATTCATTTCCGTTGTCAGCAAGATGTGATGTACAATCAAATCGTATCTGGCTTCGAGGTGAAGAATCTGACTCGAGTCTCCCCTGTGCCTCGTGTAGTTGAGCGTGATGGAGTGGTTGGAGCACTCGCGCTGTACTTCTCTCGCGACATCATGTAGTGGTGGTAACCAGTAGCTGCCTCGAGGAAAGCCATAATCCTCGGAGAAAAATAAAGCGGAAGAGGAAAACAAAAGGGAGCAAAAGCATTAACCAAATTCAGTCCGAGTTTGGCCGCTGCCGTGTTGCTGTCAGTGGCAGGAGCCGTCGTCGAAATATTTGCAAGTCTCAGAGTGTGTCTGTTGTTGAGAAAAAGAAAACCGAGAAAACTACTCGCGACCAATCCCGGAAGATATGTATGGATGTATCATCGTGCTTGCTGCTTCCACTGTTAGTGGAAGGCTGGAAGCTGCAAAGCTAATTTTTTCAACTGTTAGTGGATGACTGGACTACTAGCTGAAGCATCACATGCTTGTTTGCTCCACACCAAAAAGAAAGAGCAACCCTCTTCGTGTCACTGCCTTTGGGGCCACCTCGCCCTCACGGGACTCTATAGCCGGCCGGCGGCGTCCACCGCACATGCACGCCATTCACCGAACGGTCGCCTCGTCGTTCGTTCATAGGATCTGGAACTGTCCGCGTCACCGTGATCTCCTCGCTTTTTTGCAGGACCAGAGTGTTCTGAACTGAAGCCCTGGCAATAGTTACACACACAGCTTGCAATACACATATAGGAGGCAGGCATGCAGGGCAAAGAAAGCCACATCATGCTGCCGGCCGGGAAGAAAATCTTATACGACCTTGGTCGTACGAGCCAGACCGTGGACCATATCCTATAAGTGACGCGTGGAAAACCAGATCTCAAAGCACGCTAGTAAAATCCATTCCTAAATTCAGAATTACTTCTTCCACTTCCCAGGCTCTCACCATGACTATCCTGCAAGATGTGCCGTCACGACCCCTGAGTGATGTTTATGCGGCGACCACGGGCGAGCTATCCGTGTGGCTCTCCCCTGTGGAAGAAGACCACACTCCTCGTCACCCCGCTGCTCGCCGCCGGCGACGCAACCGCCGCTGTACAATCCCGCGGCGGCGCAACTCCTCGACGCGCCCGCTCGGCGCACCGCCGATGGAACGCCCTCTGTGCTTGCGGCCGTCCTTTGCTGCTACGGGAATTTGGATTTCCTTCTTTGGATTTCTCCTGAATTACTGCTAGATTTGAGAGACATTGTTTGTTCTGGATTTTCGCTGGACTACGTGGTTGGTGTGACCTGTTGCGTTGAGATTCGGTTTTCCATGTGTCGGCCGCGGAAGATGGTCCACCGCTCTGGCTCGTACGACCTGGGTCGTATAAGATTTTCTTCCTGCCGGCCGGGCTCCCACAGCCACAGCTCCATTAACTGCATTCAGAAATGGAGATTCAAGAGCACGCACTGATTCACAGCCTCATACATCGTCTTACTGTATTAATTTCTCAGCAAAACAAAACAATGGTAGTACAGCATCTCATCAGCTGCGACAGCTAGCACTAAAAACAGACCACAGGCATTACAGTTCGCAAGTGAGAACACTGTACTAGTTAGGGGACGGGATAACATTTCAAAACTTGAAGCTACAACCTGATTGTTGATCAGATCACTGTCGTAACCAGTCAGATGTCGCCCATAGAAGTGAAGCAATACAATCACTGGCATGCATACATACAGCGACGTCACCCTTGTATCAGGAGCCGACCGCCGCAGGGTCAGCAGCCGCATTCAGATTACAGTGGCCACCGGCCGCCATTATTGACCTTGGATTCTTGTTAAGAACTAATACGACTCGCAGATTAACATGAATGGACATCGTACTAACATCACGAAGAATAAAATCGGCAGGGATTTCTGGGACAAATGTGCTCAATAAGCCAGCAGTGCCAAGAAACAAGTGAGGATTTATCATTTCAGCCAAATACAAAACCATATGCTCATCAGCTGACACCAGCTCATATCATATCAATCCTCCGCCGCCTAACCTAGCTACATACTACCTCCCTAGAACGCCCCTAATCTTACGCTACCACCAGCACTATAGAGTACAACAGAGGAAGAAACCGGCTAAGTATCTACAGTTGCCAAAATCGATCCAAAACAGAGCCTCTCCGTGGCGGCCGCGAGCCGCCGCCAAATTCACGCGCACGAGGCCTGCCGGCGCGGCGCGAGGGCGAAGAGGGCCTCGAGGTCCGGCGGCTGGAAGTATCCGTTCTTGGGCGGGCCACGGGGCGTGCCGAAGTCTGCCGCCGCCTTCCTGGGCGCGGCGGGGCAGGGCAGCGTCGCCGGGATGCGGCACTCCTGCCGCTTCGGCGTCTCCCACCCGCCGCAGCCGTACCCGCCTCCTACCGCCATCCCCGCCGCCTCTGCGCCGCCGCCGCTCTCCATTGGATGCTTTTTTGTTCGGGGGGAGGAGGGATTTTCGCTGTGCTTGTTTTGAACGGGGGGTTTGGGAGGGAAGCGTCGTGGGCAGGGGGGGGCCGCTTATAATGGGCGGGCGCCCGCGGCGGGAGGGAGGGATCCGCCGCGCCTTCCAACGGACGGCACAGCGCGGCTCCGTGCGGAGGAAGGCGGGGCGGGATGGGTGACGTGGACGGCTCCTGGCCCTCGGATCCGCGGCGGGAATTTTAAGCGGGAAAAGGCCCGCCGAGCGGGCGGGAAAAGCCTCAGGCCACTGTTGGATTTAAAAAACTCTCGCTACCGAGGGCCTGGGGTTTCTGATTTCGCGTAAGAGGTCCTGGTGGACAACGGGGTGAGGGGCTGGGCGAAAACAGTGTTCGTTACAGGGGGTACTGCGTGAAATCTGTGGGGATAGGATACGCCGCCGCACATTGGATTCCACTGCGTTACGGCGAGCGAGGGCGTGTAGGGTTTGCCAGGTGACAGGTGTACGGGGAAGTGATGGGTTCGGCGGAAGCGGTGGGCCCGAGCGTGATCTCACCCATGACTCCGTCTCGCGACATGGTCGGGGTCTCCGGTGCGCCGGGCGCCGCGGCACAGCGAGTCTCGTCTTGGCGCTGTGCGGGCGGTGGTCCATGAGGACATGGACCAGGTGCGTGGGGATGGATGGGATTTCCGACTGTTGGAATGATCCCGTCCGCCTCGGATTCCCGGGGCACGTGGGCCCCGCATAGGATGGAGCTTGGACGGTTTCGTGTGAAACGGCAGCTCTGCGCGTTGACTGTAGGCGATTGTTTCTGTCTAGGTGGGCACGGCACTGCCCACGGGCCTTCTCTGGAGCGTTCCACTTATTTCTTGTCTTGCTATGGGCCTATGGCCCCTGGCCAGCCCAGTACTATTTGTACAGGGATTAAGTATATTTTTCACCCCAAAATGTCACCCTGCGGAGAACATTCACCCCAAACTCGAAAACCGGATGATTTGAACCCTGAAATGTACCAAACCGGATGAATAACCCCCTGGTAGTGGTTTTGCTCGAATTTGGGCGGTTTTGAGTGGAATTTGGACGGTTTTGGACACTGAAGTGGACGCTGACGTGGCGGTGACGTGCCTCCGCAGCTAACGCCGTTACTGACGTGGCAGTGACGTCAGCAACCGGCCGTTTCGCTCGCCTGGGGAGCTCCCCCGTCCAACCGGCGCCGCCGCGTCTCAACTGCTCCGCCACCGCCCCCTTCCCCGTTGCGTCTCAACTGCCCGCCCTACCTCGTCTACAGCTCCGGCTCCACCTCAGGCCTCCTCCTCTCCGACATGCTATGCGCCGGGACCACCGGCCGCGCCGCCAAGAGGGGATTCGCCATCGGTTGCAGCCTCACATCCCTGCACCAGCCGCCCACTGGGCTCGCCGGGTTCGGCCGAGGCGCGCCCCCATGTGCCCGCGCAGCTCGGGGTCAACAAGTTCTCCTAGCGTAGACGGAGCGTCGTCCTGGTTGACATGAGGAGAGCAGCTGGCGCAGCTTGGCGGAGGGCGAGCACCTCACAAGGACAGTGGTCTCCTCCCTGCGCGGACAGGATGGCGGCGTCAAGGGAGGCGAGCGACTACACGAGCTTGAGGGGAGGACAGCATTGGGGGAGATCCGCCAGCGCGTACCCTGACCTGCGTCGCCCCTGGAGCGCGTCGCCTCAATGTCCTCCTCGACCGGGCCTCTGACAGTCCAGGTAGGTGACGAAGCGGAGAACGACGTCTCCGTCGAGCTCCATCTCCGCGAGGGCGAAGGCGTGGCCGAGGTTGGCGGGGGCAAAGGCCAAGCGCACGCCAACGGCGGCTCTGGTGCGGAAGGCCTCAGCGGCATTATCGACACGGATCCCAACGTTGTGCATCGCCTCGATGTCCTCCTCGACCTTGGCCTGCGCATGACCGTTCCTGCCAGTCCGATGACACGGCACCTCCGCTGCAGATGTGGAGGACCTCGGCGCGTGCCCGTGCCACTCCGGGTGCGCGGCGAGCAGCATGAGGCACCGGGTCGCGCTGACCGCGCTCATCTCGTCGCCAGGCCCACTCTGATCCAGTCCGGTCTTCTTGCTCGCCGGCGCGAGCGCCGCCGCCATCTGCATTTGTGTTCTGTTCGAACCTGATCGATTGCAGGAGTAAACGTTCAGTTTACGGTGATGGTAAATGGCTATAACAGAGCAACCTTTGGATGGTAATTTTCTAAGGCCAAAACTTTCCCAAAAAATAACTGACAGGTGGGGCCCACGCAACGATAATGCTGTTTTGAATTTGACTGACGGTCTACACCACATAAGTGCCATGTCATCACCACGTCAACCCTCAAAACCGCCCAAATTCGAGAAAAACCACTACCAGGGGGTTATTCATCCGGTTTGGTACATTTCAGGGTTCAAATCATCCGGTTTTCGAGTTTGGGGTGAATGTTCTCCGCAGGGTGACATTTGGGGGTGAAAAATATACTTAATCCTTTGTACAGCGAAGACTTTGGTGCAGCACTTGGATGTGAAATCCTTTATACGGGAGCGCCTATGTCGCGGCAAATCCTATTCTACGCTCATTGGTAGGTTAGCACCAAAACGCGTATCCCTCTCCCTTCCCTATCGCTGTTATGGGCCTGGCCCGTTTACATCTCGAGAGGAAGAACCAGAGGAGGAAGAAGATGGAGAGGACGACGGCGCCACACTCACCGACGACGGGGTCGACGCGGCTGGCCGCGTCGCCCCGGCGGAGGTGAGGCCAGGACCTCGCCGGAGACGGGGACGACGCGGCGGGCCGCGGCGTCCCCGGCGGAGGCGAGGAAGAAACTTAACTTGGGGGGTGGGGTGGGGGTCGGGTGCGGTGCAGAGGAGTGATGCGAGCTCGCCGGCAACGAGCTTTAGGGTTCAGGTGGTGGGGATTCACCGGGGGTTTAGAGGGATGTCGGGGGTGGCGGCGGACCGGCGGTGGGTTAGGGATCGAGGAGGGCGGGGCGGCGAGGCGCCGCGGGTGGTGGCAGCAGGCGGTCGGCCGGCGTTGGAGGCGGGGGGATCGAAGGTGGGACGCGGTCGGCCGGCGTTGGAGGCAGAGGACGGGGGGCGGGAGGAGGAAGACGACCTCGACGCGTCGCTGCGCTAAGCAGCGCGTCGAGCGTAGAATAGGAGGACCCCTATGTCGTGCGGTACGCGGGGCGAGCGTCCCGTCGCGTACCCCCGACTAGCTATATGGGCTTGGCCCATTTCAACGGACCGTTTCGTTTCGCTTTTTTTCCTGTCTCGCTTTTTCTTGCAGTTCCGATTTTCCGTTTTCTTTTTCTTTTTTTGTTTTCTTTTCCCGTTTTGTTTTTATGTTTCCTTTTTCTGTTTTCTTTTTCGGTTTTATTTTTTGTTTTCCTTTTTTGTTTCACTTTTTATTTTTTATGTTTTAATTTTCGCTTATTTTTTAAAACGGTTCATATTTTTTCGGAACCAATTTCAAATTTGGAACCATTTTCAAAATATGTAACCATTTTTAAGATTTGGAACCATTTTTAATATTTGGAACCATTTTCAAAAAGTGAACAAAATTGGTATTTGAACGGAAACTATTTTTGGACGATTTTAAAAGGCGAACAGAAAAAGTCTGTGAACGGAAAATATTTTTGAACGATTTTGAAAAAGTAAAAAAAAAGATATTTGAACAGAAACTATCTATGAACGATTTTAAAAGGCGAATAGAAAAAGTCTGTGAACGGAAAATATTTTTGAACGATTTTCAAAAAAGTGAAAAAAAAGATATTTGAACAGAAACTATCTATGAACGATTTTAAAAGGCGAACAGAAAAAGTCTGTGAACGGAAAATATTTTTGAACGATTTTTGAAAAAGTAAAAAAAATGATATTTGAACAGAAACTATCTATGAACGATTTTAAAAGGCGAATAGAAGTCTGTGAACGGAAAATATTTTTGAATGATTTTCAAAAGAGTGAAAAAAAGATATTTGAACAGAAACTATCTATGAACGATTTTAAAAGGCGAATAGAAAAAGTGTGTGAACGGAAAATGTTTTTGAACGATTTTCAAAAAAGTGAAAAAAAGATATTTGAACAGAAACTATCTATGAACGATTTTAAAAGGCGAAGAGAAAATGTCTGTGAACGAAAATTATTTTGAACGATTTTTCAAAAAGTGAACAAAATTGGTATTTGAACGGAAACTATTTTTGAACGATTTTAAAAGGCGAACAGAAAAAGTCTTTGAACGGAAAAAAATTTGAACGATTTTCGAAAAGTGAAAAAAACAAGATATTTGAACAGAAACTATCTATGAACGATTTTAAAAGGCGAAGAGAAAATGTCTGTGAACGAAAATTATTTTGAACGATTTTCAAAAAGTGAACAAAATTGGTATTTGAACGGAAACTATTTTTGAACGATTTTAAAAGGTGAACAGAAAAAGTCTGTGAACGGAAATTATTTTTGAACGATTTTCGAAAAGTGAAAAAAAAATTGAACGGTAACTTTTTATGAACAATTTTAAAAGGTGAACCGAATATTTTTGAACGATTTTCAAATAGTGAAGAAAAATAGGTATTTGAACGAAAACTATTTTTGGATAATTTTTAAAATTAGAAACTTTTTCAAAATGATTTTATAATTATACAGAAAATGTCGGTGAATAGAAATTATTTTTGAATGATTTTAATAAATGAACATAAAACTACATTTGCACGATTCTAAAAAATAAAAAACCTTCTCAAATTTTCCACAACATATTTTTTTAATATAATATGTTAAAAAATTTATATTAAAATCGTTCGTGTGTGGTGAAATCGCACCTCGCCTTTTTTTTCAACCCGTTCTCTCGACTTCTCAACGCAGTTTCTGTTTTCTCTCAAGAAGAATGGACATGTTTTGCCTATCTCTTTATTTATTTATTGACAACGTAGCATGTTACACGATGCAGTATCAAGCCGAACAGAAGCACACGACAAAAGGTGGAACAACTATCTATCTAGCCAGAAGAGATGTCAGCAGTCAGCGTCGTGGATGATCGATCTGATGCACCCTCGGACAAAACTAAGCAGCGAAAGGCGAGGTGCGATTTCACCACACACGAACGAAGACGACAGACGTCAGGCCTCAGGCGGGGGAGCTCCTGTGCGGGAAACAGAGGAAGATGGGCCGACCCATTCGCGACCAGGGGGGACGCGAACCGTTGTATACCCCGCGTTACGCGGGGTATAGGATTTGCCCCTTTATACCGTCCGCAGGCGAAGCTTCAGCCCAGGGGGAGTACCTAAAGGGTGGGCCGGGTGGGCCATGGCCCATCCAGAATTTTTGAAAAAAATTTACTACCCATAGTATTTGTGAATAGATTGACTATTTATACTGGTTATTTGGCAAAAAAATCCGTGGTGCGGTATTTTAGTTGCAGTGTGCCCATCCTCCAATTTTTTTTTCTGTGTCCGCCACTGCTTCAGCCTCAGGTCGTCTGAAGGGAAGCGCGGGTGCGCCCGCCCATCAGCCGTTTTTTCTTCTCTGCTTCTTTTTTCCGATTTCGTTTCCTATTTCTCTTTTTTTTTCTATCTTTTCGTTTTTATTTTGAAAAAATTCAAATTAAAAATGTTCAAATTAAAAAATTGGTCATTATTTTTCTTTTTGTAAATGTTTAAATTCGAAATTGATCAAAAAAAAATTTAGATTTAAAAATTGTTCATCATTTTTCTTTTTGAAATGTTTGAATACGATAATTGCTCAAATCAAAAATTTGTTCATATTTTAAAATTGTTTAAATTGGAAAATTATTCATATATTTTGAAGACAAATCAAATTTTGAATTCTTTTCAAATTCAAAAATTGTTTAAATTTGATTTTTGTTCAATTTTTTAGAAATGTCAGGACATTAAAAAAATCAGCTTTATATAAAAAAACATGACATTTTTCTATTGGGCCGCTCCAAAAACGGCCCATGAAGCAACTGCTTCAAGCAACTACTTGGAGTTCGCGAATGCAAAACCTTTCTCGGTTAGCGAAGATCAATTTCCGGGTCTATGTTGGATCTATTCTGTTGTCATGCTTACCATTGATTCATTGTCCCAAACTCCCGATACAACGTAGAGTACGTTTGGCTTCATTAATTAAATTAAAGCTAGGCTCCGCTCGAGCCTTCCGTCTACAAATTGGTTTGTTAAAGTTCCGACAAAACCCATCAAATCAAATAGTTCTCATCAACGACATGAGTTACATCTTTGTATTTTGCTTCAACACTTGAGAGTACACACTAATTGGACGTTTGGAAATGAGGTTATCACACAAGAAAACGCAAAATCATGAAGTTGGTCGTCTCGTGTACAACCAACCCATTTCGTATCTAAATAGGCCGCTACTGAAGATTTGGAAAGTGGAATGATTTTCATCCATTGACCTACCGTTTCATGACTCACTGCTTACATTTAGCCCAAGTTTCAAAAAGCTAGCTATATCAAACCCATAGTTGAACCACAATCCATGACATGCCATACTAACTTGGACCCATGATGTATTGCTATGCATGTGAGTAGTCCTGGCCATGGGCCGGGCCTGGGTGGGCTTGGGCCGGGCCCAGAAAAGCCCACAGCAGAAAACCTAGGCCCAGGCCCGGCCCAGGCCCACTGTCGGGCATAGAATTCAGGCCCAAGCCCGGCCCATTGGCGGAATATAGAGGCGGGCCTCGGGCCGTGGGCCGGGCTTCTTCCCTAAATCGTCCATATGTGAAGCCCAGGCCCGGCCCTACCAATCCTTTGGGCTCAAAACGCAAGCCCAGGCCCACCCGCGGGCCTAAAAACATAGGCCCAGGCCCTGAAATTTCGGGCCGGGCCTGGGCGGGCCGACCGGGCCGGGCTTCCCATGGCCAGGCCTACATGTGAGTAAGCCTACCCCCCCCCCCCCCCACCCCTTTTTGGGTCGGCGCCACCTTGTTCTTCGTAACGATGAGCCGCACCTCAAACCATAAAATTAAGTGTACTTTCACTCACCCTGTAAAAGAAAAGTGTCCTTTCATTCATCGGCTCAAGTCAGATCATTGGGTAGCGAAAACAATCATTATTTCATAAATCAATTTATAAAGAGGTTGTGACTTGGGTTGTACCAAATATTTGTGTATCATATTTTCATTTTAGATTAAAATTTTAATTTTGACCAAAACTCATTGATTTTTTTCTAAAAAATATCATATTTTTAGAATTTCATTTCAGCAGGATCAAAATACTTTTATGTTAAAGAAATTTCCCAACAATTTACATTGTAGTTCTATCAGAATTTAACTTATCTATTGTTAAAGTACGGCACCCCCGGCAGTGGAATCGTAGATCTGCCACTTGAACATGTACGTACTTTTAATTGGACAGTGGGAACATGTACGCTCTTGATATTGCACGGTAGTTCACGTAATTACGTGTATTTTAGTTACCACATACTAATACTAATTCTACCTGCAGGCACTTGCATTTTTTTTGAACAACCGAATCTGGATTAATATTCAACAAAGTCCGGATACATCCAGAGACAGTCCAGCTGTCCCCTTTTACAGAAAACACCCCAAGGAAAAAAGAAATAACGCACACCTCCCTGGGATCCTCTGCATCGCCATTTTCGGCGCCGACCTTGACCTCACCGTCGCCGCATCTCCAGAAGACGAAGAGGAACAAGGGAGCTGCTGAGTCACTTGCACAAGCCTTTAGGGAACTGAATCCCGTTGGATTCGCCGCATTAGACACTTGCCGAACACAGCAAGATTTTGGCGTCGAAATAGAGCATCGGCGGGGGGCTCGCCCCGACTTGCGCAAGATGTCAAGCCGGCTTCACCATCGCAGATGAACCACACCGCTCGCAAGAACATCAAGAAAGAGGAACAGGAAAAAAGCCACTTCACCGATGCAGAGAAAAAACAACAGCTTCTCTTCCTCTCCTCGCCACCATGGCCGGCCAGAGGAAGAGTCCACCACCGCCTCCCTCGATCCGCGAAGCAGGCGATACGGGCTGCGATTTTATTGAATCGGCTTCGTCCTTGTCCATCCCCGCAAGAAATCCACCGCAGATCCGACCTGCAGAAAGGAGAAGAACTAGCTCCCGCGTCGCTGCGGGTCATGGGAGACTAGCCGAGGAGGGAGAGAGACGCCATACCGGCAGACACAAGCACAAGGCTTAAGCAAAACCTAGATCTACTATTTACAACCCGCACATCGCATCCTCGTCCACGCCGGCCAGCAGCACTGGCCGCCGGAGAGGAGAGGGGAACGAGCCGGGGATGGAAATTGGATGCGGGAGTCGACTCTCAAGAGAGAAGAGGAGAGGAGCCGGGCACTTGCATTTGTGGGGCCATCCATGCGTGATCGATTATACATTTATTAATCTAGCAAGTACCACGTACCTATCAGGCAGGTCGTGTAGAAGGCCAACAATTCTTCAAGTATCTGTATCTCTAGACACTGACAACTTGGCCGGGACGAAGGTCAATGCGATGTACCACCGGCTGCCGCCAGCACGTTGGCGATCCAAGCATTAATGGTGTACAGGTGAGACGCCGATGAGGTGAGCCAAGCCGCCTACATGTCGCGCTCATCGGCTGACCATTTCGCGCGCGCGTGCGCGTTCATCGATCGGCTATTTCAACAACTGAAACGACGAAACAAATTAACCATGAATTCTTCGAGCAGGTTGAGCTGAGCTCTCGGCCAGTAGCCCAACGAATGAGGAGCTCCGACCTGGGTGGATAACCACGGCTAATCGCCATTAAACCGACACGAAGACGGAGCTGTCAGGATGCTCGTACCGCTCCGCAAATGGCCGCCAGTGCCGGCAGAGATTGCAATGAATCCACGAGAACATTGCGATCGACCTTGACCGCTGCTAAGACAGCCGCGCCTTAACGCAAGAAGTTATCTGTCACTCATTATGCTAATCATGTTTTTAAGTACTATCCTAATCGTATTCTTAATGATGTGTAGAAAAGTATGCTACCGCTGAAGAGGAGAATTACTTGCCGTTGTCTTCATTTGTGACAAATTGAGATTTTATATCATTGAATTTGACCGGCACATCATCGATAAGAAAGGCGAGGACAAACCCATAGCGGATCATCTCTCGTGAATGGAAGGGGTAATTAATCCTGTTCCCACAACGAATCTTTCCACGAGAAAACCTTGTTATTGTTAAAATAGAAGTACCTTGTTTTATAGATTATATATGCTAAAAAAAATTGTACAAAAATATTTACCGCCTGATATGACATATTAACAAATAAAAAGTTCGGTGGTTTAAAACATTACTACCGGGATGATAAGTATATAGAACCATGGATTAGACGGTATGATAAGTACTCCCTCTGTCTTTGAATACAAGGCCACATCATGTTTTTAGGACAAAATTTAGTCGTTAATTTTGCCAACAAGCTCTGAGTTATATACCACAAAAAGTATATCAGTGGATGCACATTTCGAAGAACTTTCCAATGATATATTTTTTATAAAATATAACTCAGTTATTGTTGACCAAAATTAAAAGTCAAAGTTTGACACGAAAAACGAAGTGGCCTTGTATATAAAAACAGAGGGAGTAAGTGTGTTCCCCTCACCACGAGATGGTTGCAATCTTACGGGCTTGTCATGATAGCCTAATATGGAGGGCATCATGTTGGAGGTTGGACCACTGCTAAAGTCCTACCTTCAGGATTCTAGTAGCTGCGTCGATGGGCCCCACGACCCACAAGGACAGTTCCTCATGTGGTTCTTCGTATGGTCGTCTTTTTTTTTTAAATGTTCGTGTGCTTTCTTGTGGATATGTGGGCCCCACAATGCGTCAGGGTGTAGCCGCGCCGGTGGGCCCCACGATCCACCAGGTTAGTTCCTCATATGGTTTTTCCTGTTCTTTTGTGTGTGAGCTAAATACACCCACAGTGTCAGGGCCTCTTTGGATTGCAGGATTTTCAAAACGTAGGAATAGAAAAAACATAGGATTGGAATGACATGTATTTCGATTCCTACAGGATTTCAAAACACTGGAATTTTGTAAGTGCTGTCTTTGGATGGTGTGGAGGAAACAAACACAAGACTTTTATAGGAATGAGGAGAGAGAGTAGAGAGAGATAGAGTGTAAGTGCATTGGACTTGCCAAAGGAAAAATAAAAATGAGGTTTGAGCTCATGTTGAGATTCCTATGGAATTGGGGGCATAGGAATGGATTCCTTAGAATTGTAAGGGCTCAATCCTATGAACCAAAGGGATTCCATAGGAAAAGTTCCTTTGGATTGGAATCCTCCAAAATTCCTATAAAATTCCTTCACCCAAAGAGGCCCTCAATATGTTTCCGTGATGTACAAACTAGTCCCCATACATGCAAAATAAGGTCAGGTGGTCCTAAAACTTTGTACAATGTGCAAAAATTGTCCAACTAATTCTGGTGCGGACACGTGAAGTTTTTTTGTTGCAAAAATCATCTTATACATTTTTAGTATATCACATATAACCTTACAACTGCCTACCGTGAGCCCCACCTGTCAGAGGAGGCAACTCATCGTTTACTAAGCTGCTTTCTTAGAGCAACTCCAGTCGTTGGCCCCACCAGGCCGAATTGCCGGCGTTTTTTGGCCCGCTCGGGTGGCCTCTGGCGGAAAAACTCGGCCTGGGGACGCGCCGATTCCCAGTCGCGTCCCCCCAACCCGGCGTTTTTTGGCGAGTTTTGGTCGATGAACCTAATTTTTATAGAAAATTTATTATTTCTAAAGCAAATTTATCATTTGTATCAAATAATTCGACGGAAAAATTATTACAAATAGTTTAACAAATCATAAATTGTGGCATGTCGTTGTGGTGGTTGGTGGCCTATTCTGGCGGCGCGTTCGCGACGGAAGGGAGGAGTTGGTGCCAGCGGCGGGGGGAGGGAGACGAGGAATGGGGCGAATCTTTGGTGGGGTATGTGCGTTCTCTCGCCGACAGGGCTGGCCCGCGCGGCTTTTCCCTATTGCCGGTGCCCCCAGGCGGAACCCGGCAAGCTGGGTTCGGCCTGAGACGCCGGATAAAATTTGGGCCAAATCTAGCGAAAAACAAGGCCCGGGGGGCTCTCAGTACCACACACTTCTTGAGGTTTTAGGCCTCCTTTGAATCACAGGATTTGCGTAGGAAAGGTAGAGGATTCAGGTTCCTACAGGAATATGTACTGTAGCAGTGTTTGATTCAGTGTTTGATTCACGGGAATGTAGCAAAGGAAAGTTGAAGGAACTTTTCCTTTCCAACCAGATTCATAGGGAAAACACAGGAATGAAACAATCTAGTCCAGCCTCATTTTTCCATTCCTTTCCAAGGAACGAGGCAATAAAAGCTAACGCTGAGTAACATCGCTTCTGCACAGCCACTTGACGCCACTTAACGCTGATATTCTTGCTTGTTATTTACCCTAATCAAGTTGCCTAAGCTAGCATGTTGAATTCCTTTCCTATGTTTCAAATGATCACTGAAGGAAATATTCCCGTGTACTCATATCCTATAGGTATGCACTTGTATTCCTATATAATTCCTATTCCTATTCCTATTACTACATTTTGAGATCCTACGAATTAAAGAGGGCCTTATTAATTGAAAGGCAGGCATAATAATATATTCCGTCTTAGAAAACTTGCTCTGCCTGTTGCCGCAGTAGAATCCAACGGTCAAGCGATCATCCGGTGGCTGCTGAAAAGTCTTCATCAGCGGGGCTGTCTTTTCAGATGAAAGTCGATGCCAGGTTCATTCCATCCACACAGACTCCATGTCTACTATAAAACCCTTTCAGCCGCGGGGGTTACATATGTTTAATCCCTTCACATGCGTGGGCTCCTTACTATCCACGAACAACAGATGGGAGACGCAGCTGAGGACGAGGTTGGCGTCTGGCCGGGCGAGCTCGACGAGCAGCTCATAAGCGAGCTCCTTACCGACGACAGCCTCCTTGGCGACCACTCTTACGACACCGGAGGTGCAGCCGCTGCTCCGTGCAACAGCGGCGGCGGCAGCACAGCAGCCGAGCACGAGCGATTGCCGCCGGCGTCGGTGGCTAGCAAGGCTCCGTGTTCGGTGTACTCCGGCCCTACGATCAAGGACATCCAGAAGGCGCTGTGGTCTCGGCCGTACCCCTCCAGCCGCCGCTACAGCTCGCTGTATTTGTAGGTGCACGCGCGCCGATCCGTGAATATTTTTGCAGTGATCGCTGTTGATCATGAGACGCGAGTAATCATCTGTGTATGGTTTTGGTTGAGAAGCCGCAGGTACGGAGCGGCGAGCACGGCGCCGGAGAGCAAGCACACGACCAAGGTGAGGAGCTGCGGCGGCAAGACGCCGACGGACGGGTACAAGTGGAGGAAGTACGGGCAGAAGTCCATCAAGAACAACCCCCATCCCAGGTGCACACGCAAGTTGATCGATACATGCATCTAGCTTGAACTTCTGAAGTTGTACTTTGATGATCGTTTTCTGCTCTTCACGGATGCATGCACCGGTCAGGGTCTAGCTATATGTCAAATCGCGCTCAAGTAATTTGCAAAAGGATGACTATCTAGGGAAATTAATTTTGACACATTAGAGAATATGCTCCCGCCATTGGGAAAAATATTTTGCAATGTCAACAAAATTGTGAACAAAAATTTGGAGCGTACATCTCAACATTATGTGCGCACATAAAGTTTCGCGAAAACGTGACATTATTTGTGACATGTGCTAAAAGACAAAAAAAGTCACATGCAAAGCTTTTCTAGAATCGAATTTTGTCTTTTATACAAGAAAAAAAATATAGATTTTTTTACTCCTGAAACAACTTTATGATTACATAGGATATGTTGAGATGTACTCGCATTCTTTTTAATCCAAATTTAACATTTCAAAATACGTTTGAAACAAACATTAAAAATTGAGAGCATATGCTTCCTGGTGACAAACGCCTCCCCCGACTACCAAGGGTATTCTGTAGTTCAATTTACGACTCCGAGTGTACCCTATCCGTTCATAAATAAGTTTATTTTTACTATGTCAAACTATATTCATACAAAAATATGTGTAACATCAAATTAATATCACCAATTGCAATTTAAAATATAGTTTCATAATATACTAATTTAATGTTATAAATATTGTTATAATTTTGTATAAAGTTGCTCAAGCTTAATTTTTTCGACTTTCGACAAAAATCTAGAAGTACACTTACTTGTCTTATTTGTATACGGAGATCGGAGGGAGTACACATACGAGCTAGGGTGAGCTTAGACGTGGTCAACTCTGCCATTCAACGATGCCGTGTGGTCAGCAAATGGACTGGCATGGATGCATGCATTTATCTAAATAAGAAGAAAACAAGGATAGTTGTTGGGCGAGCACACACACGTGTCGGTCCCATTCGTCGTACCATGAAGCTAGAGCTGGACTGGGGTAGTTAGCAGCTGGAGAGCAAAGTCGCTGCGCTGACAGTCCATGTGTCCATGTTACGTGAGCGTGACCTTAATTTGGGGCTTTCTTAGAGCTTTCTAGCTGGTAGGCGCGTGTGCACGAGAAGTGCAAGTTCGCATCCTAAATGTATCCAACAAAAATAATTTTGCAAACCCACACAGTAAGCCTTTACTCAACGATAGTGCATAATTAAGCAGCAGTTAAGTAACTGATAAGATATATCGTAGGGGCCAGCCCAATAGCAACCGACGAGAACAGCTTAGCTAGCATCCATAAATCATCGATAGGGATAGCACGGAGAGCATCTGTTCTTCGTCAATTTTCTCTCTTCCTCGCACTTACCCAGCATATGATCTATCATACATGCATGCACTAGCTAGTAGCACCACCTGCAGCCTAGTTGGCTCGATCGATCATCCATCGTGTGCGGCTCCCACCTGAGCGTTCAATCAAAATACACTAAACAAACTCGATCGGAACCTGGTTAATTAATTACCTCCATGTGGGCTGAACTTTCGGTTGAGAAGCGACGAGAGAACCTTCAATTTCGGAACAACCACACGCAATAGATCGAGTATATATTATACTATAGTGCTAGCTGCTGCTAGTGGCTGAGAAAGCTGGTTCTCAGACAGCACGTACTCGATCGTCCATGAGGTATAGTTTATCTGTAAATTTATAGTGCAAAATTTTCCTTAAAAATTGCACTAGAAATCTCGAAATAAATTATAAGTGGGACTTAAATCATCTCTAATCGTCCACGTACCCAAGGCTTGAAGTGCATGTTCACAAAATTAGATCGGATGGTTAATTTGGACATGCTGCCTTATCGATCTCATCCATTTATTAACTCGTGCGGCGTGTGTGGACAAACGGTCGCCACTTCAAGTGTACTTCATGGAACTATTGACACTTATGTTTCGTAGTACCTGGCATTGACTGTCATTTGCACATGCATGCAGGAGCTACTACAAGTGCACGAGCTCCCACTGCAGCGCCAAGAAGCACGTCGAGAAGTCCACCGACGACCCGGAGATGCTCATCGTCACCTACGAGGGGTCGCACCTCCACGGCCCGCAGCCGCTGCTCCGGCGCCTCCTGCATCCCCCGGCCGACACGGGCCTACCCGGCGCGGCGGGCGACGTTGTTTCCGAGGCCGTGGCCAAGAAGAACACCCGCAGGCCCTCGCCGCCGGCGTCCGAAGGCTACCACGGGGCCGGCGGCCGAGGGGTCGGCTGCAGCATACGGTCATCATCAACAAATGGAATCGAAGAGGTACGAGGAGGGAACAAGCTGCAGGGGCCTCAAAAGGGACGCACCCATGACGCCGTGCAGGGTGTGGCCACGGATTCATGCGACTTCTCGGCGGTCTCTGCAGTACTGCCGGGTGCTGATGATTCCGCCACCGTGTTTTCTCCTTCTGGCTCGCCGCCGGCCAACTGGTCTGAACTGGACTTCCCGTGGTCCCTGGAAGCTCTACTTCCCGTACAGAGGAACTGATCGAGTCGACTAGGCCGTGCACTATATACCAAGGTGTAATAATATACAACGTTCAAAATATCTGATCCTGGTGTCGACCAAAAAAGGAACACCCGAGGTAACCGAGCACATTAGTGGGCCTTGGGCAACACCAGTGAATTACCTAGCTAGGGCTGGCTGGCTCACGTACGTACTAGCTGGGTTATACATTAGTTTTCTTATTGAGGGGTTTATGAAGTGTACACTACCTGCAACAAGTAACAGGTGTAAAATGTTTATTTCATGCTCACCCAGAGGTGCATAGACTCTCATGGCATGAGACTTTTGTTCTTCTTCATCGCCCTGGATCCCTCCCCCCTCCCCCCGCCCCCACCCCCGCCCCTTCTCCGTGCTCTATTCCGCACTTATATGTACGCCGATGGCGTTGCCATCTTCGTGAACCCAATTAAAGAAGTCATTGTCTCCCTTTTGAGAATTCTACCATCTTCTTGGCGGTACCGGCCTTGTCACCAACTTACTAGAAAAAGCTCTGTCGCTCACCGTTGGCATGGCCTTACTTTGGAGGATATTTAATATGGCATGACGACTATTGTGTCATCCTTCCCCAGCTATTAGCAATTAGGTTTTTAGCAACGAAATATGTGGTCATTAAAAGTTATTAACGACCAAAATCCGGTGGTCGTTAGCCATCGCTAGGCTCCGTTTTTAAAGTAATAACGACAATACTTATTTGGTCGTTTTTTTTCTAACAAAGGGAAATGTGTGGCCGTAAATTCTGAAGTAATAACAACCACATTTCTAGTGTCGATGTCTTGATGACCACGTTTTTCATTGTTAAAAAATATTTCGGTGGTCACTTGAGTATCGTTAACAACCACCTTTTTTTATGATCACTTTTTCATCACACAAATGACCACCTTTGGAGTAACAAATATCACAAGATATATTATTTATATTCATTTCTACGGGAAAAATATCTATTAGTCTGGGATAACTGTACTTAGCATGAACGACAAATATATTTTATCTAAATCACATTCCGCATACATCTACATATCCATCTAGTAGACAACTATTTGAACAATTCTACATAAAAAAATACTAATACTAGAAGGAATGTGCTTGCAAACTATCTTTACTCTGTGTCACTCGTCCTTGTGAATCCCGCAACATACAAAAGTAAGCAACTACTCGTACAATTTCAATCAATGATACAATGAATTATTTAACAACATACATACCCTTATCTATCTATCCAAATCTAATCTAAACTATAATATTGTAATCGGTGGTGATGGTACGTCCACGGTGGTACGTCGTACGTCCTCGCTTGATCCAGCCGGGCACGATTGGTAAAAACCGGTAAGAAAACGAGATCGATACGCCCTCAAATTCATGTCAATCAACGCGCACTCCCTGCTCTGTTCCGCTCGCTCCATCTCATGGAACGGATCGACCAGACCAAACTGAAAACCACACCACGTGCCGCCCCTTGCCAGCCAGCTCCTACTCCGTCGCGCCACCTAGAGGGGCCACGCCCGCTGCCCCTGCCGACGAGATGGATTCCCTTGTCCGTCCGTCCGTCCGTCATCACGCGCCGCCCCAACTTGCTGACACGAGCGCCTTCACGGGCATCTCCGCCGCGCAGAGCCCGGAGAAGAGGCATCCACGCCCGGAAGCGGACAAGGCGCGGCCCGCCGCATGCACCGAGTGCTCAGAGCCTTAGAGGTCCTCGACAGCGCAAGGGCAGACCTCGCTGCGTATTCCGTCCACTCCAATGGTCCAACCCAGGAGCAGGAGGAATTGTCAAATCTACGAAACTTTGTTTGTTGAAGCTATACGACCGTGCGGCATGCTCGATCGGTGAACCCCTGGCATGCTACGGAACTTGTCTTGACCTGCAATCCATCGCAGCCTCAAGAAAACGAACGGGATCAAACCACTCATGGTTTTCTGGGCCTCCATCGCTATGCCATGAAAACTTGACTTGCTGCACAAAATTTTCTTTCATGGAGCGGAAACACAGACAGCAGCTCTTGCCGATAGGAGACTACGAGAAGATGAGGATTTTTCGGAGGACTCTAGGCTGTTGGATGCAAGGCACAAAGAGGTATTTTTTTAATTTCCTTTTGATGCTGCTTGCTAGGTGTCGTGGTGGTGCACGGACAGATGCCATGGGTAGGCTTGAGTTGGGGCCGATGGACGTTAGAGGATTCGGGGAGGGATTATGTGCTGAAGAGCACACACGGATAAACAAACGAACACAAGGATTTACCCTGCTTCGGGGCTCTCGCGAGAGATAAAACCCCTACTGCAGCATCTAGCCTACTCTGTGTATTCTCCTTTCTGTATATGCGATCTGTACAAGGGCTCCTCGAGCTGTATGTGAGAGCAGAGCTACGCTAAGCTAGCTAAGAGAAGAAGTGAGACTCAGTTCTCGGAGGAAGAAAGAGCCCAAGGGGCTGTCTGCGCCGTCCTCCTCTGTCTCCTCCCCCTGGTGCTCTTTAAATAGAGAGCCCAGGGGACAAGCAGGGGACAGGGGGACAAAGAACACTACTCTAGGTACATTATTGATGACATGACTACTGGGGTCTTGTCACACTGTTGGCGTGTCACGATGCTATACTGTTGTCACGTTCTTGATACTGTAGCCATGTGGTCTCTGTACCTTGCTATTATCCGCTAGCTCTGATATTTGCTGAGAGGAATCTGCCTGGGACGCCGGGTATACCTGCTGGGGGATGATGGAGCCTGTATGTTGGTCGAGGTAGAGTGTGTCGCCTTGGTAAGCTGGTCGGAAGCAATCATGCTGATCCGGGGAAGCGATCCGGTCCTGGAACGCGCCTCCAGCTATACTTCTGTCCCGGACGGGACGCTGGGAGCTGGCTCTCGACCAAAGGGATTCATCCGGCCAGGAATACCGAATAACAGTCGGTGGCGCCGATCCGGCCTTGGCTCGATCCGGTCGCTGGAATCTCGCATGATGGCCTGCAGCGATCGAAGGAGGCCGGCCTGGGCGTGATTCGGTCGAAGGATCTAGTAGTGATCGATCCGGCCTGGAGATCCTGAACAGCCGAGTCGGGGGGACTCGGCCCAGCCAGGTGACGGAAGACCGGCCCAGCCGAGTCAGCAGCAACTCGGCCCAGCCGGGTCTGGGAAGCTGGCCCAGCCGAGTCAGCAGTAACTCGGCCCACTCGGATGATAGACACTCGGCCCAGCCGAGTAAAAGGAGTGCAGCCCAGCCGGGTTAACTAGGATTCGGACCACCCGAGTGAAAGAAGCTCGGCCCAGCCGAGTAAAAGGAAGACCGGCCCAGCCGGGTGATCTGCATGTCGGATGGCTGCCCTGGGCCACACAAGAGTCGGCCCAGGCTGCCTTTTTAGCCTTTTTCTTTATTGTTTGCTTATTTCCTGCTTCCCTTTATTTCTAACTCCGTAAACTAGTAGATTTTGGGGTACCGGGGATTACATCCCCGACATTAGTCCCCGAGGCTGCGGGGGACTCGTAGAGTCGCGCGCAGACTTACAAAAATAAATATCCAACACAAAAATCTCCATGAAAGAATTATCTTGCCAGCATGGGCATCATTATAAGCCGGTCGTCTAGCCATGCCCTCCATGCCAAATGTGACATCTGGTTGACCGAGCTCACCCGAATCAACAACGAGATGGACAGTTTGCACTGGAAATGCATCGCATGCATGGGCATGGCCACACATAGATGTTTCTGCTGACATTGGGCGATTTGGCACACTGCCTGCACGAGCATGTTTCACATGTCGGATGTCTACATCCTTTTGCTGGATTGCGCAGTGCCTGCATGGGCATATTTCCGATGTCGGATTACCGATATCCGATGTCTCCAGCATAAGCTGGTTTGATATATTGGCCTCTTGGGCATATTTCTTATGCCGGTTTCTGCCACTTTGGGCTTTTACCGCATAGATATGTCGGCAGTATGAGCTGGACCGACATATAGCCGTCATTAGCTGACTCTGACATTTTGCCTTCACGGGCATTTGTCAAATGACGAGTTGAGATACTTCTCAACACTTAACACTCAGGGAGATTAGATATCTTTCGACTCGATGCACTGGGGAACTGATGCTATGATACACTGCAAGTCCGGATAATTGAAGGATCATGATAATCGGTAAAGCTGATAAAGATAACAATTGTGAGATGCTTGATGATATGAGATAAATGCCGTGATATTTTGGCAAACCGATATAAACGGCGATCCGAGATTTTGCAGGATGCCCCGATATTTTCGCGAACCGACATAAACGGTGATCTGGAGATATTGCACTGTTGATACTCTGATTTGCCGACATAGTATATGTCGGGATGTTTATGCCATTCATAACTCGGCAAGCCGATATTAAAGATCATATATGATTTGCTTCTGACACCATAATGAATCCAAGATGAATCCGAGTCAACCATGTCTCGGTAATGGACGTTCCATTGATAAAACCGATTCCACCTTTCAGTGTTAGCTCAAGCACATATATATATATATGACAAATAACCAACGGGAACAACAACTTTACTTAACAGACAAAAACAAGTCTAGCAATGAAACTATGCAACAGGACAAAGACTCGGACTCCACCGAGTTCCCGAGTCACTTTACAGATCTAGGAGAAAAAGCAGAACTGGCTGACCAGACAATCCCCGGGTCAAGACATCTTGGTCCCGGGGGAAACAACTTAAGCGACGTACGAAGGGGCAGTCCCCGAGTACTGTTTGGGACTATGTAAGAAGAGTGATGCGGACATACAAATGATACTCACGGGACAAATGTTGTTGGAGCAGTCAAGGAAGACATTGATGCCGGCATGGATATTTATATGTCAGCCTGATCCACTGATATCTCGGTTCGAATCACCAGCATACCAGCATGACTCGGATTTCAGGATGACCCGGATTTCTAATATGACCCGGTAACAAACGTTTTTCAGCAAAATCGATTCCACCCTTCAATGTTAGTCCAGCACACATATATACACAAAGAATATTTGACTGGAACACCAAATCTACTAACAGAGGTAAACTAGTTCCAGCATACGTATCATGACCATTCAAAGAGAATAGCAAGTCTACTGACCAGAGGCAATAAACCATAACATGCGTTGGAAAGTAAATCTAGCAACTGTATTATGCACAAGGATGCAAAACTGGACTCAACCGAGTCCCCGAGTTACTTCACTTATCTAGGAGAAACTGTAAAACATTGGCTAGGCAGTCCCCGGGTCAAAACGCCTTGCTCCCGGGGAAAACAACTTAGCAAGGCACGAGGGGCAGTCCCCGAATAGCTTTCAGGATCAACTAACCGGGATCTGTTGATGATGTTTGCTGCTGTAGGCTGCGCCTGCCACTGCTTACAGCAGCAAGCTCGAGCTCGGGGAATAATGGTGATGCCGACTCCCCGAGTTGCTGAAGAAGGTCCCGTCCGAATTGAGGATGCCCGGGAGGCCTACGAACGCAGCGACAGTGTTGACGTAGAGCCGCCGGGCAAGCCAGAAGCACGGCCAGCTGACCGTGTCGCCCCTGAGATTTGTTGACGACGTTGGCGCCGGTGACGAAGGACTTGATGAAGCGGCCCGGCGAGCGGAAACCCCGCGACGCCACGCGAGGTGCTCGCCGGCGTCGATGAAGAAGGTCCCGTCCGAAATTATCCCAGCAAGCGCCACTACCAGCCCCACGGTGGGCGCCAACTATCGTGGTGGTGCACGGACAGATGCCATGGGTAGGCTTGAGTTGGGGCCGATGGACGCTAGAGGATTCAGGGAGGGATTATGTGCTGAAGAGCACACACGGATAAACAAACGAACACAAGGATTTACCCTGCTTCAGGGCTCTCGCGAGAGATAAAACCCCTACTGCAGCATCTAGCCTACTCTGTGTATTCTCCTTTCTATATATGCGATCTATACAAGGGCTTCTCGAGCTGTATGTGAGAGCAGAGCTACGCTAAGCTAGCTAAGAGAAGAAGTGAGACTCAGTTCTCGGAGGAAGAAAGAGCCCAAGGGGCTGTCTGCGCCGTCCTCCTCCGTCTCCTCCCCCTGGTGCTCTTTAAATAGAGAGCCCAGGGGACAAGCAGGGGACGAGGGGACAAAGAACACTACTCTAGGTACATTATTGATGGCATGACTACTTGGGTCTTGTCACACTGTTGGCGCGTCACGATGCTGTACTGTTGTCACGTTCTTGATACTGTAGCCATGTGGTCTCTGTACCTTGCTATTATCTGCTAGCTCTGATATTTGCTGAGAGGAATCTGCCTGGGACGCCGGGTATACCTGCTGGGGGATGATGGAGCCTGTATGTTGGTCGAGGTAGAGTGTGTCGCCTTGGTAAGCTGGTCGGAAGCAATCATGCTGATCCGGGGAAGCCATCCGGTCCTGGAACGCGCCTCCAGCTATACTTCTGTCCCGGACGGGACGCTGGGAGCTGGCTCTCGACCGAAGGGATTCATCCGGCCAGGAATACCGAATAACAGTCGGTGGCGCCGATCCGGCCTTGGCTCGATCCGGTCACTGGAATCTCGCATGATGGCCTGCAGCGATCGAAGGAGGCCGTCCTGGGTGTGATTCGGTCGAAGGATCTAGTAGCGATCGATCCGTCCTGGAGATCCTGAACAGCCGGGTCGGGGGGACTCGGCCCAGCCAGGTGACGGAAGACCGGCCCAGCCGAGTCAGCAGCAACTCGGCCCAGCCGGGTCTGGGAAGCTGGCCCAGCCGAGTCAGCAGTAACTCGGCCCACTCGGATGATAGACACTCGGCCCAGCCGAGTAAAAGGAGTGCAGCCCAGCCGGGTTAACTAGGATTCGGACCACCCGAGTGAAAGAAGCTCGGCCCAGCCGAGTAAAAGGAAGACCAGCCCAGCCGGGTGATCTGCATGTCGGATGGCTGCCCTGGGCCACACAAGAGTCAGCCCAGGCTGCCTTTTTAGCCTTTTTCTTTATTGTTTGCTTATTTCCTGCTTCCCTTTATTTCTAACTCCGTAAACTAGTAGATTTTGGGGTACCGGGGATTACATCCCCGACACTAGGTCTCACTTGGGAAATTTGACGTGTAACCACTGGAGTGGGAATGGAGATTTGATGCCAATAGTGAATGTTGAGGAAATTTATGCGTCACACCGCCTGTGGGTGCATACCTGTTTTGAGTTAATTATTTTTACATATCCTGATTTGATTAAAAACACTTCCTTCTTTTTCCTCTCCTCCCGTGAGTTGCTTCCTGCCTCCTGAAATTTTCTCCGGCCAAACCGCCTGTCTCCCCGCCGGCGACCAGCGTGCTGCCACGGCGCCTCACCGAACCTCCCTGCCCTGACCCCTCCCTCTACTGATCCACTGCCACCCGGTAAGCCCGGGGAGTGGCTCGATAGCGGCTAAAGGTAGGAGACCTTGAGGTCGGAGCAACGGCGGCGAAGAGAGGTACGCTGACAAGTTGGGGGCGGGGAACTCAGATCAAGGCGGGGAGGTGGGGGTCACGGGCTGACGGGAGGCGACGCGTGACAGTCGGAGTGAGTGGTGGCGGCGAGTGGAACCTAGGTCCGACGCGGACGACGCATGGCGCAAATAGTCAGAGGAAATGCCACGGTGGCCGGCTGCAGCCTGGCCACGTCCGACAACGGTAGATATGCGCATGGAATTGGGCGGGGCGGATTTTGGTGCTGGCGAACGTTGGGGGAAAGGTGGAGAGCGGTGGGTCTGCGGGGAATCGGGGGTGGGGAAAAGAAAAGACCATGAAGCGGTACGATGGCAGTCGTGGTATTATGTGATTTGGTGAGAGGGTAAAATGGTCTTTTTAGGCTGAACAAAAATTCTTCCCGCCTCCGTCTTCTTCCTTCCCCCTTCTTCTTCCTCCTCCTGTCCTGCATGTGCCCTTCGTTCTGTCCTCCGATGAGTTGCTTCCTGCCCTCGCAACTTTCTCCGGCCAAACCGCCGGCCTCCCCGCCCGCGATCGGCGTGCTGCCACGGCGCCTCACCGAACCACCCTGCTCCGACCCCTCCCTCCACCGATCCGACGCCGCCCGGCCATCCTCTAAGCTCGGGGAGTGGTGGTGTGCGACACATGGGAGAAGAACAAGTGCGGTGGTGCATAGATAAGTAGCTCGATTTAATATTTCCGTGCATTTTATATTTCATGTTTCGACGTGCACGTCGATGATTTTTTTAGTACCCGTGGCAACGCACGGGTATTCAGCTAGTTATCTTTACTATTAAATTGAAACAGGTCTGGTATGGGTACGTGGTACGTCGCCAACCCCGCACGAAAACAAAACGGATTCCCCTACTTGCAAGACAAAAAAAGTGAAAGAAACCGTATGTTGAACGACTCTGACGGCAAGAAAAAATCATACGACTGCCTTGCGCGACCGAGCAGAGACAGCTCGCTCGTGACCTGTGGCCCATGTAAGGTTCGGGCCCAGAAATCATGTACTGGTTCTGCTGCAGAAAAAAGATTTCTAAAAGTCGCTGAAGAAAAGTCCCGTAAAAAATCCAACTCTGCTACTACACAATCATACGGGAAAAAATATAAATACTGCAGCACGTAGTTCTGCAATTAGCAATTGCATGCAGCTGTGCGTGCCTAATAAGCAATATCCAGAGTTAGATATTGTGGTGGTGAGCTCTTTTCTAGATAAGTGCATTTTTGTTGTTTACGAAATTGTGTACGGACCAACTCCGCCCTACCCTCCGCTTCCATTGTTCGGCCATGTGCTAGGAGTAGAAGCGCATGCGTTATTTTCCTATGCGACCAAAACGCATAACCCATCGCCCATCCTCACGATGGGGATGGCCTCGCCGCGAACCCTTCCTTCTTGCCACTGGGGACGCAAACTCCTTAAATATGTAGTATTCGGTAGGAAAACTTAATATGTGAAATAATAATTCGTAATATCACATCTTATGTATGTTACCGAGACGGTAAATAATATGGAGTAGCATCATGTTGCAAACAAATGAGTCATTATAACAAGAAGAAAGAGGAAAAAAGTGAGACATGCAACCACTTAAGATAATCAACATGTGAGGAGCCATACAGAATGGGTGAAGAAATATATTGATGATCGGTTAAACAGAGAAGAAATCACATGTGGAACTTATGTAACATATTCTACTGTCCCGCTGCAAAGCACGGGCATTTAGCTAGTATCATTAATACTCATATTTTGAAATATCAAAATTTGCTTCGTCACGCAAGACTGCAAAAATGCAAAGTATTTTCATCAAGACATAGGCTATTATACTACAACTACAACTCTGGATTTGATTTCCTTTATGCCGTTATAAATTATTTTGGCACACTACCAAAATCACGGTGTTTGCCGAGCACAATATGGTTGCTGATTGCGACGCTCGGCATACCGACTAATATGCCGAGCATTGCAAGATGCCCTTATTCTAGCATCAACATATGTAATTATCTATATATTGTTAAACTAGAAAGTGAACTTAGCGTTGGTCAGCTGGTTAGCTTCAATGCGGTCGAACCCCCCATCCGGGTTCAAGTTCTAGATTTGGGATGAATGCTCGTATATTTGCTAGTTTTATTTCTTGCCTTCCAGCGATGCCATTTCAGTGTGAGACGACGTACTCGTCGACTACGAGGTGACTGTGGTGATTTGACTGTGGTGACTTCGTCAATCTCAAGATTTATCGGTTAGTCTTTCAGAGGCTTTTATAGGGATAGAGTTGTATGTGTGTGTCTTCATAGGTGTGAATGTACGTCCGCGCTATGAACATTTGTGTTTGTACCGTATCCGATAGCTAGACGACTGATTATAAATGTAGCCCATTTGGTAATTACTTGTACGATGGAGACATTTTCAATAAAATAAAATCAAAAGCAGCGCATACATGTTCTGATCTCTTAATGGTAACTACATTTTTGCCTTAATTTCTCACGAGTTTCCATTGGACAATGACCAGACTTGACCCTCTATTAATAAGAAGAGAGTAGAGTAGACCCGAGGTTTTTATTGAAAGAACTTTTGGACACTGAGTGGTTAACCTGTGAGACAGCTCGAGTAAGAGTGGTTGCCGAGTGAGATGATAGTGATCCACCTGTGAGTCCTTTTCGTGAGAGCTCCGGGGGTAGTTTGGAGCTGCTAACCATCATCAGTTCACTAATCTCTCTTGTTCAATATCAGTCGACTTTTCCTTACCGCGGGGGCGTCTAATCAGTAATCACTCTCATTTCCATCTCCCCTGCTGCACCGGTGACGGTGAGAGAGACAACACTTTGGCGAGGGAGACCATTTTTCTTATGAGAACTTGACGTGTGCCAATGTTTGCATGACAGATTTGTTTAGGTGAACTTGACAGTTTTTTGTTTGACAACAGGAAACTTGACAACAATGACAGGTGATGACAATAGTAGCATCTTACCAATTTTGAGTGGGCCGTTCTCCGGTTCCTACTTTGGTGGAGACTGTCTTATGGGCCAACATCCAGGTTCGCGCAGCCCTGCCCACTACCATAGATTCGGCATCTGCATTGGGCCCCTGTTACGCTCAAGATCTTGGGCAAACACCGCCACGTGTCAGCCAGCCGCTGCCACTCTCCGCCGGCGCAAAGCAAACCATCGCCTCGCCAGTTCGTCGTCCTCACTCGAAACGGAACGGCACCGGTGGCCTGACCTGAGGGGGAAAAGAAGGAGAAACGAAAGGGAGAATCTTGCACCAAGTACACAGCTTGTTCGATCGGCGCGGCGAAAACCCTAGGTGTGGCCCCCTTCCCCCATGCCCTCGCCGTCGCCGCCATGAGCCTCTCCACCCTCTCCCGCGCCCTCGCCCGCTCCTCCCGGTCGCGCCAGGTGAGTCTCCCTCTTCCTTCTCCGTCTCTCCGCTTCGGCCGCTTCAGGTGCGTCGCGTCACGGCGTGCAATGTTCGATCCCCACCTAGGGTTACCAGCTCGCGGGCCATGGCGTGCTCCGCGCGCCGCTTCCGTCGCCGCGGTCGTTGATGCCCGGCGTCGAGAGCGACGGGTCGGGGTTTGTGCGTCGCTACCTGACGTCCGCGCTCGTGAGCCGGGCCGCGGCGGCCAGTGGGGCGGGGAAGGCCGGGGACTGGAGGCTCCTTCGAGCCAACGCGCAGTTCCGGCGGCTGTTCTGCGACAAGCCGAAGAAGAGTAAGCTTTCTTTGCGGGCTTTTTTCTGGTCTTTTCATCAGTTTATTGGCTCGGTTGATGACGTGTCCCTTCATTCTTTAGATGGCCCCAAGGAGAAGAAGGAGGTGCCGAAAGGGGATGGGAGCGACAAGTCTGAATCGAAGGGTAAGTTCTGATTTGCATTTTCGTTGCACGCTACTGTAGTTTATAGTTGGGAAATCCATGTACTTGTCTATGCCACCCCTCATTTCATTTCATTTGGCTGAAATGAAATGAAAGGACACTCCTTTCATCTGTCCAATTTGGAATTCCAAGCTGAAAAATCATTGTTTGGCTGCCACGAGGATTTATGAAATGAAATGGTTTCAGAGGGGATATATAGCTTTAGCTAATCTTTGAGTGTTTGTGTCACATCTGCTGGCAGTTTTCCTCCAAAAGGAGAGTGTACTGTGTACTGGCATGAACATGTACAAATGTGTTATGGTTGCTAGGGTTTGAGCGGGAGAGAGAGAGCTGCGAGGGCGCCAGAGAGCCGGCCGGGGGTCCTTGCCCACGGCCGGTGGCAAGAGGGAAGGGTTTTCCTTCTTAATTCTTGCTTGATTAGATTGATACATCTCCTCTCCTTATATAGAGAGGTTTACTTGACTCCCAAGCAAGGCTTACTTGACCCCTAAGCAAACCCTAAGACTAACGGGCCCAAGCCCATGACGTACTCTAACACTACACCCCACCCGGACAAGCAGCTCGTCCTCGAGCTGCAACCTAACGATGACTCGACTCCACACAAACCTAACGCCTAAAAACAAGCCTTTTACATCTCGTCCTATTGTATTTAGACTCCGACTCTTTATTTGTGACTCCGAACGAGAAGGCGAGAATCCTCCGCGCACCAAACTTTTGCGTTTGCAGCCCCCTGGATCCCATGGACACCATCGGGACCAAAGGGGCCCTCGCGGCGGCCGGCGGCGGAATGCAGTTGCGCCACGCGGTGCGCTCCTGTCGGTGACGCCACGTCTTCTCCCCGCTGGCTGACTGTCGATGTCGCAAACGTGGAGGTCGCTGCCCGTGGGAAAAACAGCATGCCCGCCGCCCTTGGGGGAAATCGCATGCCCAAGATCCCCGACGCAGCGGACGAGATCGAGGTCCGTTGCGCCGCGAAGCGCAACTTGGAGGAGCTGCAGCTGCAAATCACGCATCTCCCGCACATGCCGACGCGCTAGGAGGCCGCGCGCAGCAGCCTGCAGCCGCACCGCCGCCGACACGTGGTGGGGAGCGATCCAAGCCGGAAGCGTTGACGGCGACGGCGGGAACTTGATCTGCTGGATGGGATCGCCCTGGGACGGCGGTGGCGCTGCTGGGAACGAGGTTGGCACAGTCCCGTTGTAGGGCATCCCATGCTGGGACGTGATGACCGGCGCCGTGGTTGCGGCCGAGGGCGGTGGCGGCGGCCGGACGGGGGTCAGCGCCGGTGCTGTGACCATGGCGGACCCTCCGTGGAACAGCGGCAGCGGCGGCTGCAGCAGCCTTGCGTCGAGCGGCGGCGACTGGATGTGCGGCGGCGCCCAGGCCGCCGTATAGATCGGCCCGGAGATGGACAGCGGCAGCGGCGGCTGCAGCAGCCTTGCGTCGAGCGGCGGCAGCGGCGGCTGCAGCAGCCTTGCGTCGAGCGGCGGCGACGACAGCAGCAGCGTCGGCTGCCGCAGCCCGGCAATCGCGGCGGAGGCCGCCTGGTGCGGCGGCTGCCACGGCAGCAGCGCCGGCCCGTAGGCGGCGACTGATGGCGCGGCCGGCGACGGTCCGTAGGGACCGGCCAGGAAGAGGCAGATCCCTTGGACGGCGGTGGTGAGATCGCGGATTGCTCCGGTGATCTCCTCCGGGGTGAGGACGACGGGAAACGGCGGTGATGGGGTGAACATGATCGAGCCTGAGCAATCTGATACCAGATGTTATGATTGCTAGGGTTTGAGCGGGAGAGAGAGAGCTGCGAGGGCGCCAGAGAGCCGGCCGGGGGTCCTTGCCCACGGCCGGTGGCAAGAGGGAAGGGTTTTCCTTCTTAATTCTTGCTTGATTAGATTGATACATCTCCTCTCCTTATATAGAGAGGTTTACTTGACTCCCAAGCAAGGCTTACTTGACCCCTAAGCAAACCCTAAGACTAACGGGCCCAAGCCCATGACGTACTCTAACAAAATGTGCCTGCAATTTTGCAACTTTCGTGAGGTTCAGTGCATTTGATCCCTTTATCTTGGAATGCTTGGTCATGCACTAATATGGTCACTTTCTTTGTGCACAATGCAGATGGATCCAGTTCAGGTTCTCAGTCGAAAGTCAAGGACAAAGTTGTGAAGCTATTCCAGGAAGTCCTTGGTCCTGTACTCCTAATGGGCATATTGCTAGCAACCTTTTCTTTCGGCTCATCGGAGCATGAGGTACTGTGCTTCAAATACTAACAGTATTTCATCGCTGTTTTTCGTAATTATGCTCCTCTGCATAGGATGTAATTGGTACCCTATTCTCTATTATTAATTCAAGGTCCCCACCATTTATCTGTCTCTTAGACATCTTATAAGAGCTACTCCACTTAAGCGTGGTGTATAAATTGTTTGCCTCTAGATGTTGCTTCAGCATCCAGTTTGAGTGGTGCCAGGTAGTTGTATAAATTATTACACTTCTTTGAAGATAATATTTGCTTGTGTGATCTAGCTAAGTGACAGAGAAAACATTTGTGCTTCTCCTTTAGTTCTTAGTTTATTGTATTTACAATGTACTAGATGTTATTGATTTATCAGTAAGTAATGTTACTGAAAAGAGATAATTTTATTTTTGTGCTTAATGATTTGATTGGTTGCTACAAATACATTCCAGTAATTCATTTATATAGGGCATTGCTATCCTAGTTAATACATTTATATAGGGCATTGCTACTATGCGCTTTATATTATTATCTATAATCTCTATGGTTACCCTATTGCACCTCCTGCTAATACTTGATATGATAGATCATAGACCTATCGGTCGACAGTTTAATATCTGTTTCATTTCGATATACAGGATGTAGTTTCTTTTACCTGTCCGTTATACTAACTTGTAATGTTCATGTGCTCTAACTGTTGCAGATAAGCTTCCAAGAATTTGAGAACAAGTTACTGGGACCTGGTTTAGTTGACCGCATTGTTGTTGTAAACAAGTCAGTTGCAAAAGTTTATGTCAGGAGTTCATCCTTAACCATGCAAAATGAGGATATTACTACCAGTCATCTTCCCGGGAAAGAGACTCCTAGCAGTTACAAGTATTACTTTAACATCGGAAGTGTTGATTCTTTAGAAGAGAAGTTAGAAGAGGCCCAGAAAGCATTGGGGATAGATCGACATGATTATATTCCAGTAACTTATGCTGATAAAGTACGTTGGTTCCAGGAAATCCTGAAGTATGCCCCGACAGTTATCATTGTTGGATCACTATATTTAGTGTGGAGGAAGATGAAGATTAGTATTGGTGGTGGTCCTGGGAAAGGAGGCCATAGTATTTTCAATATTGGAAAAGTTCATGTGACAAAGATGGATAAGGATTCCAAAAACAAGGTTAGTTTTTTTTCCATTTCATTGTATCGCTCAAAAGCAATGCTTAAATGCTTATGTTATCAGATTATTTCGTAGAATCGTAGCAGCTTCCATTTGTATAGTAGTTAATGAGCTCTGGCTTGGTTCATCATTGCCAAAGAACAGAAAAGCTAAACACAATCTATATATATATATGATTCAATTCAAGCAATACTTATTTTGTCATATGCTGCAGGTTTTTTTTAAGGATGTAGCTGGCTGTGATGAAGCCAAACAAGAAATTATGGAATTTGTTCATTTCCTTAAAAATTCTAAGAAATATGAAGAACTGGGAGCTAAAATACCGAAGGGTGCACTTCTTTGTGGCCCTCCTGGCACAGGAAAGACTCTCCTTGCTAAAGCTACTGCTGGAGAGTCTGGCGTACCCTTCTTGTCTATTTCTGGTTCAGACTTCGTGGAAGTGTTTGTTGGTGTTGGACCATCCAGGGTCAGAAGCTTATTTCAAGAAGCCCGGGAATGTGCACCTAGCATTGTATTTATTGATGAAATTGATGCAATTGGTCGTGCACGAGGCCGTGGAGGGTTTTCCGGTGGAGATAGTGAGCGTGAAAGTACATTGAATCAGTTGCTTGTAGAGATGGATGGGTTTGGAACAACAGCCGGTGTAGTTGTACTTGCTGGCACGAATAGACCTGATATCCTGGATAAGGCTTTGCTAAGACCAGGAAGATTTGATCGTCAGATAAGTATTGATAAGCCGGACATAAATGGCCGTGAACAAATATTTTGTGTCCACCTTGCAAAGCTTAAACTGGATAATGAGCCATCATTTTATTCGCAAAGATTAGCTGCTTTGACACCTGGATTTGCTGGAGCAGATATTGCCAATGTTTGTAACGAGGCTGCTTTGATTACTGCAAGGGGTGATGAGAAACTGATTACAATGCATCATTTTGAATATGCAATTGATAGGGTAATTGGGGGCTTGGAGAAGAAAAATAAGGTAACATTCCATTTAGCCCCAGTCCAGTAGTTAAGTTAATTTCGTTGTGCATTCTGTGCCAATAGTATAAATTGAACACAGCTAGTTGAAGGCATTACCTTTCTTGACCTGATGTTATTTAGAAAAATGGACCTATGATACTGACATTCGTATTCCTTGACTATGTTGATATGTCTGCAGGTCATTAGCAAACTGGAGCGTCGAACTGTTGCTTACCATGAATCTGGTCATGCTGTTGCCGGATGGTTTCTGGAGCATGCAGAGCCACTCCTTAAAGTTACAATTGTACCTCGTGGAACGGCTACTTTAGGCTTTGCTCAGTACGTACCAAATGAGAATCTTTTGATGACAAAAGAACAGCTTTTTGACATGACATGCATGGCCCTTGGTGGTCGAGCCGCTGAGGAGGTACACAACATCTCATAGATCCTTTGCTTGTATAACCGAGTTTTTCTTGAGAGCAACCTAACAAGTGACAATTGTTCTTTCCTCCCCAGGTTTTGATAGGGAAGATCTCGACTGGTGCTCAGAATGATCTGGAGAAAGTTACTAAAATGACTTACGAGCAGGTTGCAGTATATGGCTTCAGTGAAAAGGTTGGGCTTGTTTCTTTCCCTCAAAGGGATCGTTTTGAAAGGCCATTTAGCGGAGAGACAGCATCCATCATTGATGCTGAGGTGAGGGAATGGGTCGACAAGGACCAAGTTGCCCAAATTGCAGAGCTGTTGCTTGAGAAGGAGGTCCTCCATCAGGATGATCTAGTCCGGGTTCTAGGGGAACGCCCATTTAAGACAGTCGAACCAACAAACTATGATCGCTTCAAACAAGGTTTCATTGATGCAGATAACCGTAAGAGTGCTGAAGTCGGCCCATCATCATCGGTTGGCGAGGCCATTCCAACATAACTTGGCTCAGCTCTTTCCTTGGTGACAAGCTGTACAAATGAATGCCTTGGCCAAGCCGTAGCACTTACTTTTATGCTCATTGAAACATCGTCCACTCTCCTTAGGTGATCCTGCTGTCATGACCATTTTGCTACCTTGTCCCTGCAATCGGCAGCACGAGATGCAGAGATTTCCTTGAATTTTGTTACTCGGCTCTAGCCATGAGAATCTGGTGTTTTGGTGGCGCTGTAAGCCAGCCAGAGGGCTTTGTCCTGTTTGTTGTCCTCCGTAGTTTAGCATCTTTGCATGATGACAATGGCATTTTCATCGAGAAATGAATCAAGTATGTTAACCTATGTTTCTTCCTTGAACTGCAATGAAATGATACACCTGTCTGCGTGAAAATGTGTGATCCTTACATATATTGCATGACTCTTGCAAAGACGACGCAGATTCATTACCAGAAAAGTTCTGGAGGAAAGCCCCAGATGGTTAATTAACCTGCGTTGTATGCATAAATATACTCATTACAAGGTATATGTAGAACGTCGACAAAAGTACGTAGCTTAAGTTCCAAGTACTCCTTAGTCCTGACAGGCAGCCATGAGTTGTAACCATTGAAAGTGAAGGAAAGCAAGATGGAGATGAGGTTGGGTCAGGCATCCTTCTCTTCCTTTCAAGACTCTTGCGGGAAAAGAAGATAGTGAACAGTTGGAGCACGAAGGTTCCGACCAAACAATCCACAGGAGAAGCTGATCAGCACACACACCTACACCTGCCCACCTTCCAAAGGACGAATCCCTGGGCCGTTTTTACACTAGATTAATTAATCGGGCTTGCACGCAAGGCCATTGATGGATGGTGGCCAATCAGGAACAGGATAGTTCTATCTATCTATCAGGTCCTTGTCGTCTCCAGTTTTAGTCCCTTGGCATGTAAGGAGGATACAGTAGGTGAGAAAAAGTTGTGATCTTCAGCTGGTCCACCTGGTCTCCCTTCTGACCTTTAGTTCCAAAAAGCCAGGATTCAACCACTTGTGATTTAACGCATTTCTGACCGTTTGGTGGAAGCAATCCAAGAGGATTGGAAGCCATCCTAGTTGGTTACTCGAGTTTGATATTATACACATATTACATGGTTAATTGGCTCGACAATGTCAAAAAGCAGTAACCATAAAGCATTGCATCATTACCCTGTTACAGGAAACGTTAAACATCAGCAGCGGAAAGTGTAATGTGGTGTTTCTGAAGTAACCCAGATGTGATGTCGTGGTTTCAACGTCCCACGTATAGGCACGTGGACTCCTTGTCTTGTGTTTCAATTTTTTCTGTGGTTAATTTTCTGCACGTTTTTTTATCAGCAAAGTATCGATCAGGGGATAAGTAGTAAGTACTCCGACCGTCAGCACCTACAAATCACCTGATGTTTCTGCAATCCGTGCGACAATTCCCTTCTGAGATTGAGTAAATCGCACAACAACATATTGTTCAGTACATAGCGTAAAATGGGTAAGCACGTACGGCCTTTTTCTCCTTCTGAAGCAAAGATGACTGAAAATTAACTTGTGCACTTGGGATAAGGAATCATCGAGCAATAAGTCAATACTACATAATTACCTACTGTCCATTCGATCTGTGGTACATATACAGTATATATTTTCATAGCAACAGAATCGTTTACATTCTGCGTGTTAATTAAGCCATAGAAAGCGCCAAGGGTGGTGAAGACTTCGGTCGATCCATCGCTCAAAAATGACATCTGAACAGACGAGTGGTTGACTTTATCCGCACTCCGAAGATACAGCCATACATCATGCATGGGCCCAGCCCACAGAGCTTTGCCTTACGGCGGCGTCCTCCTGCTCAGGCTCAGCGACCAGGAACCAACCGTGCACCAACTAAACCCTGTTTACTGAACTCGGGTACGTAAACGCACGCTTGAACCACGACGTCTCGACAAGAATGCCAAGCTCGTGTAGTCCTGCATGCTCCTCCTTTTCCACTAGTATATATACAGGCGCACCTAGGATCTCAAACACATAAACATTAGCCACCATCGAAGACGATCGAGGCATAGAAAATGGCGGCTACCTTCTACTTTCTCCTCGCCGCCGCCGCCGCCGCGCTCGTGGCCCTGTCCACGAACGTGGCGGGGGCCGCCACGGTGGAGTACCAATTCGATGTAAGTTCAAATTCGTTCGAGAATGTACAATCGATTCGATCTCAAGACTGCAATTGCAACTGATATATATTATATGATTATTAATGCAGGTGGCGACCATGAATGTGACACGGCTGTGCAGCAGCAAGAGCATCGTGACGGTGAACGGGCAGTTCCCTGGCCCGACGGTGTTCGCCAGGGAAGGGGACCTCGTCGTCGTCCGGGTCGTCAACAACGCCCAGTACAACATGAGCATCCACTGGCACGGCATCCGGCAGCTGCGGAGCGGGTGGGCGGACGGGCCGGCGTACATCACGCAGTGCCCCATCCAGCCCGGCCAGAGCTACGTCTACAAGTTCACCATCTCCGGGCAGCGCGGCACGCTGTGGTGGCACGCCCACATCTCCTGGCTCCGCGCCACCGTCTACGGCCCCATCGTCATCCTCCCCAAGCTCGGCGTCCCCTACCCGTTCCCGGCGCCGGACAAGGAGGTCCCCGTCATCTTCGGCGAATGGTGGAAGGCGGACACGGAGGCGGTGATCAGCCAGGCGCTGCAGACCGGCGGAGGCCCCAACGTCTCTGACGCCTTCACCATCAACGGCCTCCCCGGGCCGCTCTACAACTGCTCTGCCAAAGGTTGATTAATTAATTGTGTAATTGACAACTTGCATGCATGCACGCATGTCTGTGTAAACTGTGTTACTAATCAAGCAAGGTATATATGTCATGCAGACACGTTCAAGCTGAAGGTGAAGCCCGGGAAGACGTACATGCTCCGGATCATCAACGCTGCACTCAACGACGAGCTCTTCTTCTCCATCGCCGGGCACACGCTCACCATCGTCGACGTGGACGCGGTCTACATCAAGCCCATCACCGTCGAGACGCTGCTCATCACCCCGGGCCAGACCTCCAACGTGCTCCTCACCGCCAAGCCGTCCTACCCGGGAGCCACCTACTACATGATGGCCGCGCCCTACTCCACCGCGACGTCGGGAACCTTCGACAACACCACCGTCGCCGGCATCCTCGAGTACGAGGACCCCAGCGCCGCCTCCTCCGCGGGCTCCTTCAACAAGAACCTCCCCCTGTTCAGGCCCACCCTGCCCAAGATCAACGACACGAGCTTCGTGTCCAACTTCACCGCCAAGCTCCGGAGCCTCGCGTCGGAGGAGTACCCGGCGCAGGTGCCGCAGGAGGTGGACCGGCGGTTCTTCTTCACGGTGGGGCTGGGCACCCACCCGTGCGCCGTCAACGGGACGTGCCAGGGGCCCAACAACAGCAGCCGGTTCGCGGCCGCCGTGAACAACGTCTCCTTCGTGCTCCCCACGACGGCGCTCCTGCAGTCGCACTTCACGGGCATGTCAAACGGGGTGTACTCCCCCAACTTCCCCGTCGTCCCCGCGTCGCCGTTCAACTACACGGGCACGCCGCCGAACAACACCAACGTGTCCAACGGGACCAGGCTCGTCGTGCTGCAGTACGGCGCCGCCGTGGAGCTGGTGATGCAGGGCACGGCCATCCTCACAGCCGAGAGCCACCCGTTCCATCTCCACGGCTTCAACTTCTTCGTCGTCGGCCAGGGGTTTGGCAACTTCGACCCCGCCAAGGACCCGGCCAAGTACAACCTCGTCGACCCCGTCGAGCGGAACACCGTCGGCGTGCCCGCCGCCGGGTGGGTGGCCATCCGCTTCCGTGCTGACAATCCAGGTGCAAATCTATCTATCATATACCAGGATCGAACATCGTAATTAATTAAAGAATCTGGCTAGGTTCTGAATAAGAAAGCTGATCTGTTTCTAATCTACATGTATGATGTGTGCAGGGGTGTGGTTCATGCATTGTCATCTGGAGGTGCACGTCAGCTGGGGCCTGAAAATGGCGTGGCTGGTGCAGGACGGGAGCCTCCCAAACCAGAAGCTGCTTCCTCCGCCGTCCGATCTTCCCAAATGCTAGGAAGATATATTCGTCCTCTTTTGCCCGCGTACACAATTTAACTGCTTGCTTCCGTGTGTTTGGTGCTACACAATGCTTTCCTACCGGTGTGCCATTTTTTTCATGTTAAGTCGTCATCTGATTAACTGTTGTGAGAGTCATGAGCAGGTTTCTTGGTCAGAAGCAAGATAAGCAGTAGGACATTAATTTTGGACTGCTTGTTAGCTGCAATCTTTTGGATCATGTATGTACGGGCGTTGGCTCATGTGCCCCCACGTGTCTGTGGAATAATGTGTACCATTATTTGATTTATGGCAAAGAATTTGTTCTGATTTCATTTGCAGATTTCCATCATAGAGATACATCCATTGCAAATTAGTTGTTTTTTTGGAGAAAATTAGTTGTGTTCAAGTACGATTGCGCCTATGGTCACATACTCACTGGATGGTATTATCCTGAGAACCAGGTTTAGTTAACCAAGATAAAAATCCTGATACTCATGCTTAAAGGTTGTGTGCATCTCTACTTGGTGCAGAGTCCGGAAAGTAAATTGTCCCCCCCATTTTGAGTTAATATAAAAACTCCCTTTATCAAAAAAAAAAAAAATTAAGATCGATATTGGGCAGCAAAATATACTACCATGAGTTCCTCCGCAAAGCAAATTTACAAATAGTGTAAAATTTTATCCATGGACCAATTATTCGTTTAGAAACACGGCGTGTCAAACCAGATTTGAAGGTATCACCACAACATTTATAACAAAAAAATCAATTTCAACTATAAATATGCTGAGATGCGATGATTTCGTTAACACCCGATTCAACCTGTCTGCAAAAAGTACAAGACCCATAGCGCGATTCAATTAATCTTGAAAATTGCTCAACCAAGTTTGAGCCATTTGCAACCCAAACCACCAAAACCCTGTGTGATTGAGCTAGTGTACTGGTACCTTAACGTTACTTTTGAGAGGACGTGAAAATTCAGGAATCTTTTTTTGCCGAAGAAAATTCAGGAATCTGAGGAGAGGCAACGGCCGTGGACCAGTGAGCACCATAGGAATGGATAGCTCTCTTTGGGACACGCAGCCACCTAAACACTCCTTTCACTATCTTCCTCATCGATCTGTACCGCTCAAAACCACACCTCCCCCCAGCATTTCCCCCACCGTCCTCTCCTTCCTTCTAGACACCAATCCTTCCTCCTCACCCAACTAATCAACCACCGGAGCAACCGAATTGCAGCATGCCCGGCAGTGATGAAAGCTCTGGCTGCTGCCTCACCGGTCTCGGTGCCGCCACGGCCCCGTCGAAGCCTCGCAGGTTTTGTTCGTTCGGCTTCACTGAAGCTGCATTTCCATTTCTACCTTTGTATGCTGTTCTGTCGCACCATGTTTGTTTAGGATTCCATTGCGGTCGGAGCAAGCATGAGAAGGGCATGATAAGTTGGTTTTATTTTATGTATTTTTTATTTTTTACTGCAGGTCTGCAGTAGGGATAGGTTATATTTCACTCGGTCGGGTTGTACTCTGTTCGCCCATCTAGTGTTTTGCCTGCAGGTTCAGACCTCAGAAAGTTCAGGCGAACACTGCATATCTAAAATCAGCCCGTATACTAAATATTTCCTTCTGAAGTACCACCTGATTCTTCCACATATGGTGTGCACTATGTATTAGAGACCATATTTGCGTCCCAAATCAACATCACAAACTGCAATTTCTGCTCATGAGTCATGACCTTAAGCCATTCTGAATTTCACTTACTGTACCTGACACCATGCATTTACAGGTTCATCAGGTGCCCCATGCCAAAGCCTGCACTCCTCCTTCAGCGGCATCTCGCTGCGTTGCCGCCAGTGGGAACCTGTCCGCTCGAGGCCATGCAGCTCCCGTTCACCGGTGGCGATGTTGGCGGTGAAGCCGGCGATCCAGTTCATCCAGGGCACGGACGAGCAGACGATCCCAGATGTGCGGCTGACCAAGTCCCGCGACGGCACGAACGGGACGGCCGTCTTCGAGTTCGACCAGCCGTCGGTGTTCGACTCGTCGGCGGAGCTCGGGGACATCACAGGGTTCTACATGATCGACGAGGAGGGTGTGCTGCAGACGGTGGACGTGAGCGCCAAGTTCGTCAACGGGAAGCCGGCGAGGGTGGAGGCCAAGTACGTGATGCGCACGGCCAGGGACTGGGACAGGTTCATGAGGTTCATGGAGAGGTACTCGCAGGCCAACGGCCTCCAGTTCGTCAAGAATTAAGTGTACTGATGCTCTCCAGGCCACCTAGACCCTCTCTTCTTCTCCTCAGTCGTTGTGTCTTTGTATTTGTTATTACCGTGTTCTGTTCAGTGTAACTACTGCGTCCTAGACTCCTAGTCATGATCGAGCTGGTAGTTATGGTTAAACCTTGGTACTGAGTTGTCATGTGTAACTTTGAAATTTCGTAAACGCGAGCTGAAAGTAATATGTATATGTTACGAGTAAAATAAATCGAGGAAGAAGAAACTAGATCTCGCAAAAAAGATAGCGGAATCCAGGGCGGACATTCCCACCGGGGAATTCCAACACGACTGGTTACTATGATGATATCAACATTTTTGTAAGCGCTCGATGTCTCGGATGTGCTCATAGGAATAGTGTATGTGAAGGAAAAATATCAAGCTGAACATGGGTGTAGGTGCATCCATGTTCGAAAAACATTTAAAAATATTTGGAAAAAAATGTGCGCACATACATTTGCAGGTTCTATGTGTGCGTTGAAAGTTTCGCGGAGAAACTAATTTTTACTTGACCTGTGTAAAAAAGATAAAATATGTACTAATCTCTTTTTCTTGGAGGAAAAACAAAATTAAAAATTTCACGAAAGTTTGTGCCGCGCACATGTTTTTACGAGATGTATGCATTGATTTTTTTAGAGTTTTTTAACATTTTCTAAAGATGTTTAAAATGCATTTTTAAACGTGTGCAAATGCCCAATGTTTTTCCTTATTCTTTTTGAGTGTCTGTTTCCAATACCATAAATCATCAGAAGGAAGCCCGAAGACCTGAAAACTTAAGTGCATTAATGAGATATTCTTCCCGCGAATATCGAATTGGTCAAAGAAATTTTGATTGAAAAGTGCATTTACAAACACAACAAATACACCTAGAATACACATGGACAATAATAAAAAGGATAGGCAGGCACACTCCATGAAAAAAATAGTCCACTTAAGGCAATGCATATACGGAATTGCTTTGCATCCGACACCAGCTGTCCGATACTTGCACGACACCACCATCCGACGGACTGTCCTAATTACGATATGCAATCAAAGGGCCATCAGAAATCAACGGACAAACGTCGGACAAGAATCGTCGTACGCATAGCAGGGCTCATGCATATATATAGGACATAAGGAACTGCATATATCCCTATTTGGGCATTGCAGATTACGTGATTGTTTAATCAAAACATGTCAACATGTGGTATAATTTTAAATAGATCAATACGTGGAAAACAACCTTGTAAACGTATTCTAATTTGGACGTCCATATGAAAATATAATTCTCATCCGATATACTAAAAAAGAGGGAAAAAACACCCACCCTACCCTTCCCCTTCCCACCAGTGCACTCTCCAAGAGTGCAATTGATGGAAGTTGGGAAGGTGCTAGTTGGACGGAGGAGTCACTCCCAACATGCCAGTGCGGACCCAGAATTTTTTTAAGCCTGGACAAACACCTAATTTCAAAGCTAATGATGCTAATTACTTGTCAAAATACCATCAAATTACACTATGCGGCCGGCCGGAAGCCCGGGCAGCTGCCCGGGCAACAGGGATGCTGGATCCGCCAGTGCAACATGCATTCTTCTTGTCATGCACGTGGGAGGCACTCACATGCCCCGTCCTGAGATTACGAGGGCTAGAGAAAGCTAAAACTAGGTCCCTGATATGTCTAAAATGTATCTACTTTTTCAGTTACTTTGCTTTTATAACCGTAATTGGAGTAAAGTTGTTGGAACTAACGTTGTTTTAGCAGAAATCTTGTTTTTGTATTTTTCGCGCAGGAACCTAAGGAATTAAGTTTCACCAAAAAATAGGGCAAGGTTTTCATGCAAAAGAAGATCATAAAGCCGAAGAAGAGGGCATGAAGACCTACAAGGCGCCGGGAAGGGCCCAGGGCGCACCCATACCCCCAAGTAGTGAATAGTCTCTCGGGTACCGTCGAGGCGGCGCACGCCTCATACCCAAACGGGGGCGTTGTACCATACATCATTGACCCGGTCCATTATGGTATCCCCTTACCCTTATAAAAGGAGGGCCATGGCGACCCATAGAAAGAGAGAGACCGAATAGCAATACACTAGGCTTAAGGTAGCGGTGCAATGGCTTCTCGGTTCCAAGAGCGGAAAGTCATTAGCGTCTCCTTCAGTTCATCGATGACTGAAGGAGTTCTCGGCATGATCATGTTTCCTGGTACCTCACGAGAGGCGTGGGAGACTCTGAGTGGAGCTTTTGCCTCCACGTCCATTGCACAAGCCTCGGCGATTCGTCAACAGATGAATGAACTGAAGAAAGAGAATAAGACTATCAATGTCTATTTTCACCAGATGAAGGCACTCTAGGACTCGCTGACCAGTATCGGGATGCCTCTTCGCGACGACGAGTTCATCTCCGCTGTCCTCGCCAGGCTAGATGATGATTATGATGCACTCTTCGAGGTGGTGAATGCTCGCACTACTCCCATGCAGATTTGTGTTATATTTTCGCAGCTTCAGGCGACAGAGCAGCGCAAGCTGTCGCAACGTCGTACCCAGAGTGGTGCTTCACATTACCCTGCAGCCCAGGTTGTTGCCCACGTTGGCGTTCCTGCTGCAGCCTTTGGCGCTGGCCGTGGTGGCCCTCGACCGGCGTCACCCTTCACCTCGCCACCTCCCAAGCCGACACCTTCTTCTACGCCCAATAATAATATCGGGCGTGGTACAGTTATCTGTCAGCTATGCGGAATTCATCGCCACACAGTGATACGTGTCAAACGTATTTATAATTTTTGATTGATCCATGCTAGTTTTGTGATATTGTCACATGTTTCTATTATCATATTACATCATTTTTATGCATTTTGTCGGACTAACCTATTGACAAGATGCCTAGTGCCAGTTTCCTGTTTTTGCTGTTTTTGTATTTCAGAAAATTTACTTCTGTAAATATTCTCGGAATTGGACGAAAATTTACGTGGAATTTTTACTCGACGGAAGGCACCAGGACACCAAAGGGGAGCCTGTGGGGCCACCCACAGGCCAGGGGCGGCCCCCTGCCGCGGTCCCAGGGCCACCCACGGGTGGGACCCGCCCCTGCCCTATGGGCACCCCCTCGGCCCCCTCCGATGCCTATAAAATCCCATTAAACCTAAAAACGTCGAGGCGGCCATTATTTTCCAGAGAAGTCACCCCGACACGCCGTCATCGTAAACCCTAGTTCGCGGTTGATTCTGAAGCTGATCCCGGCACCCTGCCGGAGGGGAGATCGATCCCGGAGGGCTCTTCATCGCCATGCCTTTCTCCAGGATGATTTGTGAGTAGTCCCACCTTGGACCACGGTTCTATGGCAGTAGCTAGATGGTAGTCTCTCTCTCTCTCTCTCTCTTGTGCTTCATGTCTTATAATCTTGTCAGCTGCCTAACATGATCAAGATCGACTATTGTAATGCTATGTGATATGTTTGCTGGGATCCGATGGATTATGAAGTTATGATCAGATTGTGCATGATTCTTATATGTTGATTTATGTTCTTGCATGCTCTCCGATGTGCGTAGTTACTTTGGCCAAGTGATTGTGTGTATCTTCAAGAGGGAGTATTTATGCTAGATAGTGGGTTCATGCCCCCTTTTCTTCCTAGGCACGAGTGATAGAAACGTCTAAGGGTGAGGGTGTGCTGTTGCTACTAAGGGTAAAACAACGGTGTTAATGTCTCTTTTGATATTAGTATTGCTTACTTCATGCGCTTTACTTAATGCAATTGTCTGTTGCTTGCAACTTAATACCATTGGGTGACAGGCTGGATAGCGATCCCATGGTGGACTTTTTAGACAAAGATGCAGTTGAACTCAACGGTCTTTGTTCATTGTTGTGATGCCTACATAAATATTATCATGTTCTTTGTCATAGCTAGATTAAGTTTGTTTTATAATCTTGTCAATTGCCCAGCTGTAATTTGTTTACCCATCATATGAGTGTTTTATTTACTTGAGAGACTCCACTAGTGAACCCATGGCCCCCGGTCCATCTTTTTACATTAATTGCAATCTTTATTCATCACTTTTCATCATCATTACTCCACTGGTCCATTTTCATATTTTCATCTATTTCACTATACAATTAACCTCTTTGTTTTCTGCGAGACCGGAAAGATTGACAACCTTTCCGCCGTTGGGGGCAAAGTATTTTGGTTGAGTGTGTGCAGGTCCACGTCTGTTGAAGATTAAGTGCCAAAGATCTTCAACATTCACTTTGTTGTTGATTTCAAAGTCCTACTAGTTCGATAAACCTCGGTTCATTAACGAGGGAAAACTGCTACTTGCTACATCCACGCCTTCGCTTGGGGCACCACCCAACGCATCATTCAACACGCTAGCAAGCTCTTTTCTAGCGCTGTTGCCGGGGACTTTGGAGCTACAGCAAGGGGAGTCTCATACTCTCAATCACTTACTTTGTTTTTGTCTTGCTTGCTTTATTTCTCGTTTAGCTTATTTTTCTTGTTGCAAAATTTTAAAACCCCAAAAAATTAGTGTAGTCTTTTATCCTGTTTTATTAGTATGCTTAGTTCTTTGGTTGTTCTTAATGGCTACTTTCTTTGAAACTAGATCTTGTTATGGTTTCATAGAAGATCGCAAAATACTATAAGGAACACCGCTTGTCGCAAAAAGGGAAACAACTTTGGGAATTTTTGAAAAAAGTGAACTTGTATGCTGAAAATATAAGTTTCCTCTATGATATAAAATGTTCTTGTGGGAGGCGCACTCCACACCTCCCCTTCCAATGTTCGGACAATGAAAATGAATCCTTAGCTTCTTATGCTAGGGAAAATTTTGATTTCTTTGATGTTGAACAGATTGAAGAATTTGTTGCTTTTAAGGGTGCCTATGAAATTGCTTCTTTGCTGGAGAACATTGATAATGCTCGTTATCAAACTGAGAATTTTACTATACTAAAATATTGCTTTGAGAATTACAATGATAATTATTATATTACTAAATATGTTAAGAAAGTCTCTCCTCCAAAAGGAGAGACCGATGCTTTGCAGGAACCTATGGAGGAGGAAATTGAAACTAAGATCCCATTAGGTGAAAAAGAGGAGGAGAGTGAGGAACGAAAGGAGGAGCTACCTTCTAATGAAAGTAACTCTTTAAATCTTACTTTGTATGATATGCAACAACTTCCATGGCTCAAGAAAGAAAAAAATAAACTGTCAAATGCTTTTCCTACTATTATTTGTGATGAATTTAATGATACTCCTTTATCTATGCCTCCAATTGATATTTATGATAATAAAAAGCATGTTTTATGTGATAGCTACATCGTTGAATTTGTTAATAATGCTACTGAAAATTATTATGAGAGAGGAAATTATGGTTGTTGGAGTTCTCATGTTACTAAGACAGCTCTCTTTTTGTTGCAAGTTTTGAAGTTGCACTTGCTTTGTCTTCCTATGCTACTAGCTTTATGCTCCAATGAATTATTTTCCTACAAGATGCCTATGCATAGGAAGTGGGTTAGGCTTAAATATGTTTGGTATTTGTTTCTTGATGCTCTCTTTTGTCAACTCTTATTCTTATTAGAGCATCATTGAAATCATTGCGCCTAGCTAAAAGGCGTTAAAGAAAAGCACTTTTGGGAGGCAACCCTGATACGTGTCAAACGTATCTATAATTTTTGATTGATCCATGCTAGTTTTGTGATGTTGTCACATGTTTTTATTATCATATTAATCATTTTTATGCATTTTGTCGGACTAACCTATTGACAAGATGCCCAGTGCCAGTTTCCTGTTTTTGTATTTCAGAAAATCCACTACGGGAAATATCGTCGGATTGAGCTCAAAATTTACGGAGATTTTTTATGCGACGGAAGACACCAGAAGACCAAAGGGCAGCCCTGGGGGCCACCCACAGGGCAGGGACGGCCTCCTGCCGCGGCCCCCCTTGGCCCACGGGTGGGACCCGCCCCTGCTCCTGGTGGGTCCCCTCGGCCCCCTCTGACGCCTATAAAATCCCTAAAAGCCTAAAAACGACGGGGCGGCCATTATTTTCCAGAAAAGTCATCCCGATGCGCCGTCAACTCAAACCCTAGTTCGGGGGTGATTCTGAAGCAGATCCCGGCACTCTGCCGGAGGGGAGATCGATCACGGAGGGCTCTTCATCGCCATGCCTTCCTCCAGGATGATTTGTGAGTAGTCCCACCTTGGACCTTGGGTCCATGGCAGTAGCTAGATGTTAGTCTCTCTCTCTCTTGTGCTTCATGTCTTATGATCTTGTGAGCTGCCTAACATGATCAAGATCGATTATTGTAATGCTATATGATGTGTTTGCTAGGATCCGATGGATTATAAAGTTATGATCAGATTGTGCATGATTCTTATATGTTGATTTATGTTCTTGCATGCTCTATGATGTGCGAAGTTACTTTGGCCAAGTGATTGTCTGTATCTCCAAGATAGGCCCCCTTTTGTTCCTGGGCACGAGTGACAGAAATGTCTAAGGGCGAGGGTGTGCTGTTGCTACTAAGGGATAAAACAGCGGTGTTAAAGTCTATTTTGATATTTAATATTCCTTACTTCATGCGCTTTACTAAATGCAAATGTCTGTTGCTTGCAACTTAATACCGATGGGTGATAGGCTGGATAGCGATCCCACGGTGGACTTTTTAGACAAAGATGCAGTTGGACTCAACAGTCTTTGTTCATTGTCATGATGCCTACTTAAATATTATCATGTTCTCTTTGTCATGGCTAGATTAAGTTTTTTGTTATAATCTTGTCAATTGCCCAGCTGTAATTTGTTTACCCATCATATGAATGTTCTATTTACTTGAGAGATTCCACTAGTGAAACCATGGCCCCCGGTCCATCTTTTTACATTGATTGCAACCTTTACTCATCACTTTTCACCATCATTACTCCTCTGGTCCATTTTCATAATTCATCTATTTCACTATACAATTAAACGCTTTGTTTTCTGCGAGACTGGAAAGATTGACAACCTTTCCGCCGTTGGGGGCAAAGTATTTTGGTTGAGTGTGTGCAGGTCCACGTCTGTTGAAGATTAAGCTCTAGAGATCTTAAACATTCACTTTGTTGTTGATTTCAAGGTCCTACTGGTTCGATAAACCTCGGTTTATTATCGAGGGAAAACTGCTGCTTGCTACATCTCCGCCTTCGCTTGGGGCACCACCCAACTCTTCACCAGTAGCAATCAAACCCATTATCTTTTTCCTTTCAGTTTTCCTTAGTCATGAAGTTGTTGCCTCTGTAGCAACTTCATTGTGTCTTTTTCTTTTGGTTTTTTGTGCGAAGTTTAGCCTCTAATGCATTAAAAGTGCGAGGTATTGTTTTGCTGTCCAGAAACAGATTTCTGTCCTTCACTGTTCGAAATTCCAGAAAATCTCTGAATTTTATCTTTTTTTGATATTTTTAGACAGCAAGACTGATACTTTTATCTATCTTTAGTTAGTTTTGAGTTTCTGATTTGAGCTACAGAAGTGTCTCGAAAAATTCAATCTTTACAGACTGTTCAGTTTTTGACAGATTCTGCTTTTATTTTGTATTTGTCTCATTACTATCGTCAAATGTGATACTGTTGGGGAGGAGTGCCACATTGAGGCTTAGTGAATAGTAGCTAATGCCCAATAAAGTTGTGTGCAAATTGTCTTGAGTTGAACACATGTGCATTTTAATTTATGAGCACTAACCCTCTAATCCGTTTATAAGAAGTATAGAGAAGTAGAAAGTGACATCATAAAACTGAAGATTTTCCCTTTCTCTTTGAGAGGGAGAGCAAAAGAATGGTTATTGTCTTTGCCTAGAAATAGCATTGATTCTTGGATTAAATGCAAAGATGCTTTTATTGGAAAATATTATCCACCTGCTAAAATCATACAATTAAGGAGTAACATTATGAACTTTAGACAATTTTATAATGAACATGTTGCTCAAGCTTGGGAGAGAATGAAATTTATGGTTAAAAATTGTCCCACACATGGATTAACTATGTGGATGGTTATCCAAACTTTTTATGCAGGATGAATTTTTCTTCAAGGAACCCCTTGGACTCGACTGCGGGAGGAACCTTCATGTCCACAACATTAGGTGCATCAACTAAGCTCTTGGATGTGATGATGACAAATTATTCACAATGACATACCGAAAGAGCTCCAAGTGGTAAGAAGGTAAATTCCGTCGAGGAAATTTCCTCTTTGAGTGATAAGGTTGATATGATTATGTCTATGCTTGCTACCAATGAGTCCCATATTGATCCTAATAATGTCCTACTTGCTTCATTAATTGCCCAAGAAAAGGATAAAGTTTATGTTAATTTTCTTAATAGAAGTAACTTCAACAATAATGTTTATCGAAATAATTTTGGTAGTAACAACTATAAGCCTTATCCTTCTAATAATGGCAACTCTTATGGCAATTCCTATAGTAATTCTTATAATCCTAATAAGAATGTGTCCTCTGATCTTGAAATTTTTTTAAAAGAATTTATCACTTCGCAAAAAGCTTTCAACAAAACTGTCGAAGAGAAACTTGAAAAACTGGATAGACTTGTCTCTAAAGTGGAAGATCTTGCTCATGATGTTGAAATTTTAAAAATTAGAACCACTCCTCTTCAAGACAAGCCTACTGAATCTTTAAATGCTATTTCTATTCAAATTAATGAGAATGAAAGGATGATGGCTCGCTTGAAAGCTAGGTGGGCTAGAGAGAAAGAAGAAGCTAGAATTGCTGAAATGAATAGGAAAACTGTTAAAGTTTATACTATCCAAACTACTAATGAGGAACCTCCTAGCCTATTTAAAGATGATGAAATTGATTTTGATAATTGCAATCTTACTGAAGTCATAAAGTTCCTACAAAAACTTGCCAAGTCACCGGATGCTAGTAAATTAAATATTGCCTTCACCAAACATATTACCGATGCTCTTATCAAGCCTAGGGAAGAAAAGCTTAAGCAAGAAACTTCTATTCCTAGAAAATTAGAAGATGGATGGGAACCCACTATTAAGATGAAAATAAATGAGTTTGATTGTAATGCTTTGTGTGATCTTGGTGCTAGTGTTTCTGTTATGCCTAAAAGTTTCTATGATATGATCAATTTAAATCCTTTGGAAGAGTGCTATTTAAATGTTCATCTTGCTGATTCTTCTAAAAAGAAACCTTTGGGTAGAGTTGATGATGTCCTTATTGTTGTTAATGATAACTATGTTCCCATTGATTTTATTGTTATGGACATTGAGTGTAATGCTTCTTGTCCTATTATTTTGGGGAGACCGTTTTTGAGAACCGTTGGTGCCATTATTGATATGAAAGAGGGAAATATAAGATTTCAGTTCCCCCTCAGAAGAGGGATGGAGCACTTCCCTAAAAAGAGAAAAAAGCTTCCTTTTGAATCAATCATAAGGTCAAGCTATGCTCTTGATGTTGCAAAGGCCTCCGAAAAAACTTGATATTTGGCATTGCGCCTAGCTAAAAGGCGTTAAAGAAAAGCGCTTGTTGGGAGGCAACCCATCTTTTACTTTCAGTTTGCTTTTTTACTTTTCTTGAGTCTTGAAGTTGTTGCCTCTGTAGCAACTTCATTGTATCTTTTTCTTTTGGTTTTTTGTGCCAAGTTTAGCCTCTAATGCATTGAAAGTGTGAGGTGTTGTTTTGCTGTCCAGAAACAGATTTTTGTCCTTCACTGTTCGAAAATCCAGAAAATCCCTGAATTTTATATTTTCTGATATTTTTATAAAGCAATCCTGATACTTTTATCTATCTTTCGTTAGTTTTGAGTTTTTTGATTTGAGCTACAGAAGTGCCTCGAAAAATTCAATATTTACAGAATGTACAGTTTTTGACAGATTCTGCTTTTATTTTGTATTCGTCTCCTTACTATCGTCAAATGTGATACTCTTGAGGAGGAGTGCCACACTAAGGCTTAGTAAACAGTAGCTAATGCCTAATAAATTTGTTTGCAATTTGTCTTGAGTTGAACACATGTGCATTTTAATTTATGAGCACTAACCCTCTAATCAGTTTATGAGAAGTTTTGTGTGAAGGGAGTTTTTAAGTTTCAAAGGAGAGGATAATGAAGAAATTGAAAATGGATCAGAACTCAAGCTTGGGGATGCCCCCATGGAACCCACTCTGAATATCAAGAACTATCAAGCGTCAAAGCTTGGGGATGCCCAAGGCATCCCCTCTTCTTCATCGACTATCATGAGGTCGTCTTCGTTGAACTAAGTTTTTATCACTTTACATATTATGTGTTATACTTGGAGCGTCTTTTTACTTTCAGTTTTGTTTATTTGTTTGCTGGTCATATGCTTGTTGGATCCTTGCTTTGTTTATGTGGGAGAGAGACACGCTCCGCTTTTTCGTTTGAATACTCCTGTGCTTCGCTTATATTTTGTTGAGTATTCTTATCTACTGTTTGTTTGCTAGTAAGCTCTCGCTTTTAGCTTTTATCTTATTTAGAGCTGCTAGTAGTTGTTGTTAAACTCTCTTATTGTTCACTTATATTTTTTAGAGAGTTATTATTGATAAATTGCTTTAATTGTCAAAGTGACAAAATGCTATTCATGTGATAGTGGAATGAAACAAAAGCCTGCATAGTATTGTAGATCATTGTGTGGATACTTGATACTTCTCATTTGTTTTGAGATATTAAGATGAATTCTTAAACTTGCTGGTTATTTTAGTGGGATTGATAAGTAAAGAAATACTGTTAAAACCTTGAAATTATGTGTTGTTTCGTAGTTGTTAATTCATTAAGCTAATCTTTACATCAAAAGAATTGTTTGGTCAATAAGGGAGACAGTGTGGAGCTTTTATGGGTTATGATTGACTAATGTCTTATGTTACTCTGTTACCGGTTAATATTAGATGTTTGCTTCAAATACCTTCTTTGCTAAGACTAAAAATTCGTACTGAGTGTATGGTTCACTCGTCCATCCAAGTCCCAAAGCCAAACTGTCTTGCCAGCTGAGTCCACCATATCTACCTATGCATGGTATTTCTTGTCATTCCAAGTAAATTTGTCATGTGCTATCCTTAAAAAATCAAAATATTTCTTTTTTTGTGCCTATGTTTTTAAGCTCGTGAGGGAGCTGTAGAGAGCTAGATATAACTCGTGACGAGCAAAGTCATTTCCCCCTTTCACCCGGTGTCGATGGATTACGTCTTCACTTGAATCAACCCGAGAGCAGCTTAAGTAAAAATATAAATATAACTCACCATTCTCCTCCGCACAATGAAAATCTGAGAAATCAGCTCTAAACATTGGACAGTGGTGAAACCAAGGAGAAAGAGGAGCGTACTCGCTTCTCTAAAAACCAGCTGCTCTCACAAGTCTAAAATCCTTGCTTGTTATGGGGGATTAGATAGCTTCTCTTTTGTGAAGTTGTTGACGAAAGCATGCATGTCTCAAAATTGTTTTACTTCTGTTTAATAAAAATAAAAAGCTCTAGCACATGACTAATCCCTGCTTTCCTCTGCGAAGGGCCTTTCTTTTACTTTTAATGTTGAGTCAGTTTTCCTCTTCCTTCTATCTCCACCAAAGCAAACATCTAGCATTGACCCTGGGTATCATTGATCATATTACATTGTCAGATTAAACATGAACCTTTATATTGACTTTACCATTGGAAGTTGAGGCTTTTTGCTAAAACTTCCATCTTCTTTGTTTTGATTCTCAAACACTTTTGTCATGGAATTCTTACCTATGTGAATTAATCAAATATGTGGATCGCATTGCTTTCATGTCTTTAACGTACTATTTATGAAAGGTTTTGCTTGAATGATTCAACTTGGTTATTCATTGCTTTCTTGCTATCAACTATAGACAATTGTTTTGTATCACTTCATTCACATCCTATGCTTTGCATTACTATCTTGATCACGATTGTGTTGGTTGCATGTCTCATCAAAAATTATTTTGTTATCACTTACCTACTCGAGGACGAGTAGGAGTTAAGCTTGGGGATGCTGATACATGTCAAACGTATCTATAATTTTTGATTGATCCATGCTAGTTTTGTGATGTTGTCACATGTTTTTATTATCATATTAATCATTTTTATGCATTTTGTCGGACTAACCTATTGACAAGATGCCCAATGCCAGTTTCCTGTTTTTGCTGTTTTTGTATTTCAGAAAATCCACCACAGGAAATATCGTCGGATTGAGCTCAAAATTTACGAAGATTTTTTATGCGACGGAAGACACCAGAAGACAAAAGGACAGCCCTGGGGGCCACCCACAGGGCAGAGATGGCCTCCTGCCGCGACCCCTCTTGCCCCGCGGGTAGGACCCGCCCCTGCTCCAGGTGGGTCCCCTCGGCCCCCTCCGACGCCTATAAAATCCCTAAAACCCTAAAAACGACGGGGCGGCCATTATTTTCCAGAAAAGTCATCCCGAGGCGCCGTCAACTCAAACCCTAGTTCGGGGGTAATTCTGAAGCAGATCCCGGCACTTTGCCGGAGGTGAGATCGATCGCGGAGGGCTCTTCATCGCCATGCCGTCCTCCGGGATGATTTGTGAGTAGTCCCACCTTGGACATTGGGTCCATGGCAGTAGCTAGATGGTAGTCTCTCTCTCTTCTGCTTCATGTCTTATGATCTTGCAAGCTGCCTAACATGATCAAGATCGATTATTGTAATGCTATGTGATGTGTTTGATAGGATCCGATGGATTATAAAGTTATGATCAGATTGTGCATGATTCTTATACGTTGATTTATGTTCTTGCATGCTCTCCGATGTGCGTAGTTACTTTGGAAAAGTGATTGTGTGTATCTCCAAGAGAGAGTATTTATGCTAGATAGTGGGTTAATGCCCTCTTTTGTTCCGGGGCATGAGTGACAGAAACGTCTAGGGTCGAGGGTGTGCTGTTGCTACTAAGGGTAAAACAGTGGTGTTAAAGTCTATTTTGATATTTAATATTGCTTACTTCATGTGCTTTACTTAATGCAAATGTCTGTTGCTTGCAATTTAATACCGATGGGTGACAGGCTGGATAGCGATCCCACAGTGGACTTTTTAGACAAAGATGCAGTTGGACTCAACGGTCTTTGTTCATTGTCGTGATGCATACTTAAATATTATCATGTTCTCTTTGTCATAGCTAGATTAAGTTTGTGTTATAATCTTGTCAATTGCCCAGCTCTAATTTGTTTACTGATACGTCTCAAACGTATCTATAATTTTTGAGTGATTCAAGCTAGTTTTGTGATATTGTCACATGTTTTTACTATCAATTATATCATTTTTATGCATCTTATCGGACTAACCTATTGACAAGATGTCCAGTGCCAGTTCCCTGTTTTTGTGCTGAAATTGTTCCAGAAAGTTAGTTCTGGAAATATTCTCGGAATTGGACGAAAATTTACGGAGATTTTTATTGAAGAAACGAGGAAGGGAGCCAGAAGGGTGACTCTAGGGGACCCACACAGGCCAGGGGCGGGTCCCTGCCACGGCCTAGGGCCCACCCGCGGGTGGGACCCGCCCCTGCCCTGTGGGGCACCCCTCGGCCGCCTCCGACGCCTATAAAATCACATCCGACGCAAAAACCCTAACCCCCGAAGGATTTTCCCAAATACGCAACAGAGCTCCGCCGCCATCACCGACAAGTTTCGGGGGTCAGATTGATCATGTTCCGGCACCCTGCCGGAGGGGGGATCGACCGCCGGAGCCATCTCCATCGACACTGCTACTTCCCGCGATGAGGAGGGAGTAGTCCCTCACCGGGGCTGACGCATATACAAGTAGCTATGTGGTTATGTCTCTCTCCCATGATGTGATCTTCGTTGTGATCATGAGCTTTGTTAGTATAGTTGAATACATGATGTTTCCCTATGTGTAATGGATATGATTTTGCTCAAGTGATGTTATTTAGTACAATTTCCGGAGTCACCGTTGTGATCACGGTATCTCAGTGACAGTGTGGGTGCCGTGTGTGACTCTATGGATAATAGATTGGAAGGATCTTCATCATGAGTTTGTTCTTTATTATTGTTGGATTGAATAGATCATGAGGTTTCTTGATGCTTGTGTTATTGAAGAAAGAGACTATTCAAGAAATATGTTGTGGTGTTTGTTAGTACTATCTTTGGATGCGGATAGTGATAGCATGAAGTGTCCATAGATGTGGAATACGAACTTTAAGGTGTGCTTTTTGTAGCCCTACGCAATTCTCATCCTATTTGATCCACGAAAGAATGATCTCCGAGTAACGTCTACCATGCATGTGTTTTTGTGGAATTATTATGTGTTTAATTATGTTAATGATGTTGAGAGTAGTCACTAGTGAAAGTATGAAGCCTAGGCCTTGTTTCCAAGCATTGATACACCGTTTTTAGTCACTTTTGTCACTTGTTTGCTTGCTGCCATTTTTATTACAGAATTACAAAATCACCTTTTACCATCCATATCACTTGCATTTTACCATCTCTTCGCCGAACTAGTGCACCTATACAACTGACAATTGTATTAGGTGTGTTGGGGACACAAGAGACTTCTTGTATCTTAATTGCAGGGTTGCTTGAGAGGGATATCTTTGACCTCTACCTCCCATGGATTCGATAAACCTTGGGTTACTCACTTAAGGGAAATTTGCCGCTGTCCTACAAACCTCTGCGCTTGGAAGCCCAACAAGTCTACAAGAATAGAAGTGTGTAGTAGACATCAAGCTAATTTCTGGCACCGTTGCCGGGGAGGTAAGGTAAACGGTACTCACACTCCGACGACGAAGCTAATTTCTAGCATTGTTGTTGGGGAGGTGAGTGCTTGAAGGTATCTTCTTTAGATCTTGCAGTTGAATCTTTTTGTTTCTTGTTTTTATTTCACTAGTTTGGTTTAATGGAAAACAACAAAAAAAATTAGAGAGCTTTATAAAATTTATCTTGAAATTGGTCATGATGCTTTTGAAGAGAAAATTAAAAAACCTACGGAACTTTATTTGCTAATAATCATTATAGTAGCAATGTTATTAGCATGAATTCTTTGGAGACCATTATTGCTAATGCTATGGAAAATTCTAAGCTTGGGGGAGCTGGTTTTGATGAATATGATCTTTTTAGTCCGCCAAGCTTTGAGGAGGAAATTTGCTTTGATTATACTATGCCTCCTATATATGATGATTATTATGATGAATGTGATATTTTCAGTCCACCTACTATTGAGGAAAAAGTTTATTATGATCATGATATGCCTCCTATTTATGATGATTACAATGATGGTTATTACTAATGAGAAGGATTTTACTTATGTGGAGAGAAATAATAGTTTTATGCATGTGAATCATAAGAAAAATGCTTTATGTGATGGCTATGTTATTGAGTTTTCTTATGATTCTACTGAAAGTTATTATGAGAGAGGGAAGTGTGGTTATATAAATTTTCATCTTATGAAGTTTCCCCTCTTTATGTTGAATGTTTTAATGTTGCACCTACTTTGCCTTCCTATGCTTAATGCTTTATGCTCCAATGATTTATTTTCTTACAAGATGCCTATGCATAGGAAGAGAGTTAGACTTAAATGTGTTTGATATTTTCTTCATGATGCTCTCTTTTACGTTCCAACTCTTATTCTTATGAGAGCATCATTAAAATTATCATGCCTAGCTAAAAGGCTTAAAAGAAAAGCACTTGTTGGGAGGCAACCCATCTTTTACTTTTAGTTTGTTTTTGTTTTTCTTGAGTCATGGAGTTGTTGCCTCTGTAGCAAATTCATTGTATCTTTTTCTTTTGGTTTTTTGTGCCAAGTTTAGCCTCTAATGCATTGAAAGTGCGAGGTGTTGTTTTGCTGTCCAGAAACAGAATTATGACCTTCACTGTTCGAAAATCTAAAAATCCTCTGAATTTTATCTTTTTCTGAAATTTTTAGACAACAAGCCGAATAAAGTTGTTTGCAAATTTTCTTGAGTTGAACACATGTGCATTTTAATTTATGAGCACTAACTCTCTAATCAGTTTATAAGAAGTTTTGTGTGAAGGGAGTTTTTAAGTTCCGAAGGAGAGGATAATGAATAAATTGAAGATGGATCAGAGCTCAAGCTTGGGGATGCCCCCATGGCACCCCCTCTGAATATCAAGAACCATCAAGCGTCAAAGCTTGGGGATGCCCAAGGCATCCCCTCTTTTTCATCGACTATCATGAGGTCGTCTTCTTTGAACTAAGTTTTTATCACTTTACATATTATGTGCTATGCTTGGAGCGTCTTTTTACTTTCAGTTTTGTTTGTTTGTTTGCTGGTCATATCCTTGTTGGATCCTACCTTTATTTGTGTGGGAGAGAGACATGCTTCGTTTTTTCATTTAAATACTCCTTTGCTTCGCTTATATCTTGTTCAGTATTTTTGGCTACTGTTTGTTTGCTACTAAGCTCTCGCTTTTAGATTTTATCTTATTTAGGGCTGCTAGTAGTTGATGTTAAACTCTCTTGTTCTTCACTTATATTTGTTGGAGAGTTTTTATTGATAAATGTCTTGAATTTTCAAAGTGACAAAATGCTATTCATGTGATATTGGAATGAAATGAAAGCCTGCATAGTCTTGTAGATCATTGTATGGATACTTGATACTTCTCATTTGTTTTGAGATATTAAGATGAATGCTTAAACTTGTTGGTTATTTGAGTGGAATTGATTAGTAAAGAAATACGGTTAAAAGCTTGAAACTGTGTGGTGTTTCATAGTTGTTAATTCATAAAGCTAATCTTTCCATCAAAAGAATTGTTTGGTCAACAAGGGAGACGGTGTGGAGCTTTTATGGTTATGATTGACTAATGTCTTATGTTACTCTGTTACCAGTTAATGTTAGATGTTTGCTTCAAATACCCCTTTTGCTAAGCCCAAAAATTCATACTGAGTGTAGAGTTCACTCGTGCATCCAAATCCCAAAGCCAAACTATCTTGCTAGCTGAGTCCACCATATCTACCTATGCATGGTATTTCTTGCCATTCCAAGTAAATTTGTCATGTGCTATCTTTAAAATATTCAAAATACTCCTTTTTGTGCCTCTATTTTTAAGCTCATGAGGAAGCAGTAGAGAGCTAGATACAACTTGTGATAAGCAAGCTCATATCCCTCCTTTCACCCGGTGTCGATGGTTTACGTCTTCACTTGAATCAACCCGAGAGCAGCTTAAGCAAAATATAAATATAACTCACCATTCTCCTCCGCGCAATGAAAATCTGAGAAATCAGCTCAAAACATTGGACAGTGGTGAAACCAAGGAGAAAGAGGAATGTACTCGTTCCTCTAAAAACTAGCTGCTCTCACAAGTCTAAAAGCCTTGCTTGTTATGGGGGACTAGATAGCTTCTCTGTTGTGAAATCGTTGACGAAAGCATACATCTCTAAAAATTGTTTTACTTCTGTTTTCTAAAAATAAAAAGCTCTAGCACATGACTAATCCCTGCTTCCCTCTGTGAAAGGACTTTCTTTTACTTTTAATGTTGAGTCAGTTTTCCTTTTCCTTCTATCTCCACCAAAGCAAACATCTAGCATTGACCCTGGATATCATTGATCATATTGCATCGTCATATTAAATATGAATATTTATATTGACTTTACCGTTGGAAGTTGAAGCTTTTTGCTAGAACTTACATCTTCTTTGTTTTGATTCTCAAACACTTTTGTCATGGAACTATTACCTTTGAGAATTAATCAAATATGTGGATCAAATTGCTTTCATGTCTTTAACGTACTATTTATGAAAGGTTTTGCTTGAATGATTCAACTTGGTTATTCATTGCTTTCTTGCTATCAATTATAGACAATTGTTTCGTATCACTTCATTCACATCCTATGCTTTACATTACTATCTTGATCATGATTGTGTTGGTTGCATGTCTCATAAAAAATTATTTTGTTATCACTTACCTACTCGAGGACGAGTAGGAGTTAAGCTTGGGGATGCTGATACGTGTCAAACGTATCAATAATTTTTTATTGATCCATGCTAGTTTTGTGATATTGTCACATGTTTCTATTATCATATACATCAGTTTTATGCATTTTGTCGGACTAACCTATTGACAAGATGCCTAGTGCCAGTTTCCTGTTTTTGCTGTTTTTGTATTTCAGAAAATTTACTTCTGGAAATATTCTCGGAATTGGACGAAAATTTACAGGGAATTTTTACTCGACGGAAGGCACCAGGACACCAAAGGGGAGCCTGGGGGCCACCCACAGGCCAGGGGCGGCCCCCTGCCACGGCCCCAGGGCCACCCGTGGGTGGGACCCGCCCCTGCCCTGTGGGCACCCCCTCGGCCCCCTCCGACGCCTATAAAATCCCATTAAACCTAAAAACGTCAAGGCGGCCATTATTTTCCAGAGAAGTCACCCCGACGCACCGTCACCGTAAACCCTAGTTCGAGGGTGATTCTGAAGCTGATCCCGGCACCCTGCCGGAGGGGAGATCGATCCCGGAGGGCTCTTCATCGCCATGCCTTCCTCCGGGATGAGTTGTGAGTAGTCCCACCTTGGACCACGGGTCCATGGAAGTAGCTAGATGGTAGTCTTTCTCTCTTGTGCTTCATGTCTTATGATCTTGTGAGCTGCCTAATATGATCAAGATCGACTATTGTAATGCTATGTGTTGTGTTTGCTGGAATCCGATGGATTATGAAGTTATGATCAGATTGTGCATGATTATTATATGTTGATTTATGTTCTTGCATGCTCTCCGATGTGCATAGTTACTTTGGCCAAGTGATTGTGTGAATCTCCAAGAGGGAGTATTTATGCTAGATAGTGGGTTTGTGCCCCCTTTTGTTCCTGGGCACGAGTGACAGAAACGTCTAAGGGAGAGGGTGTGCTGTTGCTACTAAGGGTAAAACAGCGGTGTTAATGTCTCTTTTGATATTAGTATTGGTTACTTCATGCGCCTTACTTAACGCAATTGTCTGTTGCTTGCAACTTAATACCGTTAGGTGACAGGCTGGATAGCAATCCCACGGTGGACTTTTTAGACAAAGATGCAGTTGGACTCAACGGTCTTTGTTCATTGTCGTGATGCCTACATAAATATTATCATGTTCTCTTTGTCATAGCTAGATTAATTTTGTGTTATAATCTTGTCAATTGCCCAGCTGTAATTTGTTTACCCATCGTATGAGTGTTTTATTTACTTGAGAGACTCCACTAGTGAACCCATGGCCCCCGGTCCATCTTTTTACATTAATTGCAATATTTATTCATCACTTTTCATCATCATCATTCCACTGGTCCATTTTCATATTTTCATCTATTTCACTATAAAATTAACCGCTTTGTTTTCTGCGAGACCGGAAAGATTGACAACCTTTCCGCCGTTGGGGGCAAATTGTTTTGGTTGAGTGTGTACAGGTCCACGTCTGTTGAAGATTAAGCGCCAGAGATCTTCAACATCACTTTGTTGTTGATTTCAAAGTCCTACTGGTTCGATAAACCTCGGTTTGTTAACGAGGGAAAACTGCTACTTGCTACATCCACGCCTTCGCTTGGGGCACCACCCAACGCATCATTCAACACGCTAGCACACCGCGTCCAAGTGCTACAAGCGGTTTAATCGAGACTTCTTGGCCATAGGCAATGACGGGAGCAATACTGAGAAGCAAATTGCCATGGCAATGGCAGCCTCTCAAGGCTCTCATGGCGCCACACAGCAGTCTGTCGATCCAGCATGGTATGCGGACTCTGGCGCTCCGCACCACATCACCCATGATCTCGACAAGCTCACTACGCGCGAGCCTTATCACGGCACCGACCAGGTCCACACAGCTAATGGAGCAGGTATGCACATTCATAATATTGGTCAGGCTAGTTTATCCACTCCGTCTTCTAGATTTCTAGCTTTAAACCGTGTCCTTCATGTTCCTAAAGCCACTCGTAATTTGTTGTCAATGAGCAAACTTTCCCATGATAACAATGTATTTATTTAACTTCATCCTCATGATCTGTTTGTAAAGGACCGGGACACGAGAGCACCCATTCTTAGAGGCCGTTGCAGTGGAGGTCTCTACGAGATTAAAGCCCCTGTCATCAAGCAGGCCCTCGGCAGTGTCAAGGTGTCCCGTGATATGTGGCATCGTCGTTGTAATGCCCGGGGTTTTCCCCAAATTAGATTTTGCTTGTTTTTCTTTTTGCATCATCATGACATCAACATCATCGCATCGCATGTTTTTGGCAACAAAAATTATTTTTATTAAACCCTATTTTATTTTTCTAAAATTGACGGAAAATATTTTATCGGGACGGTCGTCTCCGTTTTTGGAAATTAATTGCCAAATTAAATTTGCAAAAGAAAAATAAATGTTTTTGAGCGAGCGAGAGAGTAGCCCGAAAACCGGCCCAAAGCCCAACCAAGCAAACCCTAGAGCAAACCCTAATCCTCCCCCTGGCTTTTTCCTTTCCCACCCCCTCCCTTTTTGCAGCCACCCTCCTCCGTTTTCTGCTTTTCGCAGACGGGTCCTTCCACCTCCTTTTTTTTTCTTTTTCCCCTCCTCTCTCTCTCTTTTCTCTCTCCTTCTCTCTTTTTCGTTTTCTTTCTTCTTTCTTTCTCTTCCCCTTTTCCTCCCGCATCCTCTTCCTTCCTCCGATCCCCTCATCCTCCACCCGCACCACGCACGCCTCCTCCACCTCGCCATGATGCGGCCCTCTCCTTCCCCGAGCCCGGCCACCCCACTGCACCTCCTCTTCGACCTCGAGCTCGGCCCCCCAGCTCCTCTTCCCCGCACCTTCCTCCTCCTCTCCCGAGCTCCCATCCGTGGGTCCCCGTCGGCCTCTCGTCGCCCAGCTCCGGCCGCCGGCCTCTCCTCTCCCCCTGCCTCCCTCCGTCGCCGACCCGCCGTTCCCCGACCGCCCCGCTCCGGCCCGGCTCCCCAGCTCGCGCCGCCGATGCCGTCAACTGTCTCCTCTCTGCTCGCGCTCATGCCGCCGGCCCTCTCCCCGAGCTCCTCCTGCACGCGAGCCTCCTCCGTCCCGAGCCACGCGTGCTCTCCTCCCCGACGTCGTGCTCCTCTCCCGACCGGCCCCCTCCAGCCACGGCACGGCCGGCCTGGCCATGGCCACGCCCGAGTTCTCCCCGGCCTCCACCTCGCGACCATCTCCTGCTGCTGGTGCACTGTAGTCGTCCTCCCGCTTTTGTTCGTGTGTTGTGCCCGTGTTTGCTCCTGCTGCTGCCGTTGTGCTTCCCAGACGGTCGTTCTCCGTTGCTTCGCTGCCCGGCGCCCGCCGCATGCTCGATGAAATGGCCGCAAGGACCCGGTGTCCTTTTTCCGTTCCCTGCACCGGTGCCCGAGTTCCCCGTGTCTGCGTTTCCCGGTTTCCCGTCGTGAAGCCGGTTCCCCGATTCCGTTCCCGTTGTGAAGCCTCCCCGACGCCAAGTTCTCCGTTTCCCCGTCGTGAAGCACCGTGAAGGCCGAGTTTCCCCGTTTCCGTCTCCGGTGCCGTGTCCGATCCCCGATGACGCCGCCAAGATCTCCGACACCCCGATGCCGTGAACCACGACGACCGTGAACGACGATACGACAAGATCTCCCCCGACTCCGTGAAGCCCGATGTCTGAACCCCCCGACCATCGTGAACCCCCGTCGACCCCAAAGCCCGGAACGCCAAGATCTGCAATGACGACGACCCGAGTACGACTACTTCCACGACGTCGACTACCTCGACTACTCCGACTCCGGATGAACGACTACTTCGACTACAACAACTACTTCCTCTCCGATCCGAAGACGGTGGTCCCGAATCCAAACATCCCCGAATCCAATGTGCGACCCCAACCCTAAACCCCTATATGCCATATATATGCGATATCTTATAAAATTATGCATAATTAATTAACATCGCACCTTTATCCATTTAGTCGAATTAAATCAATTTAATTATGGGGTTTCGTCCGGTGCATCTATATTTTGCACCGATCCCATTTAAAATGATTTGCCATGTGTTAGGGAATAAAATTGGATCACCTTTAATTTGTCATGCATCATATCATCAACATGCCGATTCTTTTGCCGTAGAAGTAAAATGCATCTTTTGCGTTCCAGTGTTCGTTGCTTCTTCAGGAATAGGACGTTGAGTTGATGTGAGCAACGACAGGTTCTGCTACCTCTACCGGATTGCAGGCAAGTGATACTCCCTTGCTATCTTTGCTTGTTTTCTGTTTCTTACACGTCCTATCTTTTATTCCTTGCTAGCCTTATGTCACGATGCTTGTGTCACGATCCTATTTGCATGTTTACCTTGCAGCCATGAAATGCCACCACCCCCACATCCTATTACCTGTTGTTTGTTTACCTTGTTGGCCTTGCGAGTCCTAGTGCATGCTTAGGTGCCTTGCTTCAGTCATGTTATCTCTTTTTCTAGTCTTGTTCTTAACATGATAGCTAGGCTCAACTTAAATGATAATCCTTATTTTCTGTTGCGATGGGAATAATATAAAAAAGATAAGGCACCGGCGGAAGGCCAATCGTGGTGATTTGTTCTGCTAGTGTCGCCTAGGACCCAAGTTCTTTTCCGCTGATCCAAGACTGAGCGCACTAACCACATGTGGGAGTTCTATGGGCCTCCCCGCAATCTATTACCGGATGCTCAAACCTGTCCAGATGCCACAAGTAGTTCGGGTGTTTCAGTAGGTCTTGCTGCCTGGTCGTTTATCGAATGTGGACGGAGGGCAATCGTATGAGTGTTTCTCCCGAAGCCACGCACGCAACGGTTAGGCCCACCTCGAAGCTTCGGCCGGACTCTCAAGGTGGATCAGACCTAGCTAGGTGGCTCCCTGGACTTGTTTGTAGAGAAGGGAAGTATTGCGTCGAACGCTCCACCTGTACACCTCTAAGCGAGTGTTTCGATGCGTGTGGGTTCATTGGTGCATCCCTGCAGGGTTAAATCTTTTCGAAAAGCCGTGTCCGCGGTTATGGACGACTTGGTGAAATGCGCTGGCTAAAAAGATCATAGACAACTTGCACCTTATGATGATAATAACTTGACTAGTAAGATAGATTACATGAATAATAATCTGATTAAAAACTTGATCACCCGTGTGAGTGCCCGGACTTCTTCCTCGTGGGCTGAGGATACGAGGGAGTCGTTTTAGGGCGGGTTTGTTTGGTGAGTAGTATAGTTGGTTCCTTTGCGCTCTCTTACCTTGTCTCTGTTAGACGAAAGTTGTAGTGTGTCTCTATAAGTTGTTAGTGCTGCTTGTCGCCGCCTCAATCGCTAACCCTCTTTCCCCGGAATTCCAGCTTTGATATCTTGTGAGTATTACTTGCCAGTACTTCTACTAGTACTGACCCCTTCGGGGCTGCTATTCCAATGCAGCCGACAGGTTTGAAGTCTGACGACGTTAGCTTGGGAATCCCTCCGGCTTGGCCTGGGCAGGGATATGGTGCCTTCGTTTATCTTCAGGACTCTTAGTCCAATTTGTTTCTTGTCCGTAGCCGGACGCTACCCGCTTCCGTTATTATTTTGGATCTTTGTATTGTATCTTGGTTCTTGACTCGGTGAGTCGTTGTTGTATATATGTTCTTTTGTGGGTTCCATCGAGAACTGTTGTAATGTTATCACAATTCCACCCGCATAACGTGTGTGTTGCGACCTGCACGTTATGCCTGGTGGGCGTCCTTTAGGATCGTTATTATGCGGATTTGGCTGGAACGCTAAAATCTGCATAGTACCGATCTTGGGGCGTTACAGTCGTCTAGGACATCCAGTGTTACTTCAGCATGTTCTTCGTAGTCATGAGTTACCATCTTCACATGAGTCCAATAAAATCGAGTCAGTTTGTGATGCTTGTCAGCAAGGAAAGAGTCACCAGTTGCCATTTTCTTTGTCTGCTCGTGTAACAAAATTTCCCTTAGAGATCATTTATTCTGATGTTTGGGGTCCTGCCCATACGTCTGTTAGTGGACATCGCTTTTATGTGAGTTTTGTTGATGCTTATAGTTGTTTCACTTGGCTCTATTTACTTAAGCACAAATCTGATGTCTATGATGTGTTTATTCAATTCCAAAAACATGTTGAACGCCTTCTCAATCGCAAAATCATTCATGTCCAAACTGATTGGGGTGGTGAGTATGAAAAATTTCACCCCTTCTTGATGGGGTCGTTGCATAGAAAACAAAAATTTTCCTACGAAACAAGCGGAAGAAACCCCAAGGATCTAGATCTATTAGACGAAGGTAGCGAAGGTGAGATCCAATCTCTTACCCTTGATGACCGAACAAACGCGTTTTGTCGGTGCAGGGGTTGGCTAGTCGATCCCCGCAACTAGACTCATCTAGTCGCGAGGAGATGTATTTCCTCGATGATCCAATCCGATGAAGTGCCACAACGGGCAGCACCTCCGCGGTATCCACACGTACAGCTCGATGAAGATCTCCGCCTTCTTTATCCCACAAGCAAGGTGGATATGGCTAGATGGATCTCGGCACCACGACGGTTGTGGTGGCGTTGATGATGATGATCTCCACGAGCATGGCTTCGCCAAGCCAAGCAAGAGGAGAAGGACAAATCCCAGTCTTGATTCATGTCACCCAACAAATACCATCGGAGATACCTGAAAGCTACCTTTATAATCACCCAATTACGAAGTGACGTTTGATGTCCACAAAGCATTCCTCCGGTAAACGGGAGTGACATAATCTCATGGTCTAAGGAAACTATACTTGGCATACTAAAAGCGTTGGCAATGAAACTTGTGTGACACGATCAATTGCAACTCTTTATTATCGGGTCTTGTCCATCACATCATTACTCCTAATGATATGACTCCGTTATCAAGTGACTATAACAAGTCCATGGTTAGGAAACTCTAACCATCTCTTGACTAACGAACTAGTCTGGTAGAGGCTCACTAGGGACATCTGGTTGTTTATATTCCACACATGTATTATGTTTCCGGTTAATACAATTATAGCATGGATAATAAACTATTATCATAAACATGAATATGCTAATAAATCATTTTATTATTGCCTCTAGGGCATATTCCCAACAGTCTCCCACTTGCACTAGAGTCAATAATCTAGTTTACATTTTCTCGATCCAACACTCATGGTGTCTAACACTCATGGAGTCTCAGTGCTGATCATGTTTGCTCGTGGAAGAGGTTCTGTCCGTGCTCTGTACTATACAGTTCTTTATGTTCTTTGCAAAACGTCAATGTCACCTAATTTGACATTACTTTATCATCTCATGATAAACCTATTATCATCACATGATGAATATAATATATTTGGTTTAGAGAGTGAGATTTTCGTTTCCCTTTTATGCCTACATGACGTATGATCAGTCAAGAGGACTTTCACATAGCATGTGCACCCGGAACTCACTCAGTCTCGAAACAAAATTTCTCAAACCATAATATTATATCTTTTAATCCTTGAATTAATCATATACTCCTATATGTTGTAGACTCACAAATCGACAGTGCAATCATGTCACTTCGATATTTCCGATCATGCTTTTGCTGCGCTTCTGCTATCATGAGATCCCCAGTCTAGTTTGGTTTTATGACTTCAACCAAGTCTACCAGTTTCTAGATTCTATTATCTCAACTCCATAGAAAAATGACTCCTCATTTAACATGTTCTTCTAACCAAGAACTTGGGTCACATATCGTCAAATACAAACACATGGTTCTTATATGTTCAGTCCTATGAACGATTCATAGCGAATTCTAACATATCCTCCAACCATCATTTTGTACTGAGTTATCAACTCAATGTTTCACCTATTTCTCACAAGCAGATGAACCTTTCTTCTCTTGTTTTATTTTGAACTCCTTCAAAATCTTACTTAGGTTAAACATCATGACATAATGCTTTATCAAACATATCTATCCTCCATAGATACATCCATCTCCATGGATATTTGACGTTCAAACTAACTTCATAAGTTATGCATTTTGGTTCCTGACTTATTTACAACATTTATGAAATCTCCATTTCACACAAACAAGATGTTGTAAACTCCCACTCAAATATACACCATACACATATTAAATTGTGAAACCACTTTGGCTCCCACTCAGAAATATGTTATCTCTATATTTGACCATGATTTAACTAGCTCCCACTCAAACATATGTCACCACATATTTTGACCATGGAAAATAGTTTCTGCTCTAACTTAATATATGTCGCCACATATCTTAATTAGATCACACTCGTGTATTTTCTCGATATTTTGGACACCTCCAAAATTCTTAATTAACTATTAATATCGAGAACTCTTTATACGAAACGCTAGTACTCTACTAGCTTTAAGTTTTATTTATTCTCTACAAAACCCCTTTTGAGGAATAAATATGTGAAACATCACTTTCACAAAATCAAGCAACAATTACTTTGTGATTTAAACTTAAACTAGGATGACTCTTAGTCATTTTCGTATTTAAGGCTTCTATTTCTTCTTTGTAGTTTTGTAGGTATGTCTTGTTTCTGAAACATGACAAGTAAATCATGAATATTATTTTGTAACCTGACAAAACTTTATATTCTTGAATCCTACTTTTCTTTTGACAAGCTAAACCGAAATTCAATGATCACCATCATTAATTCCTTTATGTGTCAAGTTTTAACCAACATAGCACTTTACATATGTGCCACTTGATACATAAACAAGCAAGGTTTTAGCTTTTCCATTCCATCAATTCTTTTATCAATGAAACCTTTTCACGATAAATCCACTAAAACATTTAACACAATCAACAATTGATTTGTCCCTTTTAGTGTCTCATTGTGGAATCTCTATTCACAGTTACATATGAATATACTACAAATTTTATTTGCAATAGTTTCTAATTATCTCATAATTAATGAAACCACTGTTTCACATAACTCATATGCGAAATGCAAATCATTAAATAGATCCTTATTTCTAAACAGAGTGTTTATCAAATAAATCTAAATGCTATTATCAAACCCCCGAAATAAAACCCTTCTTTGAGACCACACAATATCAAATAGTGTGTGATTACAATATCTTAGGACATATCAAACTCCTTTGAAATATTCTAAACATTGTAATTTGTGATAACACTTGTCACAAGTCCACATACTAACATATAACTCAAATATTTCGTCTCTTTTGATCAAATCATAAAGACTCAATTTTCCTGTTAACTTAATATCCTAAACTCCAGTAATTTATTTGATCTCATCAAATATCATAACTCGAATAAATACATATATTTACTCATATCACTTATGATGGAGCGCACAAAATAATGACATCCAACATTTGCTGAAAATACAACCAACACTTGTGTTTACTTTCGGCAATTCATGGCACTCTTCCAAAGGGTGGCATTTTAGTCATACTCCTTACAATAAGGCGCATTGATAAAACATCAAAATGTTTATTCAATATTTAGCACGACTAAAACAATTGTCATTATTAAGTTTTGGATATTTTAGTATGTCTCTTATTTTATAAATGTTCAACCAATTTATCATCTAGATTATAATAAGAATAACACACTTATAATCGAAACTTGTGATTTCCAAAAAGGATCACTCATGAAAATAGAACAACCATTGTCTTTAACATGAATAACCGTCTCACATAAGTAAGACACACTAATCAAAATCACACTTAGTTCGATTACAAAACTTATTCAAATCCTCTAATCCAAATGATAAATGTAGGGACAGATCGTTGCCAGCATCAACTCCTTGATTGCCACCATTCCGCAACGTCTTCCCATATCCCTTATGCAAATCTCAAGCAGCAGGTTCTGTTTTCATAAAACAGAATGAGTATCAAATACTTATCGGAACTACCACAACTGCAATTTGGACTTAAACACTTATAACATGTATATCAATATATACTTTCTGCATTGTCAACTTCTCTTGCTATGGGTTCCACTTTGACATGACGCAGCCGAGACACAAACTCACAGAAAGTGATCAAATCCCTTCCCATGACATAGTCTCCGACATAATTCTTGAAGCTGGGGAGAAGCTAGCGTATCACCCCATCTATCGCGAAACCGTCATTCATCTTGTGGTTCCAAACAAGCACTAGACGATGATGTATCTCATGCATTATCCTCAGGTGTTGTTCCAAGCAAGTGTTCTCTTCCATCTTGAGTGAAAGAAAACCGTTCAGACATTCGAACCTTGCAATTCTAACTTGCGCTGAAAAACTATTTTTCAACTCACCAACAATCTCCATTGCAGTCAAGTTCTTGAATTGTCTACCTAGGTCAGAATTCATGAAGGTGCACATCATCCACTTGACTTTCAAGTAGGTGGTTCAAAACCACTCCATGTACTCTTCATCGCTTGCAGAAATATTTGGGTTTATCTCCTATAGGTTCTTCTAACATGTAGAGCTCATCATTGGTGTGTAGGACTTCTTTCAGGACGCAGGTACTACTCAACAAATTTGACCCATCGAGACGCAGTTTTTCAGCAACGAACTGACTACCGTAGTCGACCATGATCTACAAGGATTTTTGCAAAGACATATGGACTTTTGATTATGATAATTTTAGTTCATCTTAATGAACTCCCACTAAACTCAACATCTCTCTGGTTGTTTAGTGACACACGATCCAAATCCACTACACCACAACTGATCATCACGTGAGGTGATGTAGCTTCCATGGTGAACATCACCATGTTGATCATATCATCCATATGACTCGTGTTTAACCTTTCGGTTCTTGTGTTCCGAGGCCATGTCTGTACATGCTAGGCTCGTCAAGGAAACCGTAGTATTTCCGCATGTGTAAACTGGCTTACACCCGTTGTATATGAACGTAGAATCTATCACACCCGATCATCACGTGGTGCTTCGAAGCGAAGAACTTTGGCAACGGTGTATACTAGGGGAGAACACATCTTGATATTAACGTGAGAGATCACCTTATCATGCTACCGTCGCGATCACATCTAAGCATAACAATAAGGTGCATAAAAGGATTAACATCACATGTAATTCATAATTGTGATGTGATATGGCCTTTCTTCTTATGCTTTTGATCTCCATCTCCAAAGCACCGGCATGATCTCCATCTCCGGCATGATCTCCATCATCGTGGCGCCATCACCATGGTTGTCCACCAACTATTGCAACTACAACTAATGCTACTCTTAGCAATAAAGTAAAGCAATTACATGGTGATTCATCGACACGCAGGTCACATAAAATAAAAGACAACCATATGGCTCCAGCCGGTTGCCGTACTCGACGACATGCAAGTCGCGAAAGATTACAAACATGATCATTGCATACATTATCACAAATCACATATTGGCCATACCACATCACATGACCCCCTCTGCAAAAACAAGTTAGACGTCCTCTACTTTGTTTATGCAATTTTTACGTGGCTTGGGTTAACGAGATAGAACCGTTCTAATCTACGCAAAACCACAACGGTGATATAGTAGTTGCTTATTTACTCATCCTTTTGAAAGGCCTTCCATTGAAAATTGCATCTTCACTAAAGCAAGAGAAACAGACACCCGCCAGCCACTTATGCAAAACAAGTTGCATGTCAATCGTGGAACCGGTCTCTCGTGCGTGGACGAGTAAAGTTGGTCCGGGCCGCTTCAATCTCACAGTACCGCAAAGACGCAAAGTGCACGCGAGAAGGTAGCAACATAAAATATCAACGCCCACAACACTTGTGTTCTAATCGCACCAACATCTACGAATAGATCTAGGCTCTGATACCACTGATGGGGTCATTGCATAGAAAACAAAAATTTTCCTACGAAACAAGCGGAAGAAACCCCAAGGATCTAGATCTATTAGACAAAGGTAGCGAAGGTGAGATCCAATCTCTTACCCTTGATGACCGAACAAACGCGTTTTGTCGGTGCAGGGGTTGGCTAGTCGATCCCCGCAACTAGACTCATCTAGTCGCGAGGAGATGTATTTCCTCGATGATCCAATCCGATGAAGTGCCACAACGGGCAGCACCTCCGCGGTATCCACACGTACAGCTCGATGAAGATCTCCGCCTTCTTGATCCCACAAGCAAGGTGGAGATGGCTAGATGGATCTCGGCACCACGACGGTTGTGGTGGCGTTGATGATGATGATCTCCACGAGCATGGCTTCGCCAAGCCAAGCAAGAGGAGAGGGAGAGGAGGGCATGGTGCAGCAGCCCTACGGCTAGGGGTGGTGCAGCAACCTTTGTGGAGTAGATGGCGGCAGCCCTCCGGGGAGAGGGGTGGCGCAGGAGGAGGTGATGGAGGAGAGGGGTGGCGGCTAGGGCACCTGGGGAAAGCACACATGGGTGCGGTAGCCCTCCCCTGCCCCCCTTTATATAGGAGGCCAGGGGGGCTGCGCCCCACCCCCTCCTAGGGCCGGCGGCAAGGGGAGGCTTCCTTCCCAAGCAAGCCCCCTTAGGGTTAGGGTTGCCCCCTCCCCTCATGGGCCTTTAGCCCATGCCGCATGGGCCCCTTGGGACTAGGTGGTGCGGCTGGCCCTAGGCCAGTCCACCACTCCTATATCCCATGTGGGCCCCATACTCCTATGGGCCCCACTTCTAGACTCCTCTAGAACCTTATAGAATATTCCGGAACCCTTCCAGAAAATCCCGGAACTTTTCCGATACCTCCGGAAACCACTTTCCTTATATGAATCTTATTCTCCGGTCCACTCCGGAACTCCTCGTGATGTTCGGGATCCCATCCGAGACTCCGAATCACCATTCGTTCATTCCATCAAAATATCTCATCGCTAACCCTAACTACATCGGAGCGTTAAGTGTGTGACCCTACGGGTTCGAGAACATGCAGACATGATCATATCAATAATCAATAGCGGGACCGGGATGCCCATATTGACTCCTACATATTCAACGAAGTTCTTTATCGATTGAACCACGATGCCGGAGATTCTTAATCTCATATACGATTCCCTTTGTCTCACCGATATTTAATTTGCCCGAGACTTGATCGTCGATATCTCCATATCTGGTTCAATCTCGTTACCTGGCAAATTCTCTTTACTCGTCCATAATATAGGATCTCCGTGATTAACACTTAATCACATGGTTGCAACCTTTTTGATGCTATATTACCGAGAGGGCCCAGAGATATCTTTTCCGTCACAAGGAAGGACAAATCCCAGTCTTGATTCATGTCACCCAACAAATACCATCGGAGATACCTGAAAGCTACCTTTATAATCATCCAATTATGAAGTGACGTTTGATGTCCACAAAGCATTCCTCCGGTAAACGGGAGTGACATAATCTCATGGTCTAAGGAAACTATACTTGGCATACTAAAAGCGTTGGCAATGAAACTTGTGTGACACGATCAATTGCAACTCTTTATTATCGGGTCTTGTCCATCACATCATTACTCCTAATGATATGACTCCGTTATCAAGTGACTATAACAAGTCCATGGTTAGGAAACTCTAACCATCTCTTGACTAACGAACTAGTCTGGTAGAGGCTCACTAGGGACATCTGGTTGTTTATATTCCACACATGTATTATGTTTCCGGTTAATACAATTATAGCATGGATAATAAACTATTATCATAAACATGAATATGCTAATAAATCATTTTATTATTGCCTCTAGGGCATATTCCCAACACTTCTTCCATAAACTGGGTATCTCCCATCGTGTGTCTTGTCCTCACACGCACCAACAAAATGGCACTGCCGAGCGTAAACATCGTCACATTGTTGAAACCGATCTTACTTTGCTTGCTCATGCGTCTGTACCATTATGCTATTGGAGTGATGCGTTTGCTACCGCCTGTTTCCTCATTAACAGGCTTCCTAGTCGCACTATTGATATGAAAACTCCTCTTGACAGACTTCTTAAGGAAACACCTGACTACACCTTTTTTAAGGTCTTTGGGTGTGCTTGTTGGCCTCATCTTCGACCCTATAACAATCATAAGCTTGAGTTCCGTTCAAAGAAGTGTGTGTTTATGGGCTATAGTTCTCTTCATAAAGGATATAAATGTCTTCATGTTCCCTCTAATCGAGTGTACATCTCTAGGGACGTTATTTTTTATGAGAATATTTTTCCTTTTGTCAACATGCCTAACTCTCACTCTTTGCCACCTGTCTCTGATTCATTACTTTCAGCCGACCAATTTATGGATGTTGCACATTCCTTGCCGTTGCTCGCTGACCATGGTGTAGGTACTGGACGCGGAGCTCGCCTGGAAGTTCTAATACCGGAGCAGTCTCCGGTTCACGTCGATCCGCAGCTACTGCCGGTGCATGGCTTGCTGCATGGCTCACTGCATGGCTCGTTTCCTTCCCGCGTGCATGGCTCGCTGCATGGCCATGCCTCGGCCTCCGTGCCTGCCTCCGTGCATCGAGCTGGCTGGCTCGGCTAGCTCCTCCTCGGGCTGCGCTTCACCTACTCGCCCCGAGCCAGCCCAACATGCTGAACCTGGTGCGTCAGGCACCATGTCACCCACGCGTGCGATGAGGTGTGACAGCGATCAGCTGTCACCTGCAGCTGCTTCCCCAACAGTGACACCGCCTGCCTCCCCGCGTGTGTCACCGCCACCGTCGCCTGCTCCCGTTTCCTCACCATCGGGACCACCTTCACCTCCGCAAGTTGGACCGGTCACGCGTTCACGTCGTGGCATTCATCAGCCTAAGGTATGCACCGACGGAATAGTAGCATGGACCAGTGTTCTCGCAGCTCATGCGACGTCCAAGCACACGCATGAACCCCGTGATTTTAAAGAAGCCCTTCGCATTCCTCATTGGCGTGATGCTATGAAGGATGAGTTCTCTGCTCTTCAGAACAATGGTACTTGGCGACTAGTACCCCCTGTTCCTGGCATTAACTTGATTGATTCGCGGTGGATTTTTAAGGTGAAGCTGCATGCGGATGGTTCTATTGAACGGTACAAGGCGCGTCTTGTGGCTAAAGGGTACAAACAGCGATATGGACTTGATTATGATGAGACTTTCAGCCCGGTGGTTAAGCCAGCTACTATTCGCTTATTGCTTGCTATGGCTGTCTCTCACCGCTGGCATCTTCGTCAGCTTGATATTCAGAATGCGTTTCTCAATGGTTTTCTGGATGAGGAGGTACACATGAGACAACCTCCTGGCTTTGTTGATTCTGATAGACCTGATCACTACTGCAAGCTTGTCAGATCATTGTATGGACTGAAGCAGGTTCCTCATGCTTGGCATGCTCGTCTCAGTTCTGTTCTTGGCTCCTTGGGGTTCTCACCGTCAGTGACAGATACATCATTGTTCATTCTTCGGCGCCAGGATGTTACAGTCTATCTATTGGTGTATGTCGACGATATCATTGTTCTCAGCTCTACAACGGCTGCTATTCCCAGGTTGATCAGTCAGCTTCGTTCTGAGTTCTGAGTAAAGGATCTTGGTGTTCTGCACTATTTCCTGGGCATTGAGGTCTCATCCCCTTCGTCAGGTGGCCTTCTTCTTCAACAACGCAAGTATGCACTTGAGCTCCTCGCGCGTGCTAATATGTTGAAGTGCACCCCTGACACTACTCCGATGTCGTCTTCTGAGCGTCTTTGCAGTGCTGATGGTGATCCACTCTCGTCTGAGGAAGCTACTCAGTACCGTAGCATCGTTGGTGGTCTTCAGTATCTCATAGTGACACGACCAGACTTGTCGTTTGTTGTCAACAAGGTGTGTCAGTATCTCCATGAGCCTCGTACACCTCATTGGTCTGCAGTCAAACGCATCATGCGTTATGTTCGTCACACTGTTCATAGTGGTCTGCAGCTTCGGCCTTCTTCCTCGACACTGCTTTCAGCGTTTTCAGATGCAGACTGGGCTGGCAGTATGGATGACAGGCGATCCACGGGTGGATATGCTATTTTCTATGGAGGTAATCTGATCGCCTGTAGTGCTCGCAAGCAGTCTACAGTCTCCAGGTCGAGCACTGAGTCCGAGTACAAGGCCCTTGCTAATGCTACACCTGAGCTTGTCTGGGTACAATCGTTACTGAAGGAACTTGGTGTTGTTCAAGCACAGCCTCCAGTGTTATGGTGTGACAATATTGGTGCTACGTATTTGTCATCCAACCCAGTCTTCCATGCAAGGACAAAGCATATCGAAGTTGATTTTCACTTTGTTCGTGAGCGTGTGTCTCAGAAGCAACTACAGATTCGGTTCATCTCTTCGAAGGATCAAGTTGCTGATATTTTCACTAAACCACTCCCTTTACATTTGTATGAACATTGTAAGCGCAATCTCAATCTTTCACTAGTTGAGATTGAGGGAGGGTGTTAGACTATACGGATTAGTATACGTATAGGACACTTTGTAATATGTTTTTCCTACTATATAATAAAGAGATCCCTACCCGACGAGGCACGTCGGGTCAGCTAAAACAATCTACTCCTAATTTTATTAGCCTTCTGGCGACCGTTAGGGGACGAGGACTAGCTGGTTGGTTGACCGCCTGGAGTGGCGAGGCGGCTGGTCAGTGCCAAGTAGATGGGTCAGGCCATTTGGTCGAACCGGTGGGTGCTGTAGTTTTGGCTTTGAAGGGTATTACATATCCATAATCTCACGAGGCTCTCTTACATTAATTTTATCGCATTTGAGACAAGACTGTTCTAGGATAGAACAAACTGACAACTAAATGGTGGACAACGAGGTGGATGGAGAAGACATGGATGTGGATCTGAGTTTACTTCCTTGGGGAGGATCTCCCTTTGTTTGAAGACCAATTTCCTTTCTTAGTTCATTCATCTCTCTCTCTCTCTAGTTTTTTCTTCTTCTTGTCTCTTGCCCAATGGAGGCTATAGAAGGCAATATTGGAATATTCGTCACTACTGTTGGTGGTTACTTGAGTGTTAACATCTCCCTTCTCACATGTGCAAAGTCTGAAATGTAAGTCATAACCATTTTGGGTTGGTGGCCTCTTGCGCATATTAGGATGCATAAAGTTTCAGAATCATCTATTCGTAGCGTACATGAGGAGGATGTCCCAACATCTTTTCATACACAAGTACACATAGTCTACTCTCCAAACTAGTACTATCTTGATTCGTGAGCCACAACAAAGTGATGTTATGGTCAAATTTTGAAAACTTTGACCGTCATTTGATTATTGAGTGTCTAAAGATCGTAACATTGATTTCTCTAAATAGGCCCGGCTCTAACGTATGGCCACCTTGGCAATGTCCAAGGGCCCGACAAATATGAGTGCATCAGAACGCATGAATTGGAAGGACATATATGGGTGCGGGTTGTCGAATCTTGACTACTAATCTTACCATGAATCAGTACAAAATAGAAGGGAAAATGTTTGCATCCTTCGGTCGGGTTGGGTCAAGCATCCTTCTCTCCATTGGGAACAGTACAAGGGAAGAACTCAAGAAGGCACGCAAAAGGCACCAACTGTGTAGCTGCTGGTTGCACCTACTAGATATGGATGTCTCGGTATCCATGCCAAGCGATCATGCAACGTTGTTCAACATACTATATTAGAGTACTGTAACAGACTGGATCTTCGTTCTACTGTGTATGTGAAAAAAAGATGGCGACGATCACGAACTGACGTTTACCGCCTAGCGACTTGGAACTTTAGACGAAGCTAAGCTAGCTAATTTGTAGGTTGGTGACGGTGACTAACAATATTATTTGCCCGTCAATCGTTGTATCTGCTTTACCTTTTTAAAGTTTAAAAACAAGCACACCTCGCTCTTCTTTTCGAAATGATCTCATCTTCTTGTACTATATGTTTTGACAGGCTAGTTAAACGGCCCAATCTCGATGTAATGGAGGAGTTCTCCCTTGTAAAAGGAATTGTTGGGGAGTGTGTGTCATACGATGAAATGATGTTTCGATTAAGCTGGGCAACCTAATTAACTTTGGATGTACCGTATGCGTGTACTCGATCAGTATCTAGAATACTTTTATTTAAAATAGACGTCGACATTGTTTTGATGTAACGACGTGCTTGGCTACACGATTGACAAATCAGCTCGTGTTGAATTTTTGTCCATTGTCATGGATGTATATATGGAGTAAACCTTAATCAACTGGTGACGAAGCTATGTTCAATTATTGCCATAGCCGGTTGATTTTGGCACTTGGTCTATATATATCACTCTCACAGAATTAGTGTCATTGTTAGATACATATAACGTCTCTCAGAATCCATCTGGGGGAAACCAAAATTGGCCAAGTACGGGGCTTGTAGGGACCGTTCAATTATGTTCAATTATATCGATTCGGCATTTCGACAAGCAAGTCTGATGAAGAGATCTTTTTTTCATCTTCCTTTTTGAAATGTGCATGACAAGGTTTTCGATCGCCTGCATAATGTATGATTTTGATTTCTCAGCCGATTCTTTCCTCAACCGATTTACCACGATAACGGCTTTTCGCTAGTCTCTCTCGTCTACACTTTTTACCTTTCGCTTCTCGGCAACACGGCAACACCTTTTTGTTTTGCATGTGAAACGGGACGTGACTACGCAAGCAAATCAAACCAATTACACAGTGGGTCGATCGAATGCATGCAGCATGCTAGCTACAAAACATGGTCAAACCGGATGGTTGCCGCTGGCTTTAGCCGCACTCCAAAGATAGAGCACTACTACTAGCCCAGCTGGATCATGGAGCTCCGTCCGGCCTTGATAGCTCATCCACCGAATCACCAAACGAGAATTGCCATCTAAGCTGCGTATCCCACCAATGGCCATTGCATGTACGTACAGAGATCTTCACAAGAAATACACATATGGCGCGGTGGTAGGTTGGGGTGTGCCGTGTGCAGGCTTCATTTTGGCACACCCTAGCTATATATACAAACTAGAGCGCGCTCTGCTGCAACATCCATTCCACCCTGATCTATCACCTGGTCATTGGCTCTTCTCGAGAGCTCAAGACCATCATACACATATAGAGCAGCTAGCTCAAAGCCTAGCTAGCTAGATATACCATATATACCATGGCCACCATGACCATCTCCTCCGGTCTACCTTGGTCTCTCCTCCTGGCAACCCTGACGCTGCTCATCGTCCAGGCCCAAGGCATCACCAGGCACTACGATTTCAACGTATGTGCCCATGTCCAATAGCTAGCTAGCTACTGCATCCATTTTTGCACGTTGAACATCTGCATGTGGTGTCCATGATCATCTTGATTTGCCAGACACACACACACACATGTTGAGAGGTAACTAACCTAGCTTGTTGTTGATCTGCACTGCAGGTGCAAATGGCGAACGTGACGAGGCTGTGCGGCACGAAGAGCATCGTGACGGTGAACGGGCAGTTCCCGGGGCCGGAGCTGGTCGCCAGGGAAGGCGACCGCGTCCACGTCCGCGTCACCAACCACGCCCCCCACAACATGTCCATCCACTGGCACGGCATCCGCCAGCTGCGGACGGGCTGGGCGGACGGGCCGGCGTACATCACGCAGTGCCCCATCCAGAAGGGCCAGACGTACGTGTACAAGTTCACCGTCACCGGGCAGCGCGGCACGCTCTGGTGGCACGCGCACATCTCCTGGTTCCGCGCCACGGTGTACGGCGCCATCGTCATCCTCCCCAAGCTCGGCGTCCCCTACCCGTTCCCGGCGCCGCACCAGGAGGTCCCCGTCGTCTTCGGCGAGTGGTGGGCGGCGGACACGGAGGACGTGATGAGCCAGGCGCTCAAGGTGGGCGGCGCCCCGAATGTCTCCGACGCCTTCACCATTAACGGCCTTCCTGGGCCGCTCTACAACTGCTCTGCCAAAGGTACGTAAGTGCATGTGGTTAACGGAGAGTTTAATTACATCTTTTACTCGTTTTATTAGTAGTGTGACGCAATCACAAGAGATAAGTATACTAAGTAGTGTGCTCGTGGGTTTGTCAATCATCAACCAAATCACGGAAAGTGAATTCATAGAAGATTCAGATTCTTCCTTGAAACTGAAACGGAATGGTGCGTCGTTAGTTGTTCGATCAACTTATTGTAATGTTTATTTATCACCAGAGCACATAGTGATACTTGACCTAACATTTGGTGCACCTTAGCAATTGATGTTTGTTGGGTCTGGCCCGTGCTACGTTAACAAAATCTTAGCTACGTTACACCTAGCTAAGACTTCCTTAGCCAGCCGGCGTCCGAAGATAATTAGTTCTTACAGAATGTCTGAAACTTTTGAATTACCGTGCATGTATGACACGCAGACACGTTCAAGCTGAAGGTGACGCCGGGGAAAACGTACCTACTGCGCCTCATCAACGCCGCGCTCAACGACGAGCTCTTCTTCTCCGTCGCCAACCACACCCTCACCGTCGTCGAGGTCGACGCCGTCTACGTCAAGCCGTTCACCGTCAAGACCCTGGTCATCTCCCCGGGCCAAACCACCAACGTCCTCCTCACCGCCAAGCCGGTCTACCCCAACGCCAACTTCTACATGTCCGCCGCGCCCTACTCCGTCATCCGGCCCGGCACATACGACAACACCACCGTCGCCGGCATCCTCGAGTACCACAACCCGGGCTCGCCTTCCACATCAAGCTTCAACAAGGACTTGCCGCTCTTCAAGCCGACCCTGCCGTTCTTCAACGACACCAACTTCGTCACCAACTTCACGACCAAACTCCTCAGCCTCGCCACGCCGCAGTACCCGGCGGCCGTGCCGCGGTCGGTGGACAGGCGGTTCTTCTTCACGATCGGGCTGGGCACGCTGCCGTGCCCGAAGAACATGACGTGCCAGGGGCCCAACGGCACGCAGTTCGCGGCCGCCGTGAACAACGTCTCCCTCGTGCTCCCTTCCACGGCGATGCTGCAGTCGCACTTCACGGGCCTGACCAGCGGCGTCTACGCGCCCAACTTCCCGACCATGCCGCTCTCGCCGTTCAACTACACTGGGACGCCGCCGAACAACACGAACGTGGCCACGGGGACCAGGCTGCTCGCGCTGTCGTACAACACCTCGGTGGAGCTGGTGATGCAGGACACAAGCGTCCTTGGCATCGAGAGCCACCCGCTGCACCTGCACGGCTACAACTTCTTCGTCGTGGGGCAAGGGTTCGGCAACTATGACCCGGCGAACGACCCGGCCAAGTTCAACCTCGTCGACCCCGTTGAGCGCAACACCGTCGGCGTGCCGGCCGGCGGCTGGGTGGCCATTCGCTTCCTTGCTGATAATCCAGGTAACCAGAGTTACAGTTATACCATCCGATCCATACGTGAAAAACGATGCCCTATTAGAACAAAATTCGTGAGATGTTTATGTATGACATTGTGCAGGTGTATGGTTCATGCATTGCCATCTGGAGGTGCATACGACGTGGGGGCTTCGAATGGCATGGCTGGTGCAGGACGGGAGCAAGCCCAATGAGAAGCTGCTTCCCCCGCCGTCCGATATGCCCAAATGCTAGACGGACCAGAACACACATGATGTTTAATTCTCCCACACTCGTTTTCATGTGTTCGCCAATTTGCGATTGATTTCTCCTGCAGGAGATTTTAGTGTGTTTAGTAGTCTGTTCATAGCTGACCTTGCAATTTTTTTGTATTTTTCATCTTTCATTTATTCACCACTTTTGATGAAGATGTTTTGATACTTGAAGAATAAACATTGATGTGAACTGCACGAGAAAGATCTCGGATTTTTTTTTGATAAAGGGAATATATTAATATTGAAGAGATACCGATTACACCCAGCCTCTGCACCAACAAGATACCAAAAGGCATCCAGGATGCACACAGCCAAGAAAAAAATAAAAAAGAGAGAAAAATAAAACAAAGACCCCGTCGGAGTGATGAACACTCGCAACAACAACACTCTAACCACCACCAAAATACAACACCCGGATCGCAAATAGGTTCTCCAAAACAATGTCTTCAGCAAGGCCATTGTCAGGTACAACCAATGAAGGCCAGGCCTTGGGCTTTCACCCTGAAAAAAGACCGTGATTTCAAAACAATGCCTTCAGCAAGGCCATTGCCAGGTACAACCAATGAATGTCAGACCTTGAGCTTTCACCCTGAACATCACGGCTCGGTATTTAGTACCACCAGAATGCTGTCTAACTGTGTTGCCGCCCCCTCTTGCCAAGGCCGCTGCTGCAACTCCCCAACACCCGACACACAGAAAACTTGTGCCTAGAGTCTTCATCGCAACCAAACCTCCTCTCCACCAGCACAATCCTCCGATCACAGCCACCATGACTTTCTTCGCTACTGTCAATATCATGGAAATCTATTTTAGACATATCACATGACCACGACAAGACAGCGAAGCTTCGCGCCTCGCCCTCATGAAGCATCTCTGGCCATAGATGAGAGCGCGCATGACCAGATGGTTTCCGATCTAAACATTGATGTGAATTGCACGAGAAAGTTCTCGGAATTATTTGTGAGTTTATCTTTTCTATAGTGTTGTGGATCCTCATTGTTTAATTAATAGTGCAAATCTTCTAGAGTTGGTAAGGAAAATGTTAAGTTTCATGCACCAATCAGTACGTAGAACCGAAAGTCTAAACAGATGGAATGAAGGTGAGCAATCTACACATATATGTGACTCGATAAGGCCTATATGTGGACAGATTAAATTAAGAAGGCCGAGACTTCAATGCAATACTGCTGCTCTAATACAATGTTAGGTGGCATGCACCCACTACCGAATAAACCATAGTTGTCGAGGGTTTCTTGTTTGCTGAGGGTTCTTATGCCGAGGGCTTTTAGGTAATTTTTTTTGGCTTTCTATGAGTAATGTCGAAGGCCCTTTGCCGTGGGCTGTCCCCGGCATACATGTTTGCCAACGACAAATGGGCCTTTGCCGAGGGTTTCTGGACCTCGGCATATTGCTCGTTTCCTGTAGTGACCAAACAGTATAACCAAAATTCCGAATTAATGGAGAAAACTAGGCAATCCACATATACCGTAATACAAAAAAACTATTTGGAAAGGGAAAAGGATACAAACATGCAAGAACGAGTGAACAAATATCATTTTATGGTTATGAGCTTGCTTCCGATAGTGATCATCATGTTAATGTTTTGAACACTAGAAGTAGGACTAAGCTAAAAAAAATCAAAAATCGTCAAAAACAGGATTGAGCCAACAAAGAAAAAGGATAGGCCCCTTAGGTTGCGTTTAGAATTGTAAGAGTCTGGGACACCCTTATAAACAAAGGTTCCTTAGAGGGGATGTCATAGTGGTTGGTGATAGTTTCATTAGTTTAGGAGAGACCATGAAAAGTGATTACACCCTCTGCGGTTTAAGAATACTTCAGATAACAGAACTTTCACTTTGCAACAAATTATTTCATCAAGGAGATCCCCTCGTCTTCTACCATGAGCACATGTTGATGCCTATGTTATGATTTAGTCATAGTTAGGTGACCATTTTACTAGGATGTTGTTGCTTGAAAAAAAATCCAAAATATAATGGCACTTGATAGAGGTGTATGAACCTCATCACATTGAAGGAAACGAAAATTTATTTCTGAATTTCTACAAGTGTGCAATAAAAGTACATGAGCATTGCGGTAATACGGGAGGTGATTTAAATTTCATCAGGTAAATCAGTGAAACAAAAATCCTTCTTTCTTCCTAAGAGGAGTCATATCCTTAATTCCATTATTAAAAAGGATGGCACATTAATCATGAAGGTGTGTATAGAAGAGAGAAAAGGAAAATTTAAATTGTTGCTCTATCTTCACGGAGAGGGAATAGAAACTAGTTTTGGGTACTAGTTTGAAGTTCTTGAGAGATGAGAGCTCAAATGGAAACTAGGACAAATAAAAATGATTTGAAAGAGGGAATTTTTAATATTGAGTATTCTTACACTGAAGAAAGTGGGGGAAATAAGAAAAATTTGCAAACTGAGTATAGCTCAGTTGGTAAGGTTCCTTGTGGTGGAGCCCTTGTCCACACGAGTTCAACACATAGACTTGGCCCGAATGCTCGCATTTTACTGGATTCATTCCAACATTTGCCTATCAACTACGAGGCGTGTATGGTGACTTTGTCAATCTTAATATTTGTCGGCCAAGTCTCCATGCATTCATAAGGATGACTATACGTGTGTGTATGTGAGCGTCTATTTTTTTATTGTGTTTATAACAAAAATAATAAAACTCATATTTATGTGTTATAGAATAATGGTGAGGATATCATAGGAGATGAGGCTCTCCTTAAGAATATTACTGTTTTTACAAAGATACCTCTATTATATTAGATGGCACTTAGTGTGAGCATCTGAACGAGGAGGATAAAGAGATGCTAGGTATCCCTTTTAATCTTTAGGAAATTTGGAAGGTGGACATTGTTATGAAACACAAGAAAGATGTTGGTCCTAATGGCCTGCCATATGAATTTAATCAGGTTTTTTTTGGAGTTCAAAAAACATGTTTTAAAAGATAATTTTGATGCTTTATATCCTATAAAATTGGTCATTTGGGATATTAAATCATGGAAATATTTCCCATATACTAAAATTTCATGATGTCGGTGTGATATAGAAACTCAGACCAATATATTCGTTGAATATCAGTTATAGAGTACTAGCAAAGGTTCTACCAAACAGGCTTGATGCTATTTTTCACAAAGTACTGGCAAATATTAAAAATTCTTTGGTAAAAATAGATAAATCATGGAAGGGATGGCGTTGTTGTTGCATGAGACGATTCATGAGATTCATCACAACAAATGTCAAGAGTGCTTCTAAAAATTTATTTTGAGAAAATAGAAGACAAAGCAAATGGTCTTTCTTATATCACATGATGCGTGATAAAGGTATCTTAGATAAGTGTTGTGATTGGATCATGATATCCGTGAGATGAAAAATAGTTTAGTTGAAGTAAATCACCAAGTTAGACCATATTCAACAACTTAAATTATAAATGAGTTAGACATGGGGATCCTTTAACTCCACTTCTTCAAATTAATTTTGATGGTCTAGCCATGCTCATAAACCAAAATATCAAGAGATTATCGAAGGTTTAGTCCCTCATTTAATGGCTAGTGTTCTTTTCAATACGAAAAATTGAATTTTACTCCTGGAGGATGACTTTTTATTTCATTGGAATCCAAAATTTATCCTATGTATTTTTAATCAAATATTTGGATTAAAAACAAAAAAATGTAATTTATTGTCTCGAAATGCTAGTGGTAGAGAGCACCAATGTAGTGAAATTTTCACTTTTTGTGTTCGTAGGCTTCCATTTAGCTATTTGGGGATTCCTACCGATGTCAATAGACTGGCAAAATCCCAATGGGGACATGTAGAAGAAAAGATGGAAAATAATTATGTGGGTCGACTCTACTTCTGATAGGGTTGTGTTGATCAAAACTTTCTTAAGTAGTGTCCCTTTATATATGCTCTCTTTTATGGCCACAAAAGGGATAATCAAGAGAATGGATTATCGTGTGGAAAGACTGTTATTGCAAGATTAATGACCAAGGGTCATACTATCTGCTTAATTGGGAATCTTTTTTGTTTAACAAATGATTGTGTTGGCTTTGGGATTATAGGTTTGAAATTGATGAATTAGAGTCTATTGTGTAGTGGTCGCGGAAGCTAGAAACACTAAAGGTGCCTGATGGGAAATATTTTCCAAGAAGTATCTAAAGAATCAGGTTTTTCCTCAGAAAACTTTAGGTGTTGTGAATCTCATTTGTGGCAAAGCTTGATAGGGATAATTGTTCTCGGAGCACTCCTCAGTAAATGGTTCATATTTGGCAATACAATTCCCTGGAATTTATAATAATACTTTCACTATGTTGATTATAGTGAAAAGGGTGAACGAAACTTGTTGTGGATGTATCAACTTCGGAAGAACTTTGTAGACCTAAATTGGTGATCAATGGGATAATCTAAAGAGAATGGTGGATGTTCCACGCGGAGTTAGATGAAAGATAGGAGGCCGAGGCAAGTTCAGAGTCAATGATTTATGATTGCGGCTTATATGCGATGTGGTAGTACATTAAAAGTTTCTATGGAAAACTTAAATCCCCTGAAAGTGAAAATATTCTAATGAATGATGCTTAAAATGTCATCTTAACTTAATCAGTTTGAAGAGGATGGACAAGAAATAATCGATCCATCTTGATGGACCAAGTGAATCAGTTGATCACTTGTTGAAATGTGCCCTTTCTAAGTTGATATTGCAACTGATTTTGTGTGTGTGAACTATCTAGGACAATAGAAAAGCGCAAATTATCTGGCTAGTGGCTGCATAGGTTGGTTTCCTCATCCAAGCAAAAACTGGTGTTCTATGGGGGATCAAGCACTAATTCCTTAGGAAAATGAAAAACTAGAGATGTAAATTGCTTCATACAATGTTTCCCCAATGATCATGCTCCCAAAATCTTTAGTTTACACAGTTTTCTTGACTACTCGGACTTTCCCAGAAAATCCCAGATCGAAGATGTCTTCGTGGTGTTCGGAAATCTTACACGCGTCGACATGGTTGGGCGCCTACAGTTGGGAAACGAAAAAATGAAGATTTGTATGTTGATTTGGTGGTTATTATACATTTTTTGTGTGGTTCATGGTTTGTTAGCAATAGGATGTGTCCTTGCCTCTCGAGTAGTAATGATTAATGATAGAGCTACTTTACTTTGTTTGGTGTTTTCTTCTCCAGTTTATTTTGTATACGCTAACAGCTAAAATCGAAAAAGGAGGATCGTTGTTTCACAACACAAAACATTGTCTTCTATAAAGGGAAATCCTGAATGAATAGAGTTTAGATTCTGAAACTTGGGTATTTATTTTTCTGTCGGATATCTTTTTTAGCGCATGGACCTTGTGGTTAGTACAGCCCACTGAAAGCAGTCCCCAAGAAACCGAAAAGCCCAAGCGGACGCTGAAGTACTATCCACGTCAAATGTGCTTGAAAAAGTACTTTGATGCAAAAATAAATAAATAAATAAAGCCGTCCTACCATTCTGTAACAAGAAAGTATGCTGCAGCCACAAACTGCACTCCAATGTATGCTTTCAATTTATAATTAGGCTCGTCAATACAAAATTACAAGCTGTTGATCTGAAATTGCACAGCTTCCTGCTACACATGATCACGGCGCAAAGATGACTAGACGAGAGACACTGTTTCTGTATATAACGCCCAACTTTGTTCTTTACACGGTGCCACTGAATACTTTTGAGTTTCTGGCAGCAAAATCGAACAAAATCTGCTCCAGTTGCACCTTTGTATATCCCGTTTGATCCTACTAAATCTATCGGTAGCAGTATAATATTGAGGGATCTTCCGCTCGATTCGCCTGCGGGTGCATCGATCGAAGCCATGAACTGCTCCACGCCAGATCAGGTTCAGCGCACCTTGCCAGCGTGTGAACGGCATATATTGGTGTCGCTATTTGACAAATCTTATTATCTCCGGGATGAGACTACTCTGGTCAGCGTCTTTGGCATATACGCCTATCTGTTATCGCGGAGCCGCGGGTAGCTCTCTCCGTAACTTTCACAAGTCTTGGATCGTATCGACAAAGTTTACAGACTTGTCTAGCACCTCGGCTTGGCCTCCCTTCTTAAGGCGTAGATTCCCCGTACCATCAGTCGCCGTTGCAACTTTGAAGTGTTTCTTGCTTGTAATGTAGGCATGTCTAGATTCTTTTGGCCAATCTTCTCTCCCCAGTGCTCCAGTAATTGACGATACAGACGGCAAAAAAGATTAAAAAAAATGGTTGCTATTATTTGGCGGATGCGCGGTGCTTTTCAGGAGAAAGCGATGTCCATGATGGGCGATCTGGCTTCAGCAGTAAGTAGTAGCAAGTTGCAGCAGGATCAATCGTGCCATCTGTTCCACAGGTTGCCGACCATATCATTCCTTCTAGATACCCAAGGCGGCTATGATTACACGTCCGGGAGCTGTAGCCGCTCTTGTGGTCTTCTGTTGGCTGACCTGTCAATTCCCCAGACTCAGAAGCAGCAAATAGATGAGGACTGGGTTTGACAAACAAACAAACAGACATGACAAAATGCAAAGTCATTCATTCTCTTATTGCAATTCACTACAATGTTTATTTCGGAATGTCTGACAAGCAATTGAAAAGGCACAGACATGACAAAACTGAAATTTTGAATTGAGATGGTTTGCTTCTCTATATGATCTTGCAGTAAGGATTAACAACTATCAACTTACCATTCGGACAAAGGAAAATGACGATGAACTTGAATAGATAAAGGCGATACTGACTGTTTCACAAATCACATCGTTTGACTACGAAGTGAAATGACTATGTTACTGGACAAACTGAGATATGTAAAACACATCATTCGACTACGAAGGAACCAACACTAAAACATTTTCACACCACGATAACAAGTGAAAGGGCAGAAGAACACCAGCAGCAGATATGTTACTAGAGAAAATGATAATTGTATTTCGCTATTTTTAAATATTATTGGTAAGGTAGATCCGTACGGCTGCATTGCGGTACCAGTTACATTGTACATCCAGCAAGTGAAACAAACTTTTGGTGATTGGCAGCACTGTTGCAGCAAGCAATGTAAAACAAAACCAACAAGGAAACTAAGCACTATATGAGTGCAAGAAATCTTGAGGAGGCATTCTTCACAAATTATAATTCATGACACAAGGTATATCTAGTATTTATATTACAAGTAAATAAAAGAAGACATACCAAGTAAATCAGATACTTGAAATACTACTGAATAAACTGGAAGAAAGAATATAATACAAGACTGATCCATGCATAAAGCACCTATATCTAGCATAATTAACATACCTAACCCGCTCCACCAAAAAAATGCACTAACTGTTCCTGTAAGAACTAACCATATATGGGCACCTATAACAAGAAGATGCTACATGACTAAGCAGGTTCATCATCTGCATCAGCAAAGAGATGAATCATATCGCTAGTGAACAAATAGTTTTTGTTTCTTCGGTGCCGGTTCAAGTAGTCATTACCTACGAACAGGTTGCTTACCAGGAACAATCAGCCCAATAGTCCAAAAATATGAACAGGTCTTCATTTACAGCATTCCAGTGCCAGAAACTGCAAGCTAGGACGATCGGTGACTTGGCTTCCATGTCGAGAGTGCGAAGAGGATGCGCCCCTTCCATCCTTGTAGTAACCACCTGTTGTCCTCGTCGATGATGAAATTCTTGTGGTAGCACTTCACCTTCTCCCGCGCACGCTTCATGATATCCTGGTTCAGTGGGAGCTGCTTGAACCCGGCTCTCTGATTCCGCACCTGCCACTGCTTGTATGTCTCTGGTCTCTCCATCCTCTCCAATCCCTCACAAGAGATTACATTAATTGCCTCCCGATTAAACAGAGCCGACTCGATGAGCAGCCTCTGCTCGTTGTCCCTTGGAATGTTCGCCTCCAACATGTCAAAGAGGGCAGAGTAGTGGAACAATGCCTCTCGGAAGCGCGAGACAAAGAATGGTGCATTATAGGCTCCATTGGTGATCCCTTGAATGAACGCGTGTGGCTTCATCTTCCGTATTGTGTTCAGTACCATGTTCCTTGGACTCTCAGCTACCACGCTCTCATCCATCAAAGTCTTGAACTTGAACATGCAGTTGACAATCAGAATCTCGTCCTTCTCAATGTGGAGATCCTCTACCTGAACAGCCTCAAATTGAGATGCAATACCATGGTATTTGAAAGGAACATTGAAGGTCCGAGCATAATCACTTAGATATCTCCCGGTCTCCTCTATACGCTCTGCAGGTCGAAAACCAGGCTGAGGTGTGTCGATTCCTGTGATCCGAAGATCTGGAGGGCCTCCAGGCCTGTTAGCTAGTCGTTGAATGAGACACGGGCCACTGGAAGCCATAGTATACGCCATAGTCAACAATGTGAACTTTCTTGGCCTTCTCCACAGCATTCAAAATGGTTTGATTGGCAAAGTAATGAGAGATCTTCTTGAATGGGCAAGCTGCCAAGTACAGCTGGTAGGCTTTCAACACATCAGTGCATGCAAACCGTGATATGGTATACATCTTGTAAATCCGACACCCATTACCAGCAAGCCTTGCCTCAAGGCCATTGGCAAAGCAGTGCGCCAAACGCTGGTCACCATCACCATTGACAGATGAATGCTGCCTGATCTGCCTCAGGAGCTCGGCCGCGCTCCGTCGGTCATCGGAGGCCACAGACTGAGCACAATGGATGAGGAGGGTCTCCAAGTCAACCACCTCCTTCTTGGGTTGCTTCTTGCCACGGCCCTTGCCATGGGCAGCCGTTGAATGACTTGCCACGTCATGCTGCAGGGCCTCACGCAGTTCCTTGACACCTTTAGAGCATGTCTCACCATTACATAGCAAGACCTTGTCCATCATCTGGCGTATAAGGTGATCTGCGTCCATGACAGGCGATGAATGCTTGCTACACCTTCCTTCCTCTGCATCCAGGTCATCACCACACAAATGCTTCTTTCCTCGGTGAGTTGCTGCTACTTCAGAATCAGCCTTCTCTGTCTTGACCTCCTGAAACTTCCTCTCTTCTTTAACCCCAGCCTGCAAGTCTGCATCAGATGGCAGACTGTCGAGGTCGATCACAAGTTTGCTCTCCCGAGGCAGAAATCTGCTCGCCTCTTCGAATCCGCGGCTGAAGTGCGCAGCGTGTTGTTGGCTCTGCAGAACGAAATCGCTCAAGCCAGCATCAGGAACAGCACCGGCCGCGGCAGTGCTCAGAAACGACTCGAAGCCCTCTGAAAACGCAACGCTGCTGCCGTTGGAAGAGGCGAAGGACGACGACTGCGAGAGCAACGTGTCGGGCGGCACGGGGTTGCTCTGGAGCTGGCAGAATTCCACCGCGTCGTACGGCCACGCCGCGCCGGCAGCCTCGACCACGCAGCTGTCGGGGCTCAGATCCCGGTACAGCTGCTGCGGGAACTCGAGAGCCGGCGGCGGCGTTTGGACCGTGCCGAGGCCAGTGGAGGGCGGCGCGGAGCAGGTGCAGGGGCTGAGGCTGCTGCAGGAGTTGGTGACGCTGCTGCCGTCGGGACTCTCGACCGTGCTGCCGCCGCCGGCCGAGTGGGGCGGCTGGTCGGCGAGGATCTCGAGGAAGGGCCTCTCGGCGGCGAGCAGCGCGGCGTGCGCCGGGTAGTGGTCGAACTTCTCGTCGATGTCCTCGGCCATGAGCATGCGGTTGATGTAGCCGAGGACGATGTCCGAGAACGCCTCCGAGTCGTCCGTGATGTGCGCGTGGCGAGCCCCCGCCGACGAAACCGCGGCGCGATCCCTCGGTGGTGGCGACGCGCTGTCGGCGGACGGGGACTGGAGCGGGGCATTCAGGTAGGCGCCCACGTCGACGGAGCCGCCATCGGACGACGGCAGGAAGAGCAGCGACTCGAGCTCCTCCGTGGTGAAGCCGTCGGCGGCGGCGTTGATTTGGGGGTGGTAGGCCGGCTGCAGGCGCTTGGATCCGCCGGGCAGCGGCGCCGCGCACCAGTCGTGCAGGTGCAGCGCGGCGTCCATGACCATCGATACGGGCTCGGCGCGGCGTCAGCAGTACCGCCGCCGCCGCCGCAGAGCATGCAAGGGGCGGTTCAGAAAGATACTCCGAATCTGCTGCCACCTGACAAAAAAATGCGCAAAAATAGAAGCGGGGATCAGCGCAGGAATCCACAAGCAGAAACGACGGCTGATTGGCTACCAGTCACGGCAGTGAGGAGCAGAGACATGGAGTCGACGAGCTGTGGTCGTCGTCAAGGCGCGCGTACCTGCACCACGAGTCGTGGAGACGAAAGGAGACGAGACGAGCGGAGCCGAGCTGGGCGAGGAGAGGCGGCGAGGGGGGATAAGGGCGAAAAAAAAGGGAGGCGGACTGGGTGGTGTTTTGAGAGGCGCAGGTTTGGCCCTGCACGGACGGGCCTGTAGCCTGCTGACGCGGCGCAAATGTCGACACCCACGACAGCGCGGCTGCGTGCGCCCTGTCCACGTCCGCGGAATGAACTCGCGCGCAGCTGCTTCGCGATGGGTGTACGCGGTGGGTGCACGGACGGATGTGCGGCCGCACGGGGGGAAGCTTCGGCGAAGCACGAAACCGGCTTCGGTCGGGACCATTCCGTCTGTGTTCATGGACAGGCGGAAGTGCTGTGTCGGGCCTCGTTGTAAAACTTGTATTTTGATGATCTCATCGGCAGCTTTCTCGTCGGGAAATGTAGGGTGTGTTTGTTTTGAGAACCAAATAGAATGGAATGTCAGGGTTCTGTTCTCAAAGAATGGGTCGGTTTCATTCAAATGTTGGTAGATGTAAATTTGGAATGGGTTGATTCCATTTCTATATTTGGTTGGACAAGAAGAATAAGAAACGGATTAGTCCAAATGTTCTGTTAACTTGTACAAATTAGCAATCAACATCCAAATATGTTATTGATTACCAACCTAAATCCAATTCGTCTTCTTACCACATTGAAATCCCAGTCCCAAAAAACATTGAAATTAGTCATTAACTAGCACGATCATAGTTGCCAAGAAAAAAAAAACACGGCCATTAGCAAGCGAAATTCAAATCCATGCGCCATCGCTACCCCCACAGCTGTTGTTGTGCGCCGCGCCGCCGCCCCGCTGCTGCTGTTGTGCGCCACCGCAACCGCTCCTTTGCGCCGCCGCGGCCGCCTCTGCTGCGTGCACCATGCCAGTCTAGATCGGAAGAAGAAACGAGGGAGCGACATGTTCCAGTGGGAGAGAGAGGGACAAGACGACAGATTAATTTTCTGTGACTCACGGGCGGCAGAGTCGGGGAGAGAGAAGCAAAACGTGGCGATTCCATTGATCTGGTGGTGGTGGAACGAGCAGATTACGGATCTAAGAGGAATATGCCATTTGAGAAATGGGTGGATTCCGATTCCAGTTATAAACCAAACACAAGAACGAGGTCCAAGTGGGTCGGACCTGTTACATTCCACCCCATGAGCAAACCAAACACACCCCTAGATTTCCTGCCGCAGAAAATTTGCAGCAAAATAGCAATGCGTTATGTCTACTAGTTCCTGCAAACGGGTAACTCTTCAGCACATTAGAGTATACCAAAATTTATGGTAACCCACCTTTCATTCTTCTCATGCTCCATTTTGGAGTAGTTATGATCATGTATTGCTTTTTGTATTATGTTTAACAATTTCTTAAATTTTGTATGATCTTTATTGCAGCATATGTGGAATAAGACCATAGAAAGGTACTCACAAAGATATCAAGTAGACAGCGGAAATGGAAGGGATGTACGAATTATTCCTTTTGTTGATCTAAGGAGACAATAGAGCATTTGTTCATCGCTTGTCCTTTTGCCCAGATTATTTGACGTGTAGTATTCAGTACGTATAATTTACCTCCCCAACCACATAACTAATGTGTTTGATTATTGGTTGAATGGGATCGATAAAAAGACTAAGACTAGAATTCGTATCGGCGTGTCAGCCTTGGTTTGGTCAATATGGAACTGTAGAAATAATCTTGTTTTTAACAGAAAATCAAACTTTCGTGTTCTGTAGGTTATCAATATGGCGGCCTATTGGATTCAGTTATGGGCATTCCTCCTACCCCAAGACCAGCGGGACCTTATGGTTACTGGGTGTGCTCGGTTCCTGACTTTCGCTCGGGATATTTTTAGCCGGGCTATGCGTGGCAACATACTAGACGAGTACGGGATGCCTAGTTGTGTTATGATGTCATTTTTTCGTTGGTTGATTCATGTTTCAACCTTAACTAATCCTTGATTTGTAAAGTTGATACTACTTGAATGATGCAATAAAAAGTTGTGTGGATCGCTTGATGCAAATGCCGAGTATCCCCTTTTCGAAGAAAAAAGAGTGAAATAAGACCGACAAACTACATTCCAGCAACCACAAAATAAAGCTTAGTTTTATAAACTCGCCTGGTGTTTTCTAGTGAGAAACGTGTTAATGCTCTACGTAGCTGAAAGAGATGTATATATTTGGGTGAAGCATAAGGGATGTTAGATTAAACAATATATATGTTATTCCTTTTCAAACAATTATCGTATGCTTCAGATGATATCAATGGCGAGGATTGAGACAATGCTCAATGTAAATTGAAGTAGCCATCCAATCAGGCGCAAAGCATAAAAATATGGATGTCACATTAGGACGCGGCAAATTCATCCATGAATATATGACATTTTTGTCAAGTACAAGAATAATCATTGACATTAGTGATAATAAATTGTACTAGTCGTTGTAGACCAAACACATATGGAGTTCCATCAGACTACCCATAGTGGGAGTAACATAGATGCCACATAGGCAAAAAAGATGATATGGCATGTAATTAATGAAGAGAGAGGCATATGGAGTAACATAGATAGTAACCATAACATCACATATCGCAATACAATATGATTCTATAATCTAATAAATACACCCTTGCATGACATCACACATATGTTGCTACCCACTATAGAGATAATAACATAGACTAATAACATGTGCATGTTACTACTCTATGTTACTCCCCACTATGACTAGCCTCACGTGGTGGCTTGGCCTCACAGAATTTCGTCCCTTCTTACAAGCATGCTGTATTGGTAACTTATTGGAGGATCAACACCGCGACAAACTGAGGACATCATAGGTAGGGCACCGCCTCCCTACTAATATTCATTTCTTGTGATGTTTTGAAGAAACAAATATAAAAATAAAAATCGTGTGCTTGGAATATGTCAACCATGCATGACGCTCATTATCGTCGTGGATATTAAAAGCTAGGCCGTTAAGTGACCTACTGTGGTGTAATATTGTAGTGTTATTCCACGTGAGAGTGGGCTTTTCTTTTAGTTGGTTGTCGATCCAGTTGTTTCTTTACTAACGTCTCTTGCGAACTCCTTTGTGATATTATAAGGAAAATCTTTCACACTTCTACGAGAATTATTTTTTGTAAACGCGTCGTCTAATCAATTGTTGAATTGGTATGACCGACTATTTTTAGTTTTTAGATTTTTTTTAAACAGGTAAGAGCAAGGAGGGGAAAATATCTAGTGATACCACACATTACACAATACCATGATACCATTTCTTAAAACCCAAATTTTAAAGTGTCAAATAAATTTATGGGTGTTCACAAGATGTGTGTTTCCAATCCGTAGAAATTTCAGAGGCAAATTCAAAATACACACATAAAAGCAAAAAAGAAATTTTTCATTGTGAATAGTACCATATTATGGAGGCCGGGGTATACCACCATTTCCAAGAAAAAAGAGTACCATATGTGTTCTTGTCTTTTTGTGACACTATTCGTGTTGAATTTGTCTTTTTTGTTTCTCTGCATGCATTTCAAATTTGGTTATGCAAATTTTAGGGATTGTAAACAACTAAACATACATCTTGTGAAAAAACAAATTTTCACGTCGAATTTTTTTAAAACATGTATATTTGAATTTTAGAAGGATCATGGTATCACGTTAGGGTGTGGTATCACTAGATACGCATTCAGGAGGGGAGCTTGTTTGCCAGATTGATTCATGTGAAGATATCTAATTAATTAAGAGTCTTGTTGTTTGATGGAAAGTGGAATAGCTGATTACCATATACTCCGTGGTGTGTTTGTTCATGTTCCCCGATGTATGTTATTCCTTCTCAAACAATTATCGTATGCTTAAGATAATATCAATGGCGAGGATTGAGACAATGCTCAATGTAAATTGAAGCAGCCATCCAATCAGGCGCAGAGGATAGAATATGGATGTCACATTCGGACGCGGCAAATTCACAATATCTAGTGATACCACACATTACACAATACCATGATACCATTTCTTAAAACCCAAATTTTAAAGTGTCAAATAAATTTATGGGTGTTCACAAGATGTGTGTTTACATTACCTAGAATTTTCGGAGGCAAATTCAAAATACACACATAAAAGCAAAAAAGGAAATTTGCATTGTGAATAGTAACATATTATGGAGGCCGGGGTATACCACCATTTCCAAGAAAAAAAGAGTACCATATGTGTTATTGTCTTTTTGTGACACTATTCGTGTTGAATTTGTCTTTTTTGTTTCTCTTCATGCATTTCGAATTTGGTTATGAAATTTTTAGGGATTGTAAACAAGTAAACATACATCTTGTGAAAAAACAAATTTTCATGTCAATTTTTTTTAAAACCTGTATAATTTTATTTTAGAAGTGATATCATGGTATCCCGTTAGGGTGTGGTATCAATAGGTATGCATTCAGGAGGGGAGCTTGTTTGCCTGATTGGTTCATGTGAAGATATCTAATTAATTAAGAGTCTTGTTGTTTGATGGAAAGTGGATTAGCTGATTAGCATATACTCTGTGGTGTGTTTGTTCATGTTCCCCCGACGTATGTTATTCCTTCTAAACAATTATCGTATGCTTAAGATACTATCAGTGGCGAGGATTGAGACAATGCTTAATGTGGCTTGAAGCAGCCATCCAATCAGACGCAGAGGATAGAATATGGATGTCACATTCGGACGCGGCAAATTCATCCGTGAATCTATGACATCTTTGTCCAGTACAATACTCAACATTAACATTAGTGATAATAAATTGTACTGGTCGTTGTAGACCAAACACATACGGAGTTCCATCACACGGTGGCTTCGCCTCGCTGAATTTCGCCCCTTCTTACAAGTATGCCTTGTTGGTAAACTATTGGTGGATCAACACTGCGACAAACCGAGGACATCATAGGTAGGCCACCGCCTCCCTACTAATGCTCATCCCTTGTGATGTTTGGAAGAAGCAAAAAAAAAAAAGGTGTACTTTGGAATATGTCAACCATGCATGACGCTGAGCAAACACGCTAAGTGAGCTAATGTGGTGTAATATTGTAGTGTTATTGTTCGCGAGAGTAGGCTTTTCTTTTCTTTTAGTTGGTTGTTGATCACCTTGTTTCTTAACTAACATCCCGTGAACTCCTTTTGTGATGACGTAATATGGCAAATCTTTTACATTTCTTCAAGATTTTACTTTTGTAAACGTGTTGTCTGATCAATTGTCGATTACCGCGTACGACCGAGTTTTTATTGTTACTAGGCTGTTAGCTTTTTTTTTTTTGCGAAACACAGTATAAACGCAGACACTCACATACACCTGCACCAGATCGGTCCCGTGAAGATCCCTAGCTAATTACTACTTAAGAGTCATGTTGTTTAAAGGAGAGTGGATTAGCTGATTAGCATATACAGTTTTTTTTTCATGTACAAGCAGCTCAAAACCAGTGGCGGCTCTACCGGCCCACTGTTTTTATGCCCAAGTGACATCACAAGTTGTCTAAAAAATTCTTGACGTCCTTTTGATCTCATGAAAAAAAATCATGCAGCATTTGAGAGGTATTCAGGTGGAATTACATCATAGCGCTATAGTAAGTCTTTTTTCGATAAAGAGAATTTATTACTCAAAGTTTTAAAGCATTACATCCGATCTCTGCATATTTAAAATGCACATAGCCACCAAAGGTCCAACAGCTCCAAGAACAAAAGCAAAAAGACGAATTACATATTATAATGAGAAATTATAAAGACGTCTAAGGAGATGGAGAACATATCCGTAGAGTATGTTGCCATTCATGTTGGGGAAAAAAATCCCTCGCTCAGAAAACAGAGATCGTTAGTTCATGGCCATCTTTTGCTGCTTGTGACTGGCATGTGTACCAAAGTTTTGTTTTACATGTTTTTTCATGGGATTTAGAATTAGTACGTGGTAGAAGACATTGCCACTCATTTTGCACCAAAAGCTCGATTGGGACACGCGCGGCCGACATGAACCGCGACAACAGCGCGCCTTCCGATGTACGGCGGGGTCGCACGTTCGGTCCGGCGCCGTCGGCGTCCCGACGGCTTGGAAAACCTTGTTGCCTTATCCTCGCCTTTCTTTGTTTTTCCTCTTTTCTTCAAATCCAAAGGCGTACGAAGGCACTCGGCGGCGGTCGCACGAGCCGGCCGATGCACGAAGAAACAGAGCTACTCCGTAGCTTGGACGCCAAGTTCCGTCCGGGTGGGCACGTGATGGTCCCGAGCCTGCCACGCGCTCTGCCACACACGACCCCGTGGTGGCACGGGGGCCGAGCTGTAGCCGATCCACACGACACACCACGGTGGGCGCGATGCACGGTGGCTCTCCATGTCCTTATTCGTACTCGCATACTCCGTACGTACTACTAGTAGTAGTAAACTGGTAACTAATCGTTTTATTTACAGTGAAAAAGAATATACTAGTACGTGGTGAATGGCATAATTCTAACCCGAGACGACTGCAACTGTGCGAGTACAGTAAATAAATAGATGAATGAAGCGAGTTTATTGTAGCCTGAGGATATTCGTTCTAGAAGGTCTCGATAAGCTTTGAAATTAAACTAAAAAGGTGTTGATACAGTCGGCATCTGAAAGATACCAGAATTGACAGGTTGAATGTCTTTTGGACCACACATGAGGACAGGCTTAGAGGGTCGTAGTCGGAGTAGCAAAGCTTCACATCGTGCCTCACAAATACGTGGTACTTATCACAATATTTTTTGTTTTATTTGAGTTGTATTTTACGATTATTCTCGTCCAAGTACATTCATAATAGGTTGTAAGAACATAAATATAGGTGAAAATGGACGAAATTGACCACGTGGCCAAACTTCAGCACAAAATGAACCCATTTCAAAACTTTTTTCAAATCTAACCCTTTACGGCAGCGCCTTACACCGCGGAGCTACCCTCAACGTCTGAATGGTGTCCCCAGAACCACGGACATCCCTTGAAGTTGACCCGTCTAAATGGTGTCCCCGGAACCACGGCAACCAAGCAAACGAGTTAACGTGCGTAACCGAGTGGCACTACGCTGTGACATTAACAAATCAAGATGTTAGAGAAATAAAACACATAATATGCACCAACCACGAATTCCATAAGGGCATACCCTCACGAAGTCTAGTACAACACTATTGCCCTTCCTGGTGGTAGGCTGCGCGAGTGTTTGGTTTGCTTCGTTTGCTTGGTTGTCGATCTCGGTGCGCTACGAACATAAACATGTCAATATAGCATATACTCTAATTATGTTGACGAACGTAGAAGACATTTTTTTTACCATAAAGTTGATAAGAGGAGCGAATTATGTTGTATTCGACTGTAATAAGATCTTCTGCAGAACTGCTGTCGTGCTCCTCCATGATTTCTGGACCAAAAGCCGGCGGGCATAAGGACACACGAGTCCGTGGCACAAACCATCAAAGATACCGGTCAAACGCAAGTGTGTCGAAAGGCTGGTGCTCTCCGATGTGGACCACATTCTCCTTTGCTTCTTTCAAACGGGCATTCCACTTATCAACGTAATTGGAATGATATGAATCCCAATTCTTAACCTTCTTATGATATTTTCGCTCCATTCTGCACATTTAACGATACACATTATTAGTATCATCAAATATATAGTACCATGGTAATAACAGAATTGGAAGATTTCTCACATATGAAGCGAGTACTTCGTGTCCTTATTCTTTGGCGGTGTAGTTTGACATAACCCAAATTGGGTCATCACACGATGTGGCAGGTGGTACTCAACAGCCCACATGCATATCATTGGGCACTGCAACAGCCAAAGGTATTCTTCCTCGATGCACTTCGGGTTCAACTCGAATCCCGATGTGCGTCCGAAGTTAGTCCCATAACCGTATGGCAGCCAGTTCACCTAGAACATAATACATCAATTAGTAGATGGTTGGATTAAGAAGGATGAATGGTATCATACCAATTTTACCTGCTCAGGGGTTAGCGCATCAAACTCGTTGGTGTACCGCACATAGTCCATCTTTGAGTTCCCACTATAATCGGAAACCACGTCCCACATGTATGCCCACGTAGGCCTACGCAGCGGGTTTCCATGGTCCTCCCAAGGTTTGAAAGGCAATATTGTCGGCCGACCTACCGGGAAGTGTTCCCACATCCAAACCGAAAGTAGGAGCAATGAACCACCCATACATCCCTCTTTTCCGCATCTACGGCAAGCATTGAAGTGGACGCACAATTAGATAATTTGTTTACCGTAATAGGTGGAGAAAATATGAAACATTGATTACCTGGCGGTATAAGTAGGCCAGTGTAGCTGAACCCCAGCTCAGTTTCCTCTTACCACTTAGCGCCTTTAGCCACATCCACGGAGCGTGCCGACCACTGCCGTCAGCAAACAAAGACCTAGAGATGACATACCACACGTATGCACATGCATACTGCAGAATCGTCTCCTCATTAGCGTCAGCGGGGCACTGGCTAAAGCGTCTTTTGATCCAAACATATGTGGCACCGAAGGGGTTTCTTTTCTTAGTCGGGTCTACCTTCAATGGAGGTACCTGACCAATAAGACCAAACATCGACTCACGCCAACCTGCAGAATCTGTGCTAAAAAACACAGGATGTAACGCCCCTCGGATCGGTATTATGTAGATTTGAGCGCTCCCGTCAAATCCGCATAATAACGATCCTAGGACGCCCACCAAGCATAACGTGCACGTCGCAACACACACGCTATGCAGGTGGAATTGAGATATCATTATAAAATTTCTCGACGGAACCCACAAAACAACATATATACAACAACGACTCACCGAGTCAAGAACAAAGGATACAATACAAAGATCCAAATAACAACAGAAGCGGATAGTGTCCGACTACGGACAAGATACAAATTGGACTAAGAGTCCTGAGGATAAACGAAGGCACCATATCCCTGCTCAGGCCAAGCTGGAGGGATTCCAGAGCTAACATCGTCAGACTTCAAACCTGTTGGCTGCATTGGAATAGCAGTCCCGAAGGGGTCAGCACTATAAATAGTACTGGCAAGTAGTACTCACAAGATATCAAAGCTTGAAATCCGGGGGAAGAGGGTTAGCGATTGAAGCGGCGGCAAGTAGCACTAACAACTTATAGAGACACGCTACAACTTTCGTCTAAAAGAGACAAGGTAAGAGAGCGCATAAGGAACCAACTATATACTAACACCAAACATAACCCAGCCAATTGTTACTCCACGATCAACCCATGAGGAGCAACCCAAAGGCACGCACACAGTTGACAATTTTATGAGTTATTATTCATGTAATCTATCTTACTAGTCAAGTTATAATCATCATAAGGTGCAAGTTGTCTATGATCTTTTTAGCCAGCACATTTCACCAAGTCGTCCATAACCACGGATATGGCTTTTCGAAAAGATTTCACCCTGCAGAGATGCACCATTGAACCCACACGCATCGAAACACTCGTTTAGAGGTGTACCGGTGGAGCGTTCGACACAACACTTTCCTTCTCTACAAACAAGTCCAGGGAGCCACCTAGCTAGGTTGGAACCGCCTTAAAAGTCCGGCCGAAGCTCCAAGGCGGACCTAGCCGTTTGCGCCTACGTGCTAGGTGACCCAGACTACCATGAGAATGGTCACTTCGCATCATACCGCAAGCCCTACCGTAAAGTAACCACATAACCATCATCATCTTACCTGCTCATCAACATTATCGTACACGCGCAAATGGAAACACCCGAACTAAGTTGTGGCTCCTGGACAAGTTTGAGGATCCGGTAATAGGTTGCGGGGGGCCCATAAACAGAGAAGAACTCGGGTCCTAGACGACACTAGAAGAACAAAACACAACGATTGGCCTTCTGCCGGTGACTTATCTTTATTAATTATTCCCATCGCAATAGAAATTAAAGATTAATATGTGAGTTGAGCCTAGCTATCATATTAAAAACAAGACTAGATAAAGAGATAACATGACTCAAGCAAAACACCTAAGCATACACTAGGACTCGCAAGGCTAACAAGGTAAACAAACAACAGGTTAATAGGATGTGGGGGTGTGGCTTATCATGGCAGCAAGGTAAACATGCAAATAGGATCGACACAAGCATCGCGACATAAGGCTAGCAAGGAACAAAAGATCAGAGTAAAAGACGGAAATCAAGCAAAGATAGCAAGTGAGTAGTGCTTGCCTGCAAACACGGTAGAGGTAGCAGAACCTGTCGTTGCTCACATCAACTCATCGTCCTATTCCCGAAGAAGCAACGAACACTGGACAACGGAAAAATACATCTTACTCTACGGCAAAGATCCAGCCTGTTGATGCAATGCATGAAAAATTAAATGTGATCCAATTTTATTCCCTAACACATGGCAAAGCATTTTAAATGGGATCGGTGCACAATATAGATGCACCGGACAAACCCCATAATTAAATTTAGTTGATTTAATTCGACTAAATGGATAAAGGTGCGATGTTAATTAATTATGCATGATTTTATAAGATACGCATATAGGGTATAGGGTTAGGGTTGGGGTCACACATCGGATCGAGGGATCTTCGGATTCGAGGCGGAAGTAGTCGACGTCGTCGAAGTAGTCGTTCACGGGGTGTCGAGGTTGCAGACCTTGGCGTTCCGGTCTTCGGGGTCGACGGATTCCACGATGTCGGGGTACTCGGTGGTTCGGGTCTCCGGGGTTCACGACATGACGCAACACGGCGACGGGTCTTCACGGACACGCACGAAGGCGGCCGACACAAAAGGGGAAACGGAGAACTTGGCGCACGTCGTCGTTCACACGTCGGGTTCACGTCGGGTCGTCGAGCACGGAGTCATGGAAGATCTTGTCGTATCGCCGTTCACGGTCGTCGTGTCGTACTTGTCGTATCCACGGTGGTCTTCGTACTCGGTCTTCACGAACGGAGGCCGACGGTCACGGACACAGAGAACTTGCATCGGAGAGTCGCACCGGAGACGGACACGGAACATCGGGCGTCCTGCGGACATATCATCGAACACGTTGCGGGCAGAGGACGTCGGGCAGGAGACGAACATGGAGCCGCTGCGGGTGGAAAGGGCCGGCTCGGGAGGCAGCGAGGAGGTGGAGAGGAGGGCCGGCCTGGGAGAGGCGGAGCACGGCAGCCGGGCCGGGAGGCGGGAGGAGGCTGGCCGGAGCTAGGGTGGAGAGGAGGCGGCGGCCCGGTGGTGGAGGAGGACGGGAGGAGAGGAGAGGGAGAGCTAGGCCGAGCCGGAGGATGGTGGCTGATACGTCTCCGTCGTATCTATAATTTTTTATGTTCCATGCTTGTTTTATATCAAATGCCACATGTGTTTATTATAATTTTATGGATTTATCGGACTAACCTATTAATAGTGGCAAAAGTGCACAATGTTCTTGTTTTACACTTTGATGTGTAGGAAAATTGACAAGAACGCAAAAGAGCCCGAAGGTGGAACCCTGAATCTGTCTCCACCAGATACTTTTCAAAGATGTCCCCGAACCGACCCGAAGACGACGTCAAATCAAAAAAGCTTGGTCGCAAAAGTTTCTGGAAATTTTTCGCTGATCGACGTGGACCTGGACATTTTCCAAAATGGGCCCCACAGCACCCAGACGGGGCCCGGGCGCGGCCCACATGTGACCCACGGCCAGGGGTCACCTGGCCGCCTCCTCCACCGCCTCGCGTCGCCCCTTCGCCTATAAAGACCTCCCTGACCTAAAAATCACGGGACAGACAATACTTTTTCCAGAAAAGACTCCGAGCGCCAACGCCATCGCCGACAAGTTTCGGGGGTCAGATTGTTCCTGTTTCGGCACCCTGCCGGGACGGGGATTGACCCCCAGAGCCATCTCCTTTGACTACGCCGCCTCCATGATGCTCCGTAAGTAGTTCCCCCATGGACTACGGGTTCTAGCTGTAGCTAGATGATACTCTCCCTCTCCCATGTTGTTCAATACAATAGTCTCATGAGCTGTCTTACATGATTGAGATTCATGTGATGTAATCGATGTTGTGTCTGTTGGGATCTGATGAATTGTGAAATTATGATCAAGTTTGTTCATCACTTATATCTATGTTTTATTTAAGATCTTGTATGCTCTCCGATCCTTGTGGTGTCCTTGATCACGTAATTACTTGTGTATCTCCAAGAGGGAGTATTTATGCTAGATAGTAGGTTCATGCCTCTTTTTGTCTGAGCTCGGGTTGACAGAAACGATTTAGACTAAAGATGTGCTATTGCTACTAGGGGTAAAACAACGGTGTTTACTTCCTTGTGTTGTTTCATTGCTTACATTATGCACCATGCTTATTGCAATTGTCTGTTGCTTGCAACTTAATACTTCTGGGTGACATGCTGGATAGTGATCCCGGGGGTGGATTATTAGTCATAGACGCAGTTGGATAATGGTCTATGTATTTTGACGTAATGCCCAATTAAATATTTCAGTACCTTCTCATGATAGCATTGTTATGCGCCCACAATTTTGTCAATTGTCCGACTGTAATTTGTTTACCCAACACGTGTTATTTTTATTGGAGAGTTACCACTAGCGAAGCTGGGAACCCTGGTCCATATTCATCCATCAATTACGCCATCAAAGTATTTTCTGGCGCCATTGCCTCCGTTGTTACTATTGCTGCTGCTACTTTACTGTTACTATTGCTCTCATATTACTATTGATTTCACATCACTTCTGTTACTAGTGCTTTTCCAGGTGTGGCTGAATTGACAACTCAGCTGCTAAGACTTATAATTATTCTTTGGCTCCCCTTGTGTCGAATCAATAAATTTGGGTTTTACTTCCCTCGAAGATACTCTGCGATCCCCTATACTTGTGGGTCATCAAGACTATTTTTTGGCGCCGTTGCCGGGGACTTGAAGACGACTTTTCGAACTACCAATTTTCCCGTCAACACGCCATCAGTGGCCGGCGCGGGCGGGAGAGCGGCGGTGGAGGTGGTACGGTAAGGTATCCGGAGCTGGGAAGGGAGGAAGAAGGAGGAGGCCGCGGTGGAAGAGGAAGGTGGCGAGGTCGACGGGCCGGTGAGGTGGTGGCCGCGGCGGGCGAGGCCGGAGGAGGAGGCACGCGTCGGAGCGGCGGGGATGGGCAGCGGGAGGTGGAGGTGGCGGTCGCTTGCGGGAGAGAGGGAGGAAGGGGAACCGAGGAGCGACGGCGGGAGGGAGAGGCCGGCGGCCGGAGGTAGGAGGGCGGCGAGGCGAGGTGGGGCGGGTGGTGCGCGCGGGGTCGGGTGAGGGAGGAAGGAGAAGAGGACGTGCGGGTGTGGCTCGGGAGGAAGAAGATAAAAGGGGATCGGGGCAGGTGAGAGGGTGAGAGGATAAGAGGGAAAAGAAAAAGAAGAAAAGGGGAAAAAGGGGGAAAAAGGAAGGGGTGGAAGGACCTCTTCGCGAAAAACAGAAAACGGAGGAGGGTGGCTGCAAGAAGGCAGGGGGTGGGAGCAGAAAAAGGCAGGGAGGCTGGCTAGGGTTTGGTCTAGGGTTTGCCTTGCTGGGCTTTTGGGCCTAGCTAGCCGGGCTGCTCTCTCTCACATCTCAAAACATTTTATTTTCTTTTGCAAAATAATTTGACAAATTGATTTTTTTGAAAACGGATACGACTGTCTCGGTAAAAAATTTCCGACAATTTTAGCAAAATAAAATAAGGTTTAATAAAAATAGTTTTCGTGGCAAAAAACATGCGATGCGATGATGCATGATGCCATGATGATGCAAAACGAAAAACAAACAAAATCTAATTTGGGGGAAAACCCCGCGACATTACACAGGATCTCTGTTGATGGGGAGTGCAAGGATCATCGAGACTGTTGGGAATATGCCCTAGAGGCAATAATAAAATGGTTTATTAAGCATATTCACGTTTATGATAATAGTTTATTATCCATGCTATAATTGTATTAAATGGAAACATAATACATGTGTGGAATATAAACACCCGGAGTCCCTAGTGAGCCTCTACAGGACTAGTTCGTTGATCAAGAGATAGTTAGAGTTTCCTAACTATGGACTTGTTATAGTCACTTGATAACGGAGTCATATCATTAGGAGTAATGGTGTGATGGACATGACCCAAATAAAGAGTTGCATTTAATCGTGTCACAAAAGTTTTGTTGTCAACACTTTTAATATGCCAAATATAGTTTCCTTAGACCATGAGATTATATCACTCCCGTTCACCGGAGGAATACTTTGTGGACATCAAACGTCACTTCGTAACTGGGTGATTATAAAGGTGGCTTTCAGGTATCTCCGATGGTGGGTTGTTGGGTGATATGAATCAAGAGTGGAATTTGTCCCTCCATGTGACGGAGAAGATATCTCCAGGCCTTCTCAGTAATATAGCATCAAAAGTCTGCAGACATGTGATTAAGTTGTAATCACCGGGATCCTATATTATGGACGAGTAAAGAGAACTTACCGGTAACGAGATTAAACTAGACATGGGGATGTCAACGATTATATCTCGGGCAAGTAAAATATCGTGAGACAAAGGGAATCGTATATGAGATTAATTGAATCTCCGGCATCGTGGTTCAATCGAGAAAAGGTTTTCGTTGAGTGTATAGGAATTAATATGGACATCCCGGTCCCACTATTAATTATTGATATGATCATGTCTATGCATTCTCGAACCCGTAGGGTCACACACTTAACGTTCCGATGAAATTAGGTTTTGCGATGAATTAAATGATGAAGTGAACGAATGGTGATTCGGAGTCTCGGATGGGATCCCGGATGTCACGAGAGGTTCCGGAGGAGTCCGGAGAATAAGATTCATATATGGAAAGTGGTTTCCGGAGGTTTCGGAAAAGTTTCGGAAATTATTTAAAGGGTACCGGAAGGTTCCGGAGTGTTCTAGAAGGGTCTAGAAGTGGGACCATATTTTGTATGGGGCCCACATGGTGCAAAGGGGTGCTGCCACCACCTAGGTGGGGCGCACCACCTAAGCCCATATGGGTGGTGCGGCACAAGGAGGGGGAGTCCCACTCCTAGTTGGACTAGGAGGTGGGCTCTCCACCCCTTTAGGAAAGGGGCCCAAGGAGGAGTCCTTGTTGGACTCCAACTTGGGGGGCAAGCAAGGAGGGGCCGGCCGGCCCCCTGCCCAAGCCCTAGCCGACCTCCTATATAAAGGAGGGGAGGGGGGGGAGGCGCACCACACCCTTGGAGGCTGCCCCCTAGCCGCACCCCCTCTCTCTCCCTCTAAACCCTAGCCGCACCCCTTACCCCGAAGGGCTGCCGCCATCCAACCTCCACACCTAGCCGCACCCCCTTGCCCTAGGGGCTGCGCCACCTTGCTCCTCTCCCTCTCCTCTTGCTTGGCTTGGCGAAGCCCTGCTCGCGGAGATCGTCATCACCACCGGCACTACCGTCGTGCTACTGAGATCATCAAGGCCACGTCATCTCGCTTGCGGGATCAAGGAGTCGACGTCTTCATCGATCTGTACGTGTGGACGCCGCGGAGGTGCTGCCCGTTGCTGCACTTCACCGGATTGGATCTCGAGGATAACACATCTCCTCGCGACTAGACGAGTCTAGTTGCGGGGATCGACTAGCCAACCCCTGCACCGATAAAACGCGTTTGTTGATCTTCGAGGGTAAGAGATTGGATCTCATCTTCGCTATCTTCATCTCGTAGATCTAGATCCTTGGGGTTTATACTGCTTTGCCGCGTAGAAAATTTTTTGTTTTCCATGCTGCGACCCCATCAGTGGTATCAGAGCCTAGATCTATTCGTAGGTGTTGATGCGATTAGAACACAAGGAGTTGTGGGCGTTGATATTTTATGTTGCTACCTTCTCGCGTGCACTTTGCATCTTTGCGGTATTGTGAGATTGAAGCGGCCCGGACCAACCTTACTCGTCCACGCACGAGAGACCGGTTCCACGACTGACATGCAACTTGTTTTGCATAAGTGGCTGGCGGGTGTCTGTTTCTCTTGCTTTAGTGAGGATGCAATTTTCAATGGAAGGCCTTTCAAAAGGATGAGTAAATAAGCAACTATTATATCACCGTTGTGGTTTTTGCGTAGATTAGAACGGTTCGATCTCGTTGACCCAAGCCACGTAAAATTTGCATAAACAAAGTAGAGGCGTCTAACTTGTTTTTGCAGAGGGGGTCAAGTGATGTGATATGGCCAATGTGATTTGTGATAATGTATGCAATGATCATGTTTGTAATATTTCGCGACTTGCATATCGACGAGTACGGCAACCGGCAGGAGCCATATGGTTGTCTATTATTTTATGTGACCTGCGTGTCAATGAATCACCATGTATTTGCTTTACTTTATTGTTAAGAGTAGCATTAGTTGTAGTTGCAATAGTTGGTGGACAACCATGGTGATGGCGCCAAGATGATGGAGATCATGCCGGAGATGGAGATCTTGCCGGTGCTTTGAAGATGGAGATCTAAGAGCATATGAAGAAAGGCCATATCATATCACAATTATGAATTGCATGTGATATTAATCCCTTTTATGCACCTTATTGTTATGCTTAGATGTGATCGCGACGGTAGCATGATAAGGTGATCTCTCTTGTTAATATCAAGATAATTAAGTGTTCTCCCCTAGTATGCGCCGTTGCGAAAGTTCATCGTTTCGAAGCATCACGTGATGATCGGGTGTGATAGATTCAACGTTCACATACAACGGGTGCAAGCCAGTTTGCACATGCGGAAATACTACGGTTGTCTTGACGAGCCTAGCATGTACAGACATGGCCTCGGGAACACGGAACCGAAAGGTTAAACACGAGTCATATGAATGATATGATCAACACTGAGTTGTTCACCATTGAAGCTACATCATCTCACGTGATGATCGATGGTGGTGTAGTGGATTTGGATCGTGTGTCACTAATCAACCGGAGAGATGTTGAGTTTAGTGGGAGTTCGTTAATTTGATTAAATTGAACTAAAATTGTCATAAACAAGTGTCCTAAAGATGTCTTTGCAAAATCCTTGTAGATCATGGGAGACTACAGTAGTATGTTTCTTGCTGAGGAGCTGCGTCTCGATGGGTCAAACTTTGCTGAGTGGTACATGCGTCTGAGAGAAGCCCTTTTCGCCAATGATGAGCTCTACGTGATAGATGAAGCTTTAGAAAAATGCCCTGATGTTACTGTTGACTACGAAGGGTATATGGAGTGGTACGATCAAAAGACCACCTACTTGAGAGTCGAGTGGCTGATATGCACCTTCATGGATTCTAACCTTGGTAGACAATTTGGAAACTTGAGCGCAATGGAGATTGTCGATGAGCTGAAACAAAGGTTCATAGCACAAGTTAGAGTTGCAAGGTTTGAATGCCTGGATGAATTTCTTTCAACTAAGATGGAAGAAAACACTTGCTTGGAACAGCACCTAAGTAAGATGCACCGGCTGTATTATACTATGGTGGATGTTTGGAACCATGAAATAACTGACGAGATGGCAATAGATGGGGTGCTGCGCTCGCTTCCCCCCAGCTATAAGGCTTATGTGAGGAACTATATCATGGGAAGGGATTCGATCACTTTCTGTGAGTTTATTTCTCAGCTGCGTCAAGTTAAAGTGGAACCCATAGCAGGAGAAGTAGTCAACGCAGAAGGTATATTTTGATATACTAGTTATAAATGTTTAAATGTCCCATTTACACTTATGGTGAGCTAAGTATTTGATACTTGTGCTGTTTTATGAAAACAGGGCCTGCCGTTTGAGAAGTGCATGGAGGGACTGAGTGGATTTCGCGGAAAGATGGCAATCAAGGAGTTGATGCTGGCGATATTCTACTTCTACGTTTATCATTTTAAATTAGAGGATTTGAATAAGTTTTATAATCGAATTAAGTGTGATCTTAAATTAGTGTGTCTCGGTTTGTGAGACGGTCATTCATGTTAAAGACAAGTGGTTGTTCTGTTTTCATGAGTAATCCTTTTTGGAGATCACGTTTCGATTATGAGATTATTGTCCTTTGCTAGATTTAAACGATAACTAGTTAAACACTTATAAAATTAAGACATGCTAAAATATCCAATACTTAATGATGAGATTTGTTTTAATTGTACTATTAGTGCTGAAGAGCATCTTGATGCGCATCACTAAGTAGTGTGATTAAAAATGCCATTTTCTGAAAATGCCATGAGTTGCTGAAAAATAAACACAAGTGTTGGTTGTATTTTTCAGTAAATAAAAGACATCATTGTTTTATCATGGATGAGTAAATAGGAGTATTTATTCATGTCATGATGAGATTTTGTAAGTAGAGGATATTAAGTTAACAAGATAATTGAGTCTTTTCGATTTGATCAAAAGAGACAAAATATTTGAGTTATTGTTTAGTATGGTGACTTGTGACAAGTGTTATCACAAATTGCAATGTTTAGAGATTGTTCAAAAGTGTTTTGATAAACCTAAAGTATTGTAGTCACATTATATTTGATATTATGTGGTCATAAACAAAGGGTTCTTGGTTTTAAGGTTTCATTAGTATCATTTAGATTTATTTTGATAACACTCCTGTTTTAAATAAAGGATCTATTTAATGATTTGCGTTTCGCATATGAGTTATGTGAAATAGTGGTTTCAATAATTATGAGATAATTAAAACCAAAGCAAATAAAGTTTTGTAGAGTGTTCATATGAGATTATCAATAGAGATTCCACAATGTGAGACTAAAAGGGACAAACCAATGTGTTTTGGTTGTGTTGTGTATTTTAGTGGTTTTATCGTGAAATGGTTTCATGGATAAAAGAATTGTTGGAATAAACTTAGAAGGCTTAAACCTTGCATGTTTATGTGTCAAGTGGCACATATGTAAAGTGCTATGTTGGATAAAACTTGACACATAAAGGTTTTAATGATGGTGATCATTGAATTTTGGTTTAGCTTGTCTAAAGAGATGTAGGTTTCAAGAATATGAATTTTGTCAAAAGTTGCAAAATAATATTCATGATTTACTTGTCGTGTTTGAGAAACAAGACATACCTACAAAACTACAAAAGAAGAAATAGAAACTTTAAATACGAAAGTGACTGAGAGTCATTCTACTTTAAGTTTAAATCATAAAGTAATTGTTACTTGATTTTGTGAAAAGAATGTTTCACATATTTATTTTGCGAAGTGTTTGCGTGGAATAAATAAAACTTAGAGCTGGCAAAGTGCTGGTGTTTCGTATATGAGTTCTCGAATCTTAAGAGTTAAGAGTTTTGGAGGAGTCCAAAGTGTCGAGAAAGTGCATAAGAAACTGAGTGAGATCTAATTAAGATATGTGGTGACATATATTAAGTTAGAGCAGAAATTAATTTCCATAATCAAAATATGTGGTGACATATGTTTGAGTGGGAGCTAGTTAATCATGGTCAAATATAAAGATAACATATTTCTGAGTGGGAGCCAAAGTGGCTTCACAATTTAATATGTGTATGAGGTATATTTGAGTGGGAGTTTACAACATAGTGTTTGAATGAAATGGAGATTTCATAAATGTTGTAAACGTTGTCATGGACCAATGCATAACTTATGAAGTTAGTTTGAACGTCAAATATTCATGTAGATGAATGTATCTATGGAGGATAGATAAGTTTGATAAACATTAAAGTCAGGATGTTTCAACCTAAATATTTTTGAAGGAGTTCAAAATGAAACAAGAGAAGAATGGTTCATCTCATTGTGATATATAGGTGAAGCATTGAGTTAGTGAACTCAGTACAAAATTGATGGTTGGAGGATATGTTGGAATTCAATATGAATTGTTCATCGATCTCAACATATAAGAACCATATTTTGTATATGACGATATGTGACCCAAGTTCTTAATTGTAAGAACATGTTGAATGAGGAGTCATTTTTCATGAGATTGAGATAAATTTAGAAAATGGTGGACTTGGTTGAAGTCATAAAGCCAGACTAAATTAGGGATCTCTTAATATCGGAGTAGCACAGCGAAAGCATGATCGGAAATATCAAAGTAACCAGGCTTACTGTTGATTTGTTAAGTCAACAACATATAGGAGTATATGATTAATTCAAGGATTGAAATAAGATATAATATTTTGGTTTGAGAAAGTTGTTTCAAGATTGAGTGAGTTCCAGATACCAATGGCACCCGTCCCCATTGGGTATGGGTATAGCTTAACCAAACCCGCACCCACGTCCTACGTATCTTACCCGCACCCACACCCGTACCCGCATCTGGGTATAGATTTTATATCATACCCGCACCCGTCAGGGTATTAAAAACCCATGGGTAAACCCACCCAACAACTCAACGAAGGAATATTAACAATATAACATGTAAAAAAAAACAACGACATGTAGGATTATATATTCACTAATTCGGCCCTGTGTGAAGAGATCGATCGTGCAGGCGTTGGGACGTCTATGATGTAGGAGATGAAGCGATAAGAGGCGTGGACGACTGGGCGTGGCGTCGTGTTGTGAGTTGACTTAGACGCGGCGGGCCTGATGTTGGGGTGGGATAAAATAAAACCTAATTGTTTATAGAGTTAAACTAAATTGACTGTAAATTTAGCACTTATCTCGTTTACTCAAGGTATAAAATTTTAGAAATTGGGTTTTTTCTAGAGAACTCACGTGTCATATGCAAAATAAACTGGGTACGTGGGTATGTGGGTATGGGTTCTGCTATACCACACCCGTACCCACTATACCCACTGGGTACACACTTTTTACTATTTGTATACCCATGGGTAATTTCTCTTTACCAAACCCTCACCCTACAGGGTAAAAACCCGCAGGGTAGGTGGGTAATGGGTACCCATTGCCATCGATAGTTCCAGATGCATGTATTGTGGGAAAGTCCATTTGACTGAACATACATATGGGCATGAAAGGATATGAGTATCTCACTCTATAACCAAACATATTATATATACATTATATGATAATGAGTTTTATCATGGGATGATAAGAAGTTTATCATGAGATGATAAAGTAATGTCAAATTAGATGACAGTTACAATTTTGCAAAGGACATAAAGAGCTGTAAAGTACAAAGCACGGACAGAACCTCTTCCACAAGCAAACATGATCAGCACTGAGACTTCATGAGTGAGACTCCATGGGTGTTGGATCGCAGAAATGTAAACTAGATTATTGACTCTAGTGCAAGTGGGAGACTGTTGGGAATATGCCCTAGAGGCAATAATAAAATGGTTTATTAAGCATATTCACATTTATGATAATAGTTTATTATCCATGCTATAATTGTATTAAATGGAAACATAATACATGTGTGGAATATAAACACCCGGAGTCCCTAGTGAGCCTCTACAGGACTAGTTCGTTGATCAAGAGATAGTTAGAGTTTCCTAACTATGGACTTGTTATAGTCACTTGATAACGGAGTCATATCATTAGGAGTAATGGTGTGATGGACATGACCCAAATAAAGAGTTGCATTTAATCGTGTCACAAAAGTTTTGTTGTCAACACTTTTAATATGCCAAATATAGTTTCCTTAGACCATGAGATTATATCACTCCCGTTCACCGGAGGAATACTTTGTGGACATCAAACGTCACTTCGTAACTGGGTGATTATAAAGGTGGCTTTCAGGTATCTCCGATGGTGGGTTGTTGGGTGATATGAATCAAGAGTGGAATTTGTCCCTCCATGTGACGGAGAAGATATCTCCAGGCCTTCTCGGTAATATAGCATCAAAAGTCTGCAGACATGTGATTAAGTTGTAATCACCGGGATCCTATATTATGGACGAGTAAAGAGAACTTGCCGGTAACGAGATTAAACTAGACATGGGGATGTCAACGATTATATCTCGGGCAAGTAAAATATCGTGAGACAAAGGGAATCGTATATGAGATTAATTGAATCTCCGGCATCGTGGTTCAATCGAGAAAAGGTTTTCGTTGAGTGTATAGGAATTAATATGGACATCCCGGTCCCACTATTAATTATTGATATGATCATGTCTATGCATTCTCGAACCCGTAGGGTCACACACTTAACGTTCCGATGAAATTAGGTTTTGCGATGAATTAAATGATGAAGTGAACGAATGGTGATTCGGAGTCTCGGATGGGATCCCGGACGTCACGAGAGGTTCCGGAGGAGTCCGGAGAATAAGATTCATATATGGAAAGTGGTTTCCGGAGGTTTCGGAAAAGTTCCGAAAATTATTTAAAGGGTACCGGAAGGTTCCGGAGTGTTCTAGAAGGGTCTAGAAGTGGGACCATGTTTTGTATGGGGCCCACATGGTGCAAAGGGGTGCTGCCACCACCTAGGTGGGGCGCACCACCTAAGCCCATATGGGTGGTGCGGCACAAGGAGGGGGAGTCCCACTCCTAGTTGGACTAGGAGGTGGGCTCTCCACCCCTTTAGGAAAGGGGCCCAAAAGGAGGAGTCCTTGTTGGACTCCAACTTGGGGGGCAAGCAAGGAGGGGCCGGCCGGCCCCCTGCCCAAGCCCTAGCCGACCTCCTATATAAAGGAGGGGAGGGGGGAGGCGCACCACACCCTTGGAGGCTGCCCCCTAGCCGCACCCCCTCTCTCTCCCTCTAAACCCTAGCCGCACCCCTTACCCCGAAGGGCTGCCGCCATCCAACCTCCACACCTAGCCGCACCCCCTTGCCCTAGGGGCTGCGCCACCTTGCTCCTCTCCCTCTCCTCTTGCTTGGCTTGGCGAAGCCCTGCTCGCGGAGATCGTCATCATCACCGGCACTACCGTCGTGCTGCTGAGATCATCAAGGCCACGTCGTCTCGCTTGCGGGATCAAGGAGTCGACGTCTTCATCGAGCTGTACGTGTGGACGCCGCGGAGGTGCTGCCCGTTGCTGCACTTCACCAGATTGGATCTCGAGGATAACACATCTCCTCGCGACTAGACGAGTCTAGTTGCGGGGATCGACTAGCCAACCCCTGCACCGACAAAACGCATTTGTTGATCTTCGAGGGTAAGAGATTGGATCTCATCTTCGCTATCTTCATCTCGTAGATCTAGATCCTTGGGGTTTATTCGGCTTTGCCGCGTAGAAAATTTTTGTTTTCCATGCTGCGACCCCATCAGAGACATCCTGAAGAGTCACGATCATCTCCCCGGTGCGGAGGTGAAGTATGCGTCTCCGACCTCCACCAGTCAATAAGTGTGGTGAGGGAAGCAGGGTTCATGTTCAGTGTCGACCGAGTAACTAGCTGGAAGAACGGAAGGAGTCCTAGACCCGTAATGTAAGGTGTGTACCGCTCGTCATATGGCATAACATTGGACGAGACCTCGTGATACCTCATCTGTAGAGGTTGAAAGACCTACAAAAAAATTAGAAGTTAGAACATTACATCTCCATATAATATTCTCACATGAAATACAATTATCAATATATGTACCTTCTTCTCATCCGCCATATACCGCGCACGGTGGTCAATATCATATCTTGCATCGATTAGTTCCATCCTATATTTTTATAAATCCAACAAATATGAGATTACACATGTATTACATAATATGAGAGAGCAAATCTATATCACAAATTTCAGATGCAATCCAACATCAATACACAATCTCCCAACCGGTTAAATAAAATTACAAAAAAAATCTACCTAATATATTGTACTAATATTTGACATGCATCAACTAGAGCTAAGCTAACGGGTTAAATAAAATTACAAAAAAACCATTACACAAGCCTAAAGATTGCAAGTGATGTACATATGCTAGAGCACTAACAATATTTGCAATATGCCATACGAAATTCGAAATCTAGTATGAACTAGGGTTTCACCTACAATTGCAAAAGTAACCCAAATACAACAACTTTTTTTTGGATTAAATTGAGGGGATCGGATGAGAATACCTTGGGGATGGGATGGGGCACGAAATCCATGGAGAGATTCGTCAGATTTGCTTGGTTTGGAGGAGGATCCGAGAGGGGGAGAGAGAGGGGTCGCGGCCGCCATTCTCTGTTCTTGGTTTCGGAACGAACCGGTAAGTGGCTCGGGCAGAGGGGCGGGACGGTTAAGTCTGGGAGGGCAGCGCCCCCGTCGCCGGCACTGCCGTATGGAGGGCAGCGCCCCTGTCTGGGTGCTACCTAAACGAATATGGGCCCCGCTTTGCCACGCTAGCAGGGACGGCAGCGCCCCAGGCGGGGGCGTTACCATGTTGACAGTAGCTCCGCGCTGTAAGGAGCTGCCGTAAAGGGTTAGATTTGAAAAAAAATCGAAATGGGTTCATTTTGTGCTGAAGTTTGGCCACGTGGTCAATTTCGTCAATTTTCACTAAATATAGAGGATCATTGTTGACCTCTCTAACGAGGCATCGCTGAGGTTGGATAAGATGGCAAAAAGAAGCATGCCCGTATACTTAAGAGCATTCCTAGCAGATCTCTTAATAGGGTCGGGTTTAGAAAATAATAATCAGCTTTTGCAGAGCTTCATGCAAGGCTCCATAGCAGTTGCAAAGAGATCCTTCAGGTGTTCTTGAGTCGTGGATTCACCGTCGCAGACGCGCCCGCTTATTTGAGGCTACCGTCAGCCGCATTCGAAAGGTATTTTTGTTTCGATTTATAGTGTAGAAATGGGGATAAATTTTAGTTTAACGCGTGATACATTTTTGTAGATGAGTTCGTCTGTGAGCCCGTCGGTGGAATTTTAATTCGACTTGTCGTCGTCATCGGATGATCTGACATAGAAGAATTGATCCACAATGATGTTGTCAAGAATCTCATCTTGATGCTCGTCGTCCAAGAACTCAAGGACGACAAGAAGATAAAGCGTCGAGACTCGATGGTTGGCCGTCTTTGCATTCCACGCAACCGAGCTCTCAGCCATGACATGCTCATGAAAAATTATTTTGCCTAGATTTACACGTACCCGCCTCATCTCCTTCATAGACGTTATCGATTGCGAAGAGGTATTTTTGTTCGCATTGTGCTAACTTGTGAGGCAAATTCTCATTTTTTTTCACTCTTCGGATGAATGCTGCCGGTTTGTTTGGTTGTAGTTCATATAAAAAGATATGGGTGGCAATGAGAGTGATAGCATACGACATTCTGGTTGACTACATCGATGGGTAGCTTCGCATTGGATAAGATACCATGCTCAAGTTTTCTTGCCACTACACAGTCAATGAGCATGACTATACCGAGGGGTACTATCTAGCCGACGAAATCTATCCTTCGTGGCCGACATTTGTGAAAACCATCCAACATCCTCGAGGTAAAAACTATTTTTTTTGCCACTTCTCAAGAAGCTTGCCGAAAGGACATTGAGAAGGTTTTTGGTGTGTTGCAAGTTACGTTTGCCATTGTTCGAGATATTGTTCGCTTCTGGGATAAGAAATCCTCTCAAATATCATGACATCATGTGTGATTCTACACAACATGACCACTGAGGATGATGAGGATTTGGACTTAGATTTCTATTGGACAATGTTAGTACCCGTGTTAAACCTAGCAGAAACCCGGACCGGATCTAATTAAGCTTACCATGAGACTTACCGGGAGATTGAAAAACAAGCTACTCATCACCAACTTCGTGATGATCTCATTGAGCATCACTGTCAATTATATGTGAGATAGTCTTCCATTTTATACATTTAATTTATGTTGTATTCATGTGTGATTTGAACCATTCTTTACATTTCAGATCATTCGTCATTTGTTTAATTATTCGAATTTGAACAATTATTGTAATATGGATCATTGTTATATCGTATGATGCTAAAACTTTCGTCCATTTGATTTATGTTGTTGTTGTATTACCATTTTGTTCTCCAAAATCATAAATATGGGTTAAATTAGGAAACTATTTTGCGGTATCGTAATCCAACCGAATATATGACTAATAATCCACCTTAGGAACACTTCTATACTTACCTCCCGCTGGTATTAAGTTGCAAACAACGAAAAATTGCATTAAACACAGTATATAATGTAAACAATATGAAAACTATTTTACGGTATCGCGCGTGCTCTGACGAAACGATGCCGGAAATAGGTCTCCTGATCCGCATTAAAAAGTTCAATCAAAGGTCTACCAACCAAAAATCCTCCCATACGTGCTTTGGAGACAAATTCCACACAGAACGTACAAGTAAACATTAGACAAACATTATCATGTGCCATCATGCATGCATGTATCTAACGAAGCATCGCAGCAGCACAACCTGTTCTATATACTAGTAGTGCTAAAAGTGTAAAGTCCTGGCCAAGCACTGGCCAACTGACCTGACTGTCCAACATATATATGAGCATCCACCTTTGCAATTGTTAATTTAGAAGCACCAAAGAGTGTCCAGGTTCAATGTATCCTTGCGACCCAAGCTTCTGATCGCTCAGGCTCAGCTGTTTGCCCTTCTTTGGGCAGGAGCCAGGAGGAGTTCAGTAGAGGTTTGGAAGAGTGGACATGTCGCGTTTGACTTGGCTATGCATGCGGCTTCGAGTCGCGGAGTTGCCCGGCATCTGCTACCTCGACCGATCTCCGACATTAGTGGATAAAATAATACGAGTAGAAGTGTTTCTTCTGTTGCTTGATTGATTGCTTTGAAATGGTCTTGGCTCAGACAGTGAATATGTCATCGCTCACGTCAGCTTGGTGACATGAGGTAAATCTAGAGCAGAAATTGCATTTGCGTTCTTAGTTACGACACCTTTAATTACCGCCAGCTCAATTATTTTCAGATTTTCTTACTAATAATTTCTAGCATTAACTTTCGACGTTGGGTGCACTGTTTGTACGAGAACTCAAGGTGCATCGGATATGTTCTCCCGCGGAGTACACTACAACATGTTTATCACTGTTTTCACAAAAAAAAAATGTTATCACTGTAGAGTTACAGCTGGAAAAATGTCATTTTTTGCAAATTAAGGAGCATTGATCCTATTTTGAGTCATCAAGAAAACTGATAAGACATACTACTCCCTCTGACTCATAATATAAGATGTTATAGCTAGTTGAATACACGGCAAGGGATATTTTTATCCGACATGGATGGTATAGGGATTTTCGGATTGGCCCTCCTTCTTCATAGGCGTTATTAAATAAATACGATACGTCTGTGTATTTTTCTTTTTCCTTTTTTATAACGATGTTGGGACTGTGTGTATCTTTTTATTCAGATGCCGGGTGAGACATACATTGTATCTCTTGATACTATGAAATGAAATCCCTTTATCAAAAAAAAATGTATGCAGACGTAATTTGTGTGTAGATATCAGCTGCTACCAGCAGTAGCCGCTTTGCTCCTTCGCGTTGCAAACCTCATCGTCATCGTATATGAAGATACCGAGACACTCATCCACTGAGTAGAGTAGTACGGAGGACGAGGAGTATGTCGTTAGAACGGCTGCTCACTCTGTCACTCATGTTTGGACATACTCTGTTTCCAAATCAGAGTTGGTGCACTCTCACCAATTGGTGCTGCAGCTCATGACGTCCATATGCATATTGGAAGCTGGTAGCTAGGGGACATCATATATATAGTTCAGGTTTCAGAAAGCCTCTCACATCTTCACTTATTTTCAACTAGTTGCAGGTTCACTCTCGGCTGCAATGATCGCACATGCATAGTAGCTTCTAGAAGGGTCTGCATGTTAGACTAGTCACAGTGAGAGTATCATAGGTAGTATCATGCATGCCACGTTGGTAAAAAGCTGACGTGTCACTGTAATTAATGAGGAGAGATGTGGTAGTGGTATCATAGGTAGATACCGTAACATAACGCTTTTCAAGGTAAGATGAGTCTATAACCTAATAAATGTAAAATTCTACGATACCACATATATGTTACTATCCATTGTGTAAGTAGTATCATAGACTAGTATCATATAAGATACCACATATATGATACTCCCCACTGTGACTAGTCTTAGTACGTACACCAACATAATGTTGGATGGTCCAACAGTGGATCACGCATTAATTGGGCATGGCGACGCATCCCAGATTGATTGGTTAGTGACCTGCCGCCCTACACGAGAAGGACACGTGCTTACAAGAGTAGGTGAAGAACTGAAAGAAACCTTGGCCTGAAACCCAGAAGATGTATATTCAGATAATCCAGCTTCGATCCACAACGAAATAATTACATTTATGTTTGATATACAAACAATTACATTCATATTGACCCACAACAAAAAATTGACATAAAAATTTGCAATTTTATGTCTCGTAATAGTGTAAAAACCATAAAAAATGCATATTTTACGTCATATTTTTTTTTACATCATGTAATTTTTTTTACATCATATCTATATTTTTTTATGTTCTTCTTGACTTACGAGGTAATACAAAATTTACGTGATGTAAAAATCATTTACGGTTTAGAAGATATGGGGTGGGTGTAGAATAACTTATTCTACTCCCTGGGTGTCAAATAGTCATACATACTTCATACTACATGATACCTCCTAAATCATGAGAAACGCATGTGGATGTAACTACACCCGGATGTAGTATGAATAGGAGAAACGCATGAGTATGTAACTACACCCAGGACTAAACAGAAACCTACCCTTAAGAGTTTCCATTTAGCTTAAACAAAAACTACTCCTTAATTGTGGGAACCAACCCGACCCGCACCCCGCCACCTACCCCACCCACGACCTCGCCCCCCCCCCCCCACCTTCTTCTCCATCGCGTCGGATGTCTTCCTCCCCTGCCTCCTTCCTCCGCGCACCTCCAACCGCCGCCGCCCCCACGCGCCTCCAACCGCCGCCTCCGCCCATGGGAGGTCCAAGCCCCCACCCCACCGCCACCTCTGCGCGCGCCGGCGGGCCGAAGCGCCTCCTTCCTCGACCTCCTACGCGTCGCCGACACCTGACCGCCGCCGCCCCGCCGCCACCTCTCCGTGCACCGGCGGGCCGACGCGCCTCCTTCCTCGACCCCACCCATCCCTGACCCACCACAATCCTCACCGCCGTCTTCTCAACCCTGCCGCCGGCCTAGCTCCGCCTCGCGTCGGATCCTGCTTCCTCAACCCCCACCGCGCGCCGCCCCGGGAGAGCTCCGAAATCTCCACCACGCGCCACACAGGGAGGCCCTCTCCGGCGCGCCGCCCTGTAACAGCCCCATTTTGGTACCTGAAAATATGAGAAAAATTTTCACTTTTGCATCTCATTTGCATCATAGCATCCATTCATTATTTTTGCTTCACATGAAATAATAAGTGGGGCAACTATTAGTAAACCAAAGTGATGATGCAAATGGTAAACCAAAATTTCAAAGCAACTCAACATATTTGTCCAGGAAGTTCCATTTACTTCAAACCTATTTGTTGCCAAATTTAAAGCAATTGCTAAAGCAAATATTTCAATCAAACCCTAAATTGCAAGAGAACAAACTTCTGAAATTTTACCACTGGAGATAAAATCCAAATGGGCTGCAAATTTTATCACAAGTTCAAAATCATATCTTAAGGCCCTGTGAATTTTTCCAGAATTTTTAAAACTGTTTAAGGGCCTCAGTTAAATACAAAACGCTGCTGGAAAATTCTGAAAAAGGAAAAAGAGAAAGTCCTGACAGGGGGGACCCACCTGTCATCTCCCTCCCTTTCACTGTGGCGCCAGGGAGAACACTGGCGCCATGGACGCCGTGCGCCCGTGCCCTCCCCTCGCTCCCCTTGCACCCTGGCCCCCCTTGGAGGCATAAGGACCCCCTCCGCCACTTGCTGCTCCTTTCCCCCTCCTTTTCCCCCCTGCAGCTAACCCTAGAAGCGCCGCGCCATGGCTGTGGACTGACCCGAGCGCCGCCGCACGCCGCCGTCGACTCCGGCCACCAGGAGCAGATCGAGCCGCGCCGAAGGGACCGCCTCGCCTGCCTCTTCTTCCTCGCCCCGGCAATCGGACAGGGGAGCTCGGGATCGACGCCTCCTTCTTCATCTCCTCCGCCTCCGTCCGCCGCATCACCGCCACGATTACGTCGCCGGCCGCCCTCCTCTCCCTCAGCCGAGCACCCACACGAGCTCAGGGTGAGCCCCTGGTCCTCCTGGACCCCTCCTCTCGCTCTCTCCCCCCCCTAGTTCGCCGTTCCGCCACCGACCGAACCTGTGCCGCCGCTGTAGCTCACCGCCGGCGTCCCTCCGGTGACCTATTGGTCACGCCCCGCCGCCACCTAGGTCGGCTTCACGCGTAGATCGCATCCGTAGCCCCCGTTCGGTCTGGCTCGACGCGTAGCGACGGATCCGTCCACGACATTGCCGCCAGTCACCGCGCCGTCGTGCCGGTCGTGGCGTCCAGCAAGTCAAACCTGCCCGTGGCCCCTTCGGCCGACGTGGCTGCCACCGTGGCAGCCGGCCCACCAGTCAGTGGCTCTGGCTAGCCACTGGCCGGTGTAAAACGATTCGGCCCATTTTCTGGATATTCAAATAAATGGCAGAAATTAATAGGAACTTTGAAATGGCATAACTTTTGAACCACTTGTCCAAAAATTGCAAATAATATGTCAAAATGCTCAGCAATAAAATGCCTATCTATTGGTGCCTTTGGATACTTTAATTGGTCAAAATAATTTGCCATTAATTAATAAATACAAAAGGGGCAGAAATAACACCCAAATTCAAAAATCCATAACTTGATAAATAATGCCTCAAAATTTGTGAACAAGGTCTCAAAATGATCAGGGGATAAATGCCTACCTAATAGTGAGGTTTACAAGTTGGTTTGAATTTTATAAATTGCTGTTTAATTGAATTAAGTAAAATGGCAGAATTAAAGCACTTTTTATAAAATTCATAACTTAAGGAATAATGAACCAAAAATTATGATTAAGGTGTCAAAATGTTTATTGAACAATGAACTACCAATTTATGTCATTTTAGTGGTTGGTGGAATTGAAATTGATGCTATTCATATTAATCAATGAAAATGGCAGATTTAAATCACAACTTGGTAAATTCATAACTTAATGAATATTGCCCCAAAAATTATAAATAAGATCTATAAATGTTCAGGAAAACAACATCTTCATGTTAGTTCCATTTCCACATGACAATGAACATTCACATTGCTGTTTAAATTAAAATTGCTAAAATGGCAGAATTAATTCCATGTTTGGAAAATCCATAACTTAAGTTCTACTCATCCAAAAATGATGAATAATAGCTTAAAATGTTCAGTAATCGACCCACTACAAGTTTATGTCATTTTAGAGAGTTGTATACTTAATCTTGCTGCTGTTCACTAAAGTTTAATAAAAAGGAAGAATTAAATCAACTATTGGAAATATCATAACTTGATGAATAATAACTCAAAAATTGCAAATGATATACCAAAATGATCAGTGGATTAATACCTATCTAATAATGTCATTTTCATGCATATATACCTCATAATTCAGTACTGGATGTTTCGGTTAATTACCTAAATCACTAAGTTAAAGATGGAGTTTTAACCCAATAATTACAATATTTAATTTAGGGGTTCCATTTAACTTGTGGGACATGCCCAAATACTTTTAATTGCATAATATGATCATCCCATCATGATTGTGCATTGCACCTTGTCTTCTTGATATTTATTTCGTCCTTTGTTATTGTTTGTGTTTCGGTAGATTCAGGAGTCGAGATTCCACCACAATACCTCGACAACCATCGCGACCATCTTTATCAACAAGGCAAGAGCTAACCTAACCTTCTTGGCATCTAGCATCCTAAAGTTTTATAAACTTATTTTATCCACCAGAATATTGCATGCGATTCAAATGTCTCTTTTGATCAAGATGTAGAGTATCCTATGAATGCATGTTTATCTCCTGAACCATCACATGCTTCCCCTCCTATAAACCCTAGGTTTGATGTGTTGGCCGGAGACAAAGATATAATTGTTGGTTATATATGCTTAGCTATGCTTAGCCATGCTTAGTCGTATGCTAGTTATGTCCGTTGTTTAATTCCATAATTGTTGATGTTGATGGAATGTTTCGGACATGGTGGATATGTGGGGTGCTTATTTAAAATGTTAAGAAGGCTTGGGTGAGTTGCCATCGGGGATGGTGTTTTGCCTCACTCTTGCCCCTAGGTGCGAGTTCCTGTCTTCGGAACCAAGGTTTGAGCGTGCTGCCATTGGTGGGTGTATGGGCGCCTTACTGACCAAATAACTTGTGCGGGCGTATCCAAGGGTCCTCTAGTTTGCTATTTCCATTTGCCGTGTGTGTGAGCGGAAAAAGAAATGATGAGGATGGTGGTGTTAGGATGTGGCGATGGGGCAGGGGCTGAGGCTGGGTAAACTTGCCCTGTGGCCACAGATGACTCTTGGATAGTCTCATGCGAGGTAAAGGTTTAACCGCGCCTGCTTGCCGGCCTTCCCCGGAAGAGGGCCAACTAGGTGAGCCGGACGGTACCAATGGATAAGAAGCTGGGAGGTCCCTCGGGAACCTGGCGACTTTCACATAGTACACCCCTGCAGGGTTTAATCTTTTCGAAAAGCCGTGTCCACGGTTATGGACGCCTTGGGAATGGATTTACGGGATCATAGAGAATATTAACCTTAATTAATCAACTTGGCAGCTAGAGGTTGCAACTCAACGTGTGTGTAAAAGGTTCATTTCCTCGAGGGTGATTCGAGGGAGTGCCTTGGTGGAGAAGAGATGCTTCTGGTTACAAGTAGGTTCGACGAGAACCGAAGATTAAAGTTTACTCTCTTATCCCCTTTATGAAAATTATTCTGAATAGACGATGCAGTGGGTCTTGTTATGTCTTTTAAAATGGAAAACTAGCTTTATGCAAAACCAGCTACATTATACAGCATTAGAGCCTCCGTCAGCATCGGGCCTATATCGCCCTACTAATTCTTGCGAGTACGTCGTACTCAGCCTTGCTTTGTTGATTATTATTTGTTTCAGAGGAGGACGCCACCGAACTGGAAGGTGGGTTCTACGTTGACTTCGACGAGTAGTCTGGGGTTCCTAGGTGGCAGCTTGGGACGTCATGGAATAGGCTGGCACGGGATGTTTATCTGTAGGCCTCTTAGGCCATAATTTGGATCTTGTTGTTTAGACAACTTTAATTTGCTTCCGCTTGTTGTAATGATGGGTCAGTGACCTCTGATGTGTCATTTGCTATCTTTCTCAATTATATGAGTTGAACTATGATATCTTTGTGTCGTAGAGTCTGTGATGTGCCAGTTCGTTCCACAAGTCTCGGTCTCTTTACTATACATGGAAGCGATGTCTGAGCTTATGGCATGATTGAGGTGTTGTGTGCCGATGATCCATTCCGAGCACACCTGCCAAGGAGTATTGGCCTGGGATTGGTAAACCCAGTAACCCTCAATTGTGTAGCATGACCGGTTACACAACGTTCCACTGTATAGTTCTGGGGTCGGGGCGCTACACGCCCTGCTCCAACACCATTGTCGACCGGAGACCCAGCGCCACCCTTCCCAGCATGCCCTAGCCACACCGATGGCCGGCTCCCTGGCGAGGACCGTCCCCGCCGCGTCTCGGCGACCTACCAAGCACTACGGCTCGCCTGCGCGGCCCGCGCCCGCCGTTGACCAGGCTCCACCACTACAAGAAATATGTTATCTAGTGACCCTCCATATTGGTCATTGAAAGGTCACGTTTTTTTATTTGTGACATTTTTATGACCAAATACAGTTGGTCAAAAGATGAGCGTCGCAAATGACTACGTGACATTTTGGGGGAATTGGTCATAGATGTTTGTGACAAAAAAAAGGTCATAGATTTTATGACCAAATTTTTTGGTCACTAGTAATCTGACCAGATCACATCATATCCAACGTGGCAGCGCTGACGTGGCCAAATAGTGACCAAACGAAATGGTCATAGATCAGAATCAGCCCAATCCAGTTCGGTGGTTTACATTGGGCTGAGCCCAAGAATTCATCCTATTTTTTCAATACAATTCTGCTCAGCTACATGGGCCGTGGCCTTTTTACAGTCAATTGTTTTTCTATTTTCAGCCATTTTATGTTGTAGCTGGTCACGATAGTCATCAGATGGGTCCCACTTGTCATAATCTCATACATTAGTACCAACACGTCAGAAATTTCAAAATTGCTCAAAATAATCAGGTTTCCATTCCACACATTTTCAAATCACATACATAATCACTATTTCAAAACGAACAAATGCAATTCATCAAATAACACTAAATTACTCTATTACAATCTCTACAGTCAATTAGAGCCAAACAGAACAAACAACTCTTTGCTCAGTACGACTTCAGGGCTTCACACACTTAGCTTCAGGGCTTCACACTACAACTTTCTTAGCCTGGAGCTCCTGTAAAAGAAACTGCCACATTTTTAAGTAAGAGCGGCAAGATACTGATCAAGGACAAAAACAATGTAGACAAACAAGTAATTCTCAACACGATCAAACATTGTCAATCAGCGTAAACCAAAGCACACTGGTGTTTCTGTATTTTCCGCCTCTACGAGTTTCAGTTCTAATACAACTTGCACTTTGTTTCTAGCGAAGGTACAATCTTAGTCTTTGGATGTCCTTGAAAATGAATATGCCATGTTTCATGTTCAGAATGTCCAAAAAGTTCCAACACATGCATGAATAAATTTCTGTATGAAATGAAACAGCAGTCATATTTGTATGAAATGAAACAGCAGTCCTATTTCTAAGAGTTTGAATCACCGAGAACACTGATATAAAGGTCACACTGACATATACAAACACTCATACATGTCTTTAATTATCAGCCATTTGACCTATGAATTAAACAGACTGTATGTGCATATCTCACTAACAGTGGGGCCTCTTGACTAGATACCACAGTTAATCTGAAGAACTGCAGTTTCCATCTCATATAAAGTAGTGATGCTATCTACCTAGCAATCCATATGATACAATGCTACATCTCAGTCGGTGTAAAAAACATACCTCAAATGATCCAGCTGATGACCAGGAGGCTCACCAACATGTGTGTCCTGGTCTGCAATCCAACAGAAAAAATGCAGGAAGATTAATAAATTATGGAGGAAGAACACCACAGCAATGCTAGTATATGACTGTACGAAAAGGTGATGCACCCAACAGACCAATATAATGACTAGTACACTTCATATTTTAATAGTAAAAATCTGACATGGGTAATAAACTACATGGCACAATATAGCATCTACTAACATCCAATAAATCTCATAGTACCACGAAGACCTGTACTGCACTGCATAATCTACAGGTCAATAGATGATAATCTCAAGAAACAACTTATTTGGATACATCATAGTCTATTGGCAATCAACAGATCTAACGTATAGCAGTTTTATGCTGAAGTACTGAATAATCTAGGTGAGTATATAAGGAAGCAGCAAAAATAATATAATATCACCAAACCCTCATGATTTTCAGAGTACAGGAGATGCAGAACTAAGGATCTAGATGAGCCTTCTATTGCAATTGCCGTTACACCCAATCTACAGCAGCTATGGTACTAAGAAGAGCACCAGGTCAGCCTTCTATACAACCAACCTACAGCAGTTGCGACTACACCGAAACTAGAGCAGCAGTTATACCAGCAGCAAGAGATGGAGGGAATTGTCTCACCTGCAGCAGCAGCAGTTATACCACAAAGTAGGCATTACAAAATTCTCAAAGAATGTTGCCAAAGGGATTAACCTCACAGCAAGACCTTAACCTGAATAAACTACCACTGTACTACCACCACCATCCATTCAACCAACAAGATTTAACAAATACACATACAAACATCACTAGAACGAGACCAATAGAATAGAGGATACTATACTAGGAGCAGGATACCTGTTGATGATGCCGTCGACGATGATCTGGATTGGGTTGGCGTCGGTGAATAGGTGGATGTTGTAGCGAGTGCCCAAGCCATCAATAGTTCTCGCAACAGACTTTGCCATATCTGGGAGGGTCACCTTGCACACTGACCATAAGCAACAAGAAGTTAGTACACCACTGCATTAGTAGCTTGAACAACATTTCGAACTGAAGTAAAATACAGAGAGATGGATGTATGTTCCATCTGTCTGCAGCACCACGAGACGTAAACGACTGCACCTCTACCACGAACTTCGTGTACGAGATGGAAGGGCTTGAGCACATCGTTGCCGCGGGTGGGGAGCAGCTTGGGCCGACACCTCCATCAAGGGTCGCAGCACGGGGACGTGGAAGACGCCGGAAGCAGCACGCCCGGCCTTGAGATCCGGCGCGTCAAGGCCTGCCTGCCGTCGCGCGCCCTCGCGAAGACGACCCCGACCTGCAGCGCGAGGTGGAGGACGGCCGTCCGAGGCCCGCATCGGAGCCGTCGCCGCCCTGGTGACCGGAGATCCGTCGCGGCGTGTGGCAGAGCCACCGCAAACCCTAGGCCACGCTAGCGCCGCGGTCTGGCCAGCTCGACGGAGCGCCGCGGATGGATGCGCATGCGCGCGCCGGCGAGCCAGCCAGAGGCGACGCCATGGCTACAGGGCGCTTGTGTCTTTGTCTCCGGCGAGGCTGGGGCGGACGCGCTCGATCTGCTGCGTGGGGTCGAATAGGAAGGGCTGGGGTGGAGGAGAGGAGGGACCGGCAGAAGGGAGGAGCGGTCGGGGCTGGGGAAGGATGGGGCATCGGCGGAATGGCTTTGCCGGTGAGGTGAGGAGAGGTGAGGAGAGGTGGCGTCGATCTGGATCGGGGGGTGAGGGAAAGAGTTGTCGGTGGGATAGGAGATAGGGACGAGAGATAGAGAGGTGGGTATCGCGCGCTCGCTGGGTAGTGGGGTTCCAAATTTTGGGCCCAAACTTTCCGCGGGATCTCTTCAGAAAAATTGGAGTACCCAGATTTGGCGGTATCTCTCGCAGGGTGGTTGTGTCGCAGGGTGGTTGGAAGATGGACGGTTTAGATCCAATTAGATGGGCGATCCGTGGGAAGAGACTTTCTCACATCTGATTGGTCGAGCGCATTTTGAGGTAGTATAAAGTGATTTTCGTCTCGTAATTTTTCTGCTCGCAATATTTTGGGTCACACCAAGAGTTTCTCATGTACCTAACAATGTTGCCGGAAAACAAAAAACAATGTTGCCGAAAAAATTATCTTCCATATATAAAAAAATATTTTCATTTTTCAAGTGTCAAATATAGGTTTTTCTATGAAGAACGGAAAATTCAACCGAGAGTTTTTTAGGTGCCAAATATAGTTTCTAGGTACAAAACTAGATATTTCATAAGGGATTCACCGATGGTTTCACAATGTTGCCGAAGAGGGTTTTTGTTTTCTTTGCACAAAAATATCATTTTTTATATTTTTTGACCGTATTTTGAAACCGGCCATGAACAAAGATTCATAACTTTCAGGCCAAATGACGAATGTTATGATGACATTCATGGCATAGTTTGTTTAAATATGTCAGTATTATATACAAGTCCTGTAGTTTGTCCAATGTGGCGGTCCCACCTATCAGGTCGTCTTACATGGCGCGGTAGATGTGACACATAGGTAAAATTTATGATGTGGCACGTCGAAAATGACAAGTAGATATTACACATAGGAGAAATTTGTGATGTGGCATGTCAGGAGCATTTAAATTAAGTCAAAATCAGGTAAACATAGGGAAGTAGACCCGTGTTTCAGATTATGACCAATTCGTGTAAGGAGACTGTGACCTTTCTGATCAAAATGGTCGTTATATTTTTAGGTTTGAACCCTCCCAAACAGCCTACGACCAACTGGTTCGAAATGGTCACAGATCTGTGACCAAATTTTTTAGGGTCACTGACAGAAGGTCACTAGTTGACATCTTTCTTGTAGTGCACCTACGTCGACCTCATCGCCGTGTGGCTAGCGGCGGCGCGATCTCTGGCGCTGCCGACCGTTTGCTTCACGCGCCGCCGCTCGGCCCTGATGCAGAGGTCGCGGCTGCCCATCTCCTTGTTCCTCATGCGTCGTTTCTATTCTGCCACACAGCGATTTGCTGTTGATGTTGCTGAATGCTGAACTGCTGTTTGTATAGTAAAAAAGGTTCACATTCCACAGAAACAAAGTGCACATTGGATTTCAGACCTGAGAACCAAATTGTTCGGTTAAAAAGTTCACTTCCTTAACAAAAACAGTTCACTTTGTTAATAAAAAAGTTCACAAAAAAGGTTCACTTCATTGCAAAAAACGTTCACGTATAGTTCAGAAAAAGTTCATTTCGTTCAGAAAAACAGTTCACATGCAGTTAAAAAAGTTCACGGCAGAAAAAAGTTCACTTCGTTCAAAAAAAGTTCAGAAAAAAAGTTCACATCATTCAGAAAAAAGTCCACTTCATTTATATAGCTTCAAAAAAACCTCACTTCAAAAAATAATAGGAAATGGAAGTTCAGTTAAATATCTTTAGTAGTCCACTTAGGATTCTTTGGAAGTCCAGAAAAACGAGAATTACAAAACACCAAAATTATATATATTTGAAACTACTCTTAAACCGTAACGAATTTCGAAAAAATGCCTGAGATAACAAAGTTGCAGATTTTTCATAACTTTCCAACGGCGTATCATTTACATTAATCCGATAAATGGTTTGAAAATGCGACCAGAATACGGTACGATCGCGAAAATAGTGTTAGTATATTTGAAATTCTTTAAAAACCATAACTAATTTCGAAGTTCACTTCGGACACTTTCAAAGTTCACTCTTCAAATTTATTCACGAGTAAAAAAAAAGATTTATATTTTTGCAAAACGAAGATCACTTGATGAATTTTACAAATTCATTCAAACGGAAACGAGTGTTCACATCGTTCTAGAAAAAAGAAGTTTATTTTATCTTAATTCGGAAGTTTCAGATCATCTGCACTGTTTTTGTAAAATGAAGTTCACATGTGATCAATTTTAGAAGTTCACCGTATACAAAAAACCTCACTTTAAAAATAATAGGAAACAGAAGTTTAGTTAAATAGCTTTAGTAGTCCACTTCGGATGCTTTGGAAGTCCAGAAAAAACGAGAATTATAAAAGAACATAATTATGTATATTTGAAACTGCTCTTAAGCCGTAAGGAATTTCGAAAAAATGCCTGAAATAACAAAGTTGCGGATTTTTCATAGCTTTCCAACGGCGTATCATTTGCATCAATCCGATTAACGGTTTGCAAATGCCGATCAAAATATGGTACGGTCGCGAAAATAGTGTTAGTATATTTGAATTTTTTTAAAAACCATAACTAATTTCGAAAACCTATGAAAATGAAAAAGTTTAGCTTAAATAGGAACCAGTTCCTATTTAATATATATATATATATATATATAGAGCAGGACTATTTTGCAACCCCCCTTAAGAGGTTCTAGAATAGCTATTCTAGAACCCCTCCTAATCACCTTCTAATCCCGACCCGATCCGAAACCTAATCACCTTCTTATTTATCCCGACCCGATCCGTGGACCGAACCACCCAACCGACCGTCCCAGCCCCACCTACCTCTGAAATTCCCCTTCTCCTTCTACCTCGTGTCGCACGGATCCCACCCCCGATCCAGCGAGCTCTGCCTCCCAGTACGCACTTCCTCCCGCGCCGGCGACCCCGCCGCCGGTTCCTTCCCGTGTGTGCACAGCCCCGCCGGCGTTCTCTGCATCTCCTTCGGCTGAAGGGCGCACCCCGCCGCCGGCCGCCACGCCACCTCCCCTGCGCGCCCCGCCGCCGGTCGCCTTCCCCTGGACAGCCTTCCTCGCCGGCATGCCCGCCTCTAGCCAGCCTCGCGCGCTGGCGTGCCCCGCCCCGCCTCGCCCCCGACCCCCGCCCAGTCTCCGCCACTGAAATGCCCCGCCCCTGGCCGGCGGCACCCCACCATCCCCTCGCGTCGCCACGGCCTCCCCTCCACCGACCCACCTCCTTCACCTTCTTCATCGCGTAAGCGCCCGTACCGGCCACCCCTGCTCCACCAAGCGCTCGCACCGCAGGGGTCCTGCAGACCCCTGGACCGCACCGCCGCCTTGGACCCGCATACCGCCGCCTAGGCCTACCCACCACATTCCGATCCCGATCCCGATCCCGATCCCGATCCCGATCCCGATCAAATCCTCTGCAGCACCTCCGCCGCCGACAGTATCAGAGAGGAGCTTAGGCTTCGCCACTATTTCTCCTTATTGCAGAGGAGCAGCTTCGAGGCCAGCAGCAGCCGCTCGCGCATCACACACCGCCATGGGAGTCCACAGACGGAGCCATGGGAAGGAGCCATGGGACTGCTGCCCATGGGACGGAGCCAGCGATGTGCTCTCATGGCTGCAAAATCGGTGCCTCCCTTTCTCTGAACCTCTTTGGCGCCTGGGAAGAACTTCGCCAGAGTGCCCAAAACCACCGATTCATCTTGTGCAGACTAGCAGTTCAACTTTAAGCAGCGTAACAGTTCACTCGAGAGCGCTGGAGCTGTGAAGTTCAGAAGAACAAATTTGTGGAGTTCAGAAACCTAGAGCTATAAAGTTCAGAGAAGAGCTCAACCTATCTGATACATAGACATTTATGTACGAGCTCGAACTATCAAGTACCTCTTCATTAACATCGTTTCTGAACTTCACTGGTTTCTCGTCTCCTAATTCTTCAGTGACGCTCATCACGGGATCTAGCTACTATAACCAAAATAAGTACAACTTTGGCAATTTAGAGGTTCACAAAAATGTGTTCAGAAGTTTAGATTATACTAATGTGAAGTCCAATTTCGTTAAAAAAATGTATGTGCCATGTTTTTGGTGCTGCTGATTGTGTGTTGTGGCGCTAAACTACCCCTATTAAGTGAACTTCGTCTGCCGCCAACTCGTGAAAAATTTAGTGCGAAAACATTACAAAAATCAAACAAAATCAAAACCATGGCGTCTTGCGCTCCGCCAGGATGTTCACTTACGTCTCCCATAGAAGTTCAGAAATGGTCCGAATACGAAAAACGAACTGGGAAGAAAAATCATACAAGTCAAAAAAAAATGACGTAACACATGCATCTGGTGCTCCGTGAAGAAGTTCACATAGTGTTAGGAAGAAGTTCAGTGTTGTGAAGTGGGAAGTTCAGAAAAAACGAGAATTCTAAAACAACAGAATTATGTATATTTAAAACTGTTCTTAAACCGTAAGGAATTTCGAAAAAGTGCGTGAGATAACAAAGTTGCGGCTTTTTCATAGCTTTCCAACGGCGTATCATTTGCATCAATCCGATAAACGGTTTGAAAATGGCGACCAAAATACGGTACGAACGCGAAAATAGTGTTAGTATATTTGAAATTCTTTAAAAACCGTAACTAATTTTGAAAACCCGTGAAAATGAAAAAGTTTCGTAATTTCCATAGCTATCCAACGGTATATCACATGCATCATTCCGATAAGCGGATCAAATATCGCAATAGAAATTTTCCCGTGAAGGTGGAGAATCAGTCTGTTCCGTCAGTAAGTTCACAATAACATTAAATGAAGTTCATCAACATTACGAGGGAAGTTCAGAAGTGGTTGCAGAATAGCTATTCTATAACTAGTTTCAGAATAGCAGACCTATATATATATATATATATAATATTCATACTACACCCGGGGTAGTTACACCCACATGCGTTTCTCATGATTTAGGAGGTATCTATCATACCGAAGAGTATGTACATGTAGTATTAAGTATGTATGACTATTTAGAAAATATAGATACTACTTTATAGGTAGTATGTATAATTTTTGGACATACTCCTTTTTTACATATAAATATGACAGTATATTTAATATAATGCAAACTACATATCCACTTTCAATTTTTTTTACGTAACTTGGTATGAAGTATCTTAGATATAGTATATAAACATACTCAAACCGATAAAGTATTACATATACTTCCGTATATATATATATATGAGGTTCTAGAATAGCTATTCTATAACCCTACCTAATTGAGCACCTTCTTAACCCGACACGATCTCCGCGCAACATCTACTAAAAAAAACCGCACCGGCCCACCCCATTTCCACGACGACCTCGATCCATCCCCGCACCCACCCCCGCCCCGATCCAACCTCCTCTCCAGGACGCGCTCCCCGCCGCCGACTTCCTCCCCGGCAGCCGCCACCCTCCACGCGCGCCGCCGCCTTCATGGCGCCTCCTCCTCACCGTCTCCATGCGCCTTGCCGCCGCAGCCTCCGCGCGCGGCGCCGCCCCCTCACGGCCGCCACCACGTGCCCCGCCGCCCTCCGGCCCGCCTTCGCGCGCCTCCACCTCCGGCCCGCATCGTGCGACTCACTTCCGACCGCCGCCGTACCATGGCGTCTCCCCTTCATCCCACTTCGTCCACGAGAGATCCGCTGCCGAGAAACAACCTCCCTCCGGCGGCCCGCCCCACCGCCGACCAGCCTCCCCTTGACGGCCCGCCCGCCGCCAGCCAGCCTCCCAACCTAACCTCGGCTCCTGCTCAGCGAGGAACTCCCGGCGCCCAGGTCCTGGACTCCCAACGAGCAGGCACTGGACTGGACGCCCTCGACCTGCTCCTGGGCCTCTTGCCTGTCGTTCCCGGACGAGCACGCATGGACTCCATGGATGCGGTCTCACCTGCTCCTCCCCGTGCAGTCCGCATGGCTCCTCCGCGTGGATCCCATAGCTCGCCGACGGGATGCCCTCCGCGCGCAAAACGTGGCAGCCTGGCGGCCTTCCTCTCCCGTGCTCGATCCCCATGCCCAACTCGGGTGCGGCCACGGCCGGCCCATCCTGCTCAGCGCGGTGCTGCCCTCCTCCCTGCTTCGCATCAGGCTCTAGCTCCATGGACTCTGACGCCGGATATTGGCAGTTCGTCTTTTCTGTTGTGAAATTCAGTTCATGTGAAAATGAAGTTCAGTCAGTTTTTGTTTGCTGCAAAGTTTCCAAAAGAAATTCCTCCCCTGCTGGCCACTCCTTGGTGCCTTGTGTTCTTAATTTTATTTGTATGAAGTTGATTTTGATTCCAGTAGCAAATATGTTGGTCGCCAAAGCAGATCCCTTTGTGAACTTGTGATTTTGACTCTGAAGTCTGAACTGTAGCTTTGCAGTAAATCCCAAATTGTAACGGTTCACTTGTTTGATTTTGCGGAGTTCACTTGTTTGAAATTAGGATTTTGAGAAAAACACTCATCATAAAAAAACATGCAACAGGAAGTTCAACCTTCTAAAATTTAGAAGTTTAACGCATAAGGATACAAAGTCCACTCTAGAAAAACAATACCAAAAATCATCCAAGTCAAAAAAACACGACATAGTATGTTTGTTCGGTACTTTGTAAAAGAAGTTCACTTATGCGTATGGCAAAGTTCACAGTCTGTGACAACGAAAGTTCGGAAGTTGCTTAAGTACGAAAATTCAAGAAAATAAAAAAACGACATAAATGTTGCTCCGTGAAGAAGTTCACATACATGTTGGGAAGAAGTTCAGTGTTGTGAAGTGGGAAGTTCAGAAAAAACGAGAATTCCAAAACAACAGAATTATGTATATTTAAAACTGCTCTTAAACCGCAAGGAATTTTGAAAACATTCGTGAGATAACAAAGTTGCGTCTTTTTCATAGCTTTCCAACGACGTATCATTTGCATCAATCCGATAAATGGTTTGAAAATGGCGATCAAAATACGGTACGGTCGCGAAAATAGTGTTAGTATATTTGAAATTATTTAAAAACTGTAACTAATTTCGAAAACCTATGAAAATGAAAAAGTTTCATAATTTAGATAGCTATCCAACGATATATCACATGAATCATTCCGATAAGCGGATAAAAAATCGCAATAGAAAATTTTTCCGTGATGATGGAGAATCAGTGTGTTCCGTCAGGAAGTTCACATTAGCATTGAATAAAGTTCATCAACTTTGCGAGGGAAGTTCAGAAATGGTTTCAGAATAGCTATTCTAGAACTGGTTCCAGAATACCAAACCTATATATATATATATATATATATATATATATATATATATATATATATATATATGATATACCGTTTATGTAGGCGCTATGATATGCTATGTAGCGCCTCAGGTCAAGGCGCTACTCGTCCTGTCAACGTGGTGGCTACGGGCCCCACATTTAGTTGTGTAGCGCCTTAGCGTTAAGCGCTATGCTACATAGTGTAGCGCCTAGTGCTAAGGCTTTACACTAGGATTTGGAAATTTTCGGCCAAAATTTGATAAAAAAATTATTTTTTTCAGAAAAAATTGAAAAAAATTCAGTAATTCAAGTCCATATATATAAGTAATCGGGGAAAGTTTGAACCAATTTGGGTGGGTGAATTGAGAGAAACATTGATTTGAATGTTTAGTTTCAATTTTTAGCTAAAATTTTAAATTTCCAGAAAAATTGAAAAACTTCATATAATTCAAGTCCATATATATATATATATATATATATATATATATATATATAAGCAATCTGGAAATGTTTCAATCAACTTGGATGGGTGGATTGAGAGAAACATTAATTTTAATGTCCAGTTTCAAAGTTTAGCCGAAAATTTAAAGTTTTTATAAAAATTGGAAAATTTCTGTAATTCAAATCCATATATATAAACAATCTTAAAAAGTCTTAATCAATTTAGATGGGTGGATTGAGAGATTTTTTCGACATCCCCAGTTCCTTTAATAGTGAGACCAAATATTTGGCACAATACATCAATCCATGGGCATAGACATTTGTAGAGGTTTACACCTTAAGTGCTATTTTTTTGTAGATCAACAGCAAACGCCTTAGCCAACCCCCATAAAAAATTAAAGTTTCCACATGGAATTAATTAAAAAAATTCTAAAGACTTTAAATGTTCGGCCAAAATTGTAAGATTGCTTATATATATGGATTTGAATTACAGATATTTTTCAATTTTATGAAAACTTTAAATTTTCGGCTAAACTTTGAAACTGGACATTAAAATTAATGTTTCTCTCAATCTACCCATCCAAGTTGATTGAAACTTTTCTAGATTGCTTATATATATGGACTTGAATTACATGAATTTTTTCAAATTTTTCTGGAAATTTTATTTTTCCGCTAAAAATTGAAACTGAACATTCAAATCAATATTTCGCTCAATTCACCCACCCAAATTGGTTCAAACTTTACCCAATTGCTTATATATATAGACTTGAATTACTGAATTTTTTTCAATTTTTTCTGAAAACATTAAATTTTTGGTTAAATTTTATCCGAAAATTTCTAAATCCTAGTGTAAAGCCTTAGCATTAGGCGCTAAACTATGTAGCATAGCGCCTAACGCTAAGGCGCTACACAACCAAATGTGGGGCCCGTAGCCGCCACGTTGGCAGAACGAGTAGGGCCTTGGCCTGAGGCGCTACATAGCATATCATAGCGCCTAAGTGTTGGGCGCTACTCGAAAGAGTTATTTTGTGAAATAGTTTCGCCGTACATTTATTTTGTGAATTCCTTTCGCTTTGCGGTTATTTTCGTTCATTTTTCCGGCATGGCTTTGCCGCGCCGCCAGCACCACCAGAGCTTCGCCGCCCCGGCTGCCCGCAGCTCCGACGCTCCACCTGCCGTTGCCGGCAGCGCCGCCACCATTATCCCTCGCACCGCCGCCTCCCAAATCCCTCAGCGTCACCTCCCCAATCCCCTTGTGCCGCCTCACACGAACATGGCAACTACAGGTCAGCTCCTGTACGCGGCAACTGCAGATCGTGGGGGTCATGGGGCTCGTCGTGGTTAGCACGGAGGCCAACCCGAAAACCTACAATCCTCCCGTCCCCCCTGTTCCCCTCTCACCTAAGTTACCTACTCAACACCGGCGACCGGACCAGTTGAAGCCGACGAGATACCGGCGATATACCTCCGAGCGAGTAACCATCGCTGACGATGCAGGCACCGGATACGTCGCGCACGGCGGCAATCATCTGAAATCAATATTTCTGGGCAATATTTCCAAACTGCGGTCAAGTTCGCACTAATCTCATTTGCATCTTCTATTACTGTTTCAAGTATCTTTTGGTTTCTTTGATACAATCTTGACTTTTGTTAGCAAATGATATCTTGCATGATTTCAGAGCACCATCGTCTGTCACTGTTTATTGTTTCAGAAAGTGACTATGTAAAACAATCCCACGTGATGAATGATTTCCCTATTCTGGTGATTGATGCAAATAATTTTTTCCACCGTGGTTTCCAGTTTAAGAGGCGACCGGCAGCGACGAGGGTGTGAGCTGCTGGCAAGCGGCCGGCCGCCGGCTTGAGCGGGTAGTGTGCTCTGCGGGTGTCCTCCACTCCGTCGTGGTCGACCAGCGGCATCGGCGACGCCGTGGTTAGCCAGCTGAATCGAAGGTAATGGAGGTGTGCTGAGCGGCGTGTGGTGGCTGCGGTAGGCGCTGCGGGCGGCATCAGCAAACTTTTTGGGCATTGGAAGGCAATCATTTCAGGGAGACCTGAACACGTCGGTGGTCTTTCGTTCAGGTACGGTGACAGAACTTTCCTTTCTAGTGGATGTCTTTTGTATTCGGAACTGATGCAAATTCCATGATACTTTTCAGGGCAATGAAATGCCTTTGCCAATCAGATTCGTATGTATAGCTAGTCAACATGGAAGCAGAGAGATTAATATCCGTTCAATGCCATTGCATCTGTATTACCAATTTACTTTTCTTAGCCTAGCAATCTGAAGAAACCTTCTCAGCTGACAAGAGACTAGGAGAATCAATCATGTTCCCAGAAATCTTAAATTTGCAATGCTTCATACTCCTTTACTGTCCAGACTGAACATGTGACCCAGTGTGACAGGTGTCTCAACAACTTCGACATGCTGGGCTCCAAAAGAGGGCTCCTTGGAATAAGGTAGGGAGAGAGTGATTATTTAAATAAATACTCAAATTCCATGTGTTTTAGCATTTCTAATTATTTCTTACGTCGCTTCATTTGTATATTTTTGCAGTTCCCCCATACACCTTCTCCTGTATTTGATGAGACCCAAAGCACCATAGACATGGCACTGAAAACTTGACACAACGGTGGGAGAGCCTCGGAATGATGTTTGATCAAGACAAGGTTGTTGTGCATTTATTCCTTATCTTAACTTCATCAATTTTACATAGTCGCAGACTTTAGGCATTGATTTCTTCCTGTCCCTGTTGAACATCTGAACAACATAGCTGAAAACATTTCTAGTAAATTCATACCTTTCTTGCATAGTTTTCTCATATTTTTTTTATTCTTTTCTAATACAGACTGTGCAAGCCTGTTAGGTATATTTACCAGCTGTTTTTTACTACATAGAGCTATTTCAAATGCTTCACGGCAGTTCATGTGCACTGCAAAATTTGCACCAGCATAACCAACTTATTGTGCAATCCTTCTGTTCGAGAATAAAACAAGTCGCCTCAGCTACATATGCTTAAACAAGAAATATAATTACAATAAGATCATCCTCGTTTTCTTACTTGATTTGTTTCAGCAGTTATTATTTTTGTTTTTCGAATGCAGTCTGATGTATGTTTGTGGCAGGAAGACCACCAAGACTAGTAGGCTTAAGGTTTTGAGTCCCTCAAATAAATAAGCATTTGAGTTCCAAACTGGTTTCTCCTTTCAAGTGCCCAACTAACAAAGGAGTCTGTCATATTCCTCTTGATAGCGCCCTTGCTCTGCGTGATACCGTTGTCTGGGACGGAAGTTTGATGGAGTAAGTTTTCCTTATGCCTTGTATTTTTTCTTTCGACCTTTTGCTATTCAGTACCCATTTCAAGCTCTGGCAGTGTTCCTATCATATCCAATGCTTCCCTTGGCGTGTGCTCTCGTGGCGAGGCTTTGGCTTCATCTTTTAAGGACGACGCGTCGACATTGATAGAGATAATGAACTTTTTCACCGAGTGTCTTCGTCATGATGAGAAGCTTCTTGCGCCACAATGTAGAGGTTATAGGCTTTTCCTAAGTTGGACGCTCGGGGTATGACAATTCATGTTTGCCATTCATAACATCCTACTTCTGCTTCATGCACTTGGCTTCCATTTCCATCTCTGATATATGACTCTTTCCTTCTTTGTTATGCATTCTCTTGCTAGTCGTTGTTGAACTGTGAAGAGCTTCTACCAGGCCAGGTGTACGACAGTTCCATGGCCGTCAAATACTTGTCTGAGCATCTAAACGGAGTTGACCCTACACAGATTAAGCTGGTTAGTACTTGTAATATTATGCAATTGAAGTTAGTTTTATTCTATGTAGTACATTAATTATCGTTAGCTTGACACATAAATCTATTCAGATCCTTTGGAAATATCACCACAGCAACCACTTTTCTGTGTATTGCGTCAACCGAGTCAATACTCGCATTGATGTTCTGGACTCGATTGACTGGTACAAGAATGGAAGCTCATTTGAAAATCGAAATGACCCCGGGGGTTACAGATCGATCAAAGAGAGCGATGCTTTTCAGATATGATGGGTGAACAGTTTGAAGATTTCTCTGAATGGCCGATTTGGAGCAAGGAAGTGCCCCGACAACTTCCACTAGGCAACTCCTGTGCGTCATTCACAATGAAGTTCTTGCGCCACTATGACGGGGAAGAGAGTCAGCTTCGTTGTAGCATTGAACCGGTAATTTCAGTCATACCACTAGATTCACTATGATTTCATCCTTTGTCTTGCAAATTCTCATCATAAGTTTGTGTACTGCAGATAAAGGAGAACTGAAGAGCTCTCCTACATCATCTTCCATGACTTGAACGAAATCAGGCCTTTACCTGATTCTCTGGAGAAGTTCCGGCCCATGGAAACCTATATGTAAAAGACTTGGGCTTGAAGCTCCACTTGTGCATCCTCTCCCAAAATCGAAGTTGCACTTTTCTATATAGCCGAGTATTTCTTTTATAGTGCCCACGTCCATGTAATGTATTTGCTTATGAATGTGTCCTTTTATTGGCGTCGTCCACGAAACATACTATGTGTTGCTTGAATGATGCATGGCTTGTACGTTACCTTCTGTAATTCACGTTTATTTATGTCTCACTGTGTAACATTTTATATATGGTGTGTGACAAGATATTGTCTTTGGAAGGAGTTCTCAGTTCTGTGTTGGATCTCATATTTCTTATGTCGGCCATTTTTAGCACAATTATCTGTACCTATCAGATTAAAAAAAAAATCTAGACTGAAGGTCTCTTTGAAACTGAAGGCTCCTACCTAAAAATAGCTTAGTGGTCACCAGAAGTATATGCATTGATGTGTACATGTTTAGTTGGCAAATATGCCCTGAAATTTTAAACTTTGTTCAAAAAATATGTTAACTTGCAAAAATAGTCCTTGCTTTCTTCACTTTATAGACGTCACATGAACAAACATATATTCATGGTTTCTCTAATAGACTGCGTTTCACTAACAATGTAATCTCTATGTCAAATTTCTTACATCAGTTGCCCAAATTTCTTATGTCGGTGTGTAATAAAAGTTAAAGTAGTTATTGTTATTCATCCTCACATGTTAGTGGCCTCTTGGAATAACATGAACACCCTATCATGGGTGTCTGCCATTTTCTTCTCATGAATCTTAAAGAGCAGTCTTGAAATAAACTCACAATACCTAAGCATACTGCTTACATTCTTAGGATCATTTACGAGTCAGAATAAGTTAAAATAATTCTGTCGAATGTCACTAGTAGAAAAAGGGGCATTAGTCCCGGTTTGGTTGGGCCATTAGTCCCGGTTCCCAATCCGGGACTTAAGCTAGTCCGGGTTGGGACTCCAACCGGGACTAATGCCGGCGTCACGCGTGGCCCCTCCGCTGCCGTCGGACCCAGAAGCTTTAGTCCCGGTTCGTAATACGAACCGGGACTATTGACCGAATTTTTTTTTTTTCACAAATTTCAGAAAAAAGTTTAATTTTGTAGAATCAATAATGCTTATTCTGTAATTCATAAAAATATGAATAAAATACCAAAATGTTCAGAAAAGTAAGACCTATTTGATTATGTAAAAAAAATGAAATTAAAATACCAAAATGTAGAATCAATATGGGGAACCACTATATATTAAACATCATCATCACAAATATATTACACACACGATCGTCGTCACATCTTTTTTACACTCGATCACCTTGTAATATAAACACATCATCTTCTACTTTCCGCATATGCATTAGAATCAGTATAGTATTCTCCATTCTTATTTAGGACCTCTGCATCTATGAATCCGGCAATTTCTTCCTGGATTGCTCGTACACGATCCATTGGTAGAAGGCCGTCTCGCAACCGTTCGATCTAATTAAAAAAGTGGTCAATATATATGAATGAAACTAAACAAAATAGATGGCAATAAACAAAAATTGTGAATATTGCATACTCACTTCAAGTTGTTTTAAAATTCTGCCCTTCTCACAACACGTCTGACGAATGAACTCGCAGACGTAGTATCCACATAAATTTGTCCCCTCTGGCTGCTCCAAGCACTTTACAGGAACAAAGTTCAATAAAAATAAAAATCAAGAATTGTAATGGTATTGAAACTAGAATCAAAGAGATGATGCACGGATATAGCTAGTAGTACTTACATCTAATCTTTTAAAGTCAAGCTTCTCCGCCCAAGCACCCCTATCCTTGGCGGCTGTAGTGAATCATTTCCAAGCCCTGTCCGGCAAAGAAAATGAATAAAGGACTTATATATTAATTAATTGCTATCGATATACTGACATAATGATTGAAATTACCTCTGGAGGCATATCTGCATGCACTCCCAGTGCTCAAGGGGATGACGTCTCGAGTCCATGGCTTGTACTGTTCCTTTGTCCAGCACAATGATTAGCAGAATAAAGTGGAAGCTGCGCATGCATAAGTTATCAATTATATACTTAACATCGAAAAATTAAGCGAAATAGAATAATGTGTACAAGACAGTAACACTTACTCGAAGTTGTATGGAAATAGTATCTCTCTTTTGGTTTCGTTAAACAAGAACGCATTTACCAAGTTATTCTCTGTATCTTGGTAATGTTTAACGAGAACTTTTTCATGAACGACATTTGGGTCAATGAACCCAATGTCATAGATTTTCCTCTTCTGCATTGGAGAATCTTCATTCTGCATAATTAATATAGTGATGAGTAAGATTATAAAATACAATGAACGAGGTGAGCTAGCAAGAAAATTAATTACAGAAATAATACTTACAGACAATAGGCACTGATGATAACTTTGTCGAGGGCTTTTTGTTGGAACAACTGAAATAATTCAGAAAATTGAATCATTGTCACTCCATTTCCAGACCCGAAAGCCTTGTTATCATATTTAATATAGAGCCAATCCCCCCTCTCTTTGAGGCTGCCATGTACCAATTATGCAATCTTCGCATTTTTGTTGGTAGATCTTTGACCAACTCAGATTTGACGAGAGGACGCCTGTGCTTGTATGTGTAGTCTGCAACTTTCTGATAATCTATTCGGTCTAAGTACTGATGAATAGTCAAGCCCTGAGCAGCGTCTGCTTTTCCGAACATGGCACAATCTCAGGTGTACAAGACTTGTCGTCGATCGGAACAACGGGCCGTACTCTGCTCGACCCCGCCTCGGTATTGGAGACCAATTTGAGCGGGGCAACTGATTTTTTTTTTCTGTGTTCCGAGCTGGGGAACTGATCTTTCTGCTTTCTGTTTCGTCGCCTTATAAATAGAGCGTTCGTAGTCTGGTTCTTCCGCTGGCGGGGGTTGCTGCATATTCTTCAGCATTGCTACGACTTTGCCATGCTCTTCTGGGGTGTCGGGAAACTTTTTCGGTTTCTCCTTCAACTTAGCAAACCACGCGACCTTTTCGGCTTCTGCGTACACCGCGTTTTCCTCCGGTGTACGGTCGTAAGGTCTCTTGACCATATTCTTGTGAGGTATTTTTCGTAGGGGTGATAACGTACGTTTCGGTAATCGGTTCTTATCAAACCCCAACCTACCCGAATGCACCGGAGACTGAGGTGGCGGAGACTCACGCGGCGGAGACTGAGGTGGCGGAGACTGAGGCGGTGGAGACGGCCGCGCTGGAAACTGAGGCAGCGGAGACTCACGTGCTGGAGACTGAGGCTGCGGAGACGGCGCCTGAGGCGGCGACGGCGGAGAAGACTGTTGCGCTGGAGAGTGTTGTGCTGGATCGCTACTCTGAGGAGTCGATGGCCTTGGAAGCACGATTAATTCCTTTCGCCATAGAATGGTGTTTTTTCTGGCTTCTCCAAGTTCAACGATCTCCCCATCTTCACCTGCGGGGTGATCCAGCTTTAGCTCCTCAAATCATTTAAAAACTTCATCCACCCCGACAATAGCGTAGCCAAGAGGAATAGGGGAGCAATGGAAAGTTGGTGTAGGTCCAATAGGTACGGCATAGCCGACCGCCACCTTCATGCTTATGTTCATCACTTTCACATGTAGCACACAAGTTGTGGTCTCCGTGATATCATCCACTGGGTAGCGACGAAGAGGATCATCATCATCAACGAGCCTGCTCGAAGCCACGCTGCTTCTCCGATTCGATGGGGCGGCAGCATCGACGTGCTGCTGAGATAGGGCGAGAGTGCCTTGCTGGCTAAGTCGGTCGATTTGCTCCTGCTGCCGCTTGTACCCTTCTTCTAGCGCGCGGAGGCGGTCTGCCTTCTCGGCTTCTTCCTGTTGCTCCCTTACCTTTCTCCTCATATGACTTCTGTCGGGCCATATTTTTTGTTCCACGGGAAACCCATGTGCCCACGGCTTGGAGCCTGAGGTGCCTCGTGTTCGTCCGTTATGTTCGGGATTCCCAAGGGCGCGTGCAAGCTCGTCATTCTCTCTATCGGGACAGAACCGTCCCTCTTCAACATCCTTTACTGCTTTTCTAATGTCATCGATGGGTAGTAGAGGATTATCCTTGTGTCTTTTGTTATATATGCAGTCCCCGGTAGAAGCGTTCAGTGTGCCCCCATGCCCGCAGAACCAATTTCGGGACCGCTCGATCCATACATCTCTAATAGGCTCTGGTACAATCCCTTGATCCAGCAGGTCCTTCTCCATTTTGTCCCACTTAGGCATGGAACGGGCGTAGCCACCGGGCCCCATATTATGGTGGTACTTCTTCTTAGCAGCATTTGCCTTATTTATTTCAGACTTTGCCAGAGGTGGCTCCGATTTCTTGTACGCTACAAATTCATCCCAATAGTCTCTTATCTTCTCGTACCCTCGATCGAAATCCGGAGTTTTTCCTTTCAACACATAGTCGGTGTACAATCTCTTCTTATATTTGTTAAATAGCTCGGCCATCTTCTTAAGAGCCCACGCCTTGACTTTATCTACTAGCTCTTTTTTAAGTTTATCCATCTGCTCCTCAGATGGCCCCCCCTCCTCTGGATCCACCTCTGCCCACGGCAAGGTGAAATTATGCATGACCTTTTGAAAAATGTGTTTTTTGCCTTCGTCGCCGAGCCAGGTAAGATCACGATCCTTTGGCTTATTCCATTCTTGGATGGTGATCGGGACGAAGTCCCTAACAATGACACCGCATTGCTTCACAAACTTCTGTTTGACATCTGTTGGAGCAATGGGTTCGCCGTCTGCAGCGACCACCTCGATCCTGTACCGGACATTGTCCTCTACCTTTCTGGTTGGTCCTCGTTTCGTCCTCACAGTGGACTTGCTCGATCCGAAGGGCTAAAAGAAGAAAGACCATTAATATGTGTATATAGACAACGGAGGCTAAATTAATTAATATAAATATATATATATGCACCTCTCCGGAGTTTGTGTTGATCAATGTGGCACCCGAGCCACCGGCTTCTGCCTCGTCGGCTTCCCCCTCACCGAGTACGGCCTCTTCCTAGGCATCGGGGCCGCCGTCACCTCGGTTGAGAGACTCATCCCCCTCACCAGACTCGTTCAGGAATTGACTTGCGACATCATCGCCGCGGATCATATCCTCGAGGATATGTTCTTCATTTTCATCTCTACCGACTGGATCCATGGTTTCTGCAAAATGCGAAGGTTATTTTCGGAGCCGTCTCTGCCGTGTTGCTGCAAAATGGTACTAAAAGGAAAGGCGCGCGTTGCTGCACCCTTTGTTCCTAAGCGTCGTCGTGATATATATCACTTGAACATACAATGTTGGACTAATACAATATAAGAGACTAATATAATACAATATAAGCTAATACAAAATTAATACAAGTTTCATACAAGTTCCCTCTAATAAAATATAAGAGACTAATAAATACAATATAAGCTAATACAAAATTGATACAATATTTCTATTACACAAATATAAGAGACTAATATAATACAATATAAGCTAATACAAAATTCCTACAACCTTTCCCTCGTTCTACCGAGAAGGGACGGAACACCGGAAAACAGAAACGACAAGCATTCAACATAGCATCGTGCAATGCGCATACAAGAATGATGACATGACAAGTTACATGGATTTAAAATAAACCCTAACACCTGATAACCAATTTAAATGAGGTCCAAATATAATATTTGGGGAAAACCCCATAATTACATAAAGTGGCATTTTGGTGAATCTAGACAACTCTTAATTGAAGTTGTTCAATCATGCATGAATTTGAAATAAATAGATAGATCTAATTTTTCTGAGAATTTTAGTATTTTATTCATATTTTTCTGGTAAACAGATATTTAATTATGAATTTTACAAGTTTATACAAATTTCTGAAATTTCTGCAAAAGAATAAGTCTGACAACGGGTCCCACATGTCAGGGATTTAATAATTATAGAAAATGATTAAAATCGGTTGACATCATGCTGACGCCAGCACTGCAAGCAGCAAGCAAGGCGCGCACACGCTGGAAGATTCCGAGCGGGAGAGGACGCGCGGACGGGCGCGTTGGACGCGGCGGACAACGGCAAACCATATGGTGGCGGCGCCACCCCTTTTGGGTCGCCGGAGTAGTGACGGCGAGCTCCACCCATGGCGGCGGACGGAGGATCGCGATGACGGCGAGGTACAGAGAGAGAGGGAGAGGGCAGAGGGGTCCAGGAGGACCAGGAGCTCACCTCGAAGGCGATGAAGGGCTCGGGGAGGCCGGAGGAGGTCGGACAGCACCGAATCCGTTCGTGGCGACGGCGGCCGGAGGCGGGAGAGAAGAGCTTGATTGGGCCGGCTCCGTTCGTCCCTGCAAGCACGGCTCGAAGGGGAGGAAGAGGAGGGCGGAGGAGCAAGCGGCGGAGGAGCAGGACGGCGGCGCGGGAATTTGGCAGCCTGACGGCGTGATTTTGTTCCTCGCGCTGGTCCTTAGAAGAATGAGGAGATTTGGGGGAGGAGGAAGAAGAAGCAGTTAAACAAATAGCTTTAGTCCCGGTTCACCACCCCAACCGGGACTCAAGGGTCTTTAGGTCCGGTTGGCAGCACCAACCGGGACTAAAGACCAACCCTTTAGTCCCGGTTGGTGCCTCCAACCGGACCTAAAGACAATTTTCGGCGGCACCGAAAAGGCGCGCGCCAAAATACCTTTAGGTCCGGTTGGTGGTTCCAACCGGGACTAAAGGTATTTTTTTTAATAAAGAGTTTAAAAATGCAATAAACTTATAAATTTAATATCTTTTAATCTGTTTATCAGAAAAATACAAATAATATATCAAATTGTTCAAAAAATATAATCTATATATTTATATCAAATTCAACTTTGTTTGAGATTAAGTTTAAAAAATTGTAATAAACTTATAAATTCATTAAGACATTAGTTAAACTTATAAATTTAATATCTTTTGATCTGTTTATCAGAAAAATACAAATAATATATCAAATTGTTCACAAAAAATATAATCTATATATTTATATCAAATCCAACTTTGTTTGAGATTAAGTTTTAAATTTTTTAATAAACCTATAAATTCATTAAGCTATTGAATTATAATTAATATCTATTGATTTAATTTATATATATTAAATTCAATATCTCACTAAACTTTCAACATGAAAAGTGTTTAAATTTGAGCTTCAACGGTGCATTTGATATGCAGGCACTCACGAGCCACCGTTGGGCTGTATACAGAAATCCTTCAGGTAATCGACCAGATACGGTACAGAATGACAACAGTGGATCGGAAGCACACGGACCGTGTATTTCCTTCGAGCGCTTGTGAGCTGTTCGATCAGGGCCTTTAGTACCGGTTCGTGTTACCAACCGAGACTAAAGAATCACACGGATCGTGTGTTTCTTTAGAGCGCTTGTGAGCCGTTGGATCAGAAGCACACGGATCGTGTGTTTCTTTAGAGCGCTTGTGAGCCGTTTGATCAAAAGCACACGGATTGTGTGTTTCTTTCAAGTGCTTGTGAGCTGTTGGATCAGGGCCTTTAGTACCAGTTCGTGTTACCAACCGGGACTAGAGAAGCACACGGATCATGTGTTTCTTTCAAGCGCTTGCGAGCTGTTGGATCAGGGGTGTGTTTCTTTTGAGGGCTTGTGAGCTGTTGGATCTGCACTCCCACCTCATCCATAGGTACACCTTCTAATCGCCTATAAATAGCGATGTCCCTGCAGCGAACAGCACACAACGAGCGTCTACCTTTGCCACCGAACCCAATGGTTGGATTTAGCCTACCCGCTGGCATGTTCCCTAGCATTATTGTGTTGAATCCAACGACACTGTTGGAAACACAAGCCCTCGGGTAGGTTGAATCCAACTAATAGATTAGGGTGACACAATGATGAATTGCCGAGGAGGTGGGAGTGGTGGTGGTGGAAGTGGTAGCCATGCCCCTCGGTCGGATCCAAGCAGCTGCAAGGCTTCTTTGATGATCTGGTATATCCCCAACACTTGTTGGGATGGTTGCAGATCATTAGAGAAGTCTTGCCGCTGCTTGGATCGAATGCCCGTTTTTGTTGCAGCAGAAAGAGTGAAGCGGATATCTAGAAATCATTCAGTTCATCGACCGAATACAAATCAAACGGTTTCACCTGCATACGCCTACGGTGCATTTGATATGCGGGCACTCTCTAGCCACAGTAGGGTTGTATGCAGGTGATACCGTGTGTTTTGTTCTATCTAGAAATCCTTCAGTTCATCGACCGAATACGGTTTGTATGCAGGTGATACCGTGTGTTTTGTACACGAACTTCTCACCAGTTTTTGTCAACACTCATACATAAAAAAGTTTTGAGAACACTCATACATAAATTGTTTTATATACTATTACACTCATACTTAGATCATGATCGCTTCTTCAGGCTTAACCATGGAGTTTCTTCATTATTAAACGGGATGCTTGGGTCAGTTTTCACTGTGAATGGTGGAATTTCATCAAACTTATTATAGTCTGATGACATGTATGTCTTGTCCTCGACTCCCACGATGTTTCTTTTTCCTGAAAGAACTATGTGACGCTTTGGCTCATCGTGTGTTGTATTTGTTTCCTTATCTTTTCTTTTTTTTGGTCTAGAGCTCATGTACTTCACATAGAAAACCTGAGCCACATCATTGGCTAGGACGAATGATTCGTCTCTGTACGCAAAATTCTTGAGATCCACTGTTGTCATTCCGTACAGCTGGTCTACATTTACCCCTTCTCCATTCATGTTGACCCAACTGCACCGAAACAAAGGGACCTTAAAAGTAGGTCCATAGTCAAGTTCCCATATCTCCTCTATGTAACCATAGTATGTGTCATTTTGTCCATTCTCGTCTGTTGCATCAAAGCGAACACCACTGTTTTGGTTGGTACTCTTTTTATCTTGGGCAATCGTGTAAAATGTATTACCATTTATCTCGTACCCTTGGAAAGTCAATACATTCGAAGATGGTGACGCGGCCAATAAGTAGAGTTGATCTCCAACATCGGTGTCATTCATGAGATGTAATCGCAACCAACTGCCAAAAGTCTCCATGTGTTTTTGTTTAATCCAGGAGTCAGGCTTCCCTGGGTTTTTGGAGCGTACACTATTCTTGTGTACCTCGATATACGGAGCCACGAAGGTGGAACTTTGTAGAACTGTGTAGTATGCTTGAGTGAAAGAATGCCCGTCCCTACATATCATTGCTTTCTTTCCTAGCGTGCCTTTTCCACTAAGTCTCCCCTCATGCCGCGATTCAGTAAGACCAATCGACTTAATGTCGGGAATAAAGTCAACACAAAACTCAATGACCTTCTCTGTTCCATAGCCTTTGGAGATGCTTCCTTCTGGCCTAGCACGGTTATGAACATATTTTTTCAAGACTCACATGAACCTCTCGAAGGGGAACATATTGTGTAGATATACAGGACCGAGAATTGCAATCTCGTCGACTAGGTGAACCAGGAGATGCGTCATAATATTGAAAAATGATGGGGGGAACACCAACTCAAAACTAACAAGACATTGGGCCACATCCTTCTGTAACCTTGTCAGACTTTCTGGATCGATTACCTTCTGAGATATTGCATTGAGAAATGCACATATCTTCATAATGGGTATTCGAACATTTTCCGATAGAAGCCCCCTCAATGCAATCGGAAGCAACTGCGTCATAATCACGTGGCAATCATGAGACTTCAGGTTTTGGAATTTTTTATCTGCCATATTTATTATTCCCTTTATATTTGACGAGAAGCCAGCCGAGACCTTGATACTACTCAGGCACTCAAAACATATTTCCTTCTCTGCTTTCATAAGAGTGTAGCTGCTTAAGTAATGACGCGCTTTATCCGTATGCTTGTTGTTTGGGTCTTTCATACGCTGCTGGTCCTCCCTTGGTTCCGGTGTATCTTTTGTCTTCCCATACACGCCGAGGAAGCCTAGCAGATTTACGCAAATATTCTTTGTCATGTGCATCACGTCGATTGAAGACCGGACCTCTAGGACTTTCCAATAGGGTAGCTCCCAAAATATAGATTTCTTCTTCCACATGGGCGCGTGTCCGGTAGCGACGTCTTTCGGAACAGATTGACCGCCAGGACCCTTTCCAAAGATTACTTCTATGTCCTTGACCATACCAAATATAACATCACCATCAGGGAGGTTAGGCTTCTTCCGGTGATCTGCCTCACCATTGAAATGCTTGCCTTTCTTACGGGGTGACTGCCTGGAATAAATTGACGACACCCCAGGTACACGACCTTCTTACATTTTTCCAAATATATACCTTTATTTTTATCTAAACAGTACGTGCATGCATTGTATCCCTTGTTTGACTGTCCTGAAATGTTAGTAAGAGCAGGCCAATCATTGATGGTTACGAACAGCAACGCTCGTAGGTCAAATTCCATCAGTTTGTGCTCATCCCACACACGTACACTTGGTATGGCCTACAACTGCAAAAGTTCATCAACTAATGGCCTTAGGTACACATCAATGTCGTTGCCGGGTTGCTTCGGGCCTTGGATGAGAACTGGCATCATAATGAACTTCCGCTTCATGCACAAACAAGGAGGAAGGTTGTAGATACATAGAGTCACGGGCCAGGTGCTGTGACTGCAGCTCTGATCCCCAAAAGGATTCATACCGTCTATACTTAGACGAAACCATAAGTTCCTTGCGTCACCTGCAAAGTCCGGGAACTGTCTCTCGATTTTTCTCCATTCAGACCCATCGGCGGGGTGTCTCAACTTTCCGTCTTTCTTACGCTCTTCTTTGTGCCATCGCAACAACCTGGCATGCTCTTTGTTTCTGAACAGACATTTCAACCGTGGTATTATAGGAGCATACCACATAACCTTAGCAGAAATCTTCTTCCTGACGGGCTCGTCATCGCCCTCAACATCACCAGGATCATCTTATCTGATCTTGTATCGCAGTGCATTGCATACCGGAAATGCATCCAAATTCTCGTACTCCTCACCGCGGTAAAGGATGCAGTCATTGATGCATGCATGTATCTTCTGCACATCTAATCCTAGAGGGCAGATAGCCTTCTTTGCTTCGTACGTAGTCTCGGGCAGTTCGTTATCCTTTGTAAGCTTCGGTTTCATTATTTTTAGTAACTTTTCAAATCCCTTGTCAGATAAACCAGTCTCTGTCTTCCATTTCAGCAATTCCAGTATGGTACCGAGCTTTGTGCTGCCATCTTCGCAATTTGGGTAAAACAACTTTTTGTGATCCTCTAGCATGGCCTCCAACTTCAGCTTTTCCTTTTCTGTATTGCATTCTCGTTGTACATCGGAAATGACCCGACCAAGACCATCAACATGCTCATCTGGCGTCCGTTGTTCTTCACCTCCTTCTTCTTCATTGTCTTCCATCGCAGTATCACCGTATTCTTCAGAGAACATACGATAGTTCTCATCATCATTTTCTTCTTCATCGTCTTCCATCATAACCCCTCTTTCTCCGTGCTTGGTCCAACAATTATAGCTGGGCATGAAACCTCTCTGAAGCAGGTGGCCTTGAAGGGTTTTCGAGTAAGAGTGCTACTTAACGTTCCGATAGTCCACACATGGACAAGGCATAAAACCATCCTCTTTGTTTGTCTCTGCCACATGGATAAATTTATGCAAGCCTGCAAGAAAATCGGAACTGCGTCGATCGCCGTACATCCATCGCCGCCGGGCATCCATCTGCATATCATATAATTAAGTTTATCAAATACAATTAAAATACATGTTCAATACTGAAATGACCACCGTATATCGACACATGCAAAATTTGTATCAATTACAGATGAAATTAAAAGACAAAGCTAGGTTGCTAATTAACCTCGGTCGATCGGAGGAAAGAGAGAGGACAAAGCCTAAGGGTGGCTCGGGCACCTCATATCATTTTGTGTGAACTCAAATGTGGCTCGGGCATTTCATCGAACACCTTTAGTGCATAACAAAGGAAAACAAACTAGCACCCACCTCTCATACCTCCTAGCAGAAAAAAATAGAGGAGTAGAAGCTGGCTGCCGGCTTTATAGGCAGGGGACTATTAGTCCCGGTTCGGGCTACCAACCGGGACTAACGCTCTGCCGGAGCTTTAGTCCCGGTTGGTAGCCCGAACCGGGACTAATGCCCCCAGCCCAACCGGGACTATTGGCCCACGGCGCTGTGGCAGGTCGAACCGAGACCAATGCCTGGCATTGGTCCCGGGTGGTGTTCCAACCGGGACTAATGGCTCTCCAGCCCCCTTCCCAAAGCCTCATTTTTTACTAGTGTGTGCATGAATTACAAATCATTCCAAGAATCAGAACCAAAAATCATTCACATTCTAGTTAGTTGCACGTAGTAGCACTACTCGCTATCGTCTGATCCGCGTGATGATTCACTATCTACCTCATCATCTTCCACGAAATCATCTTCATCTTCTTCCTCCACATCATCCAGTAGACGGCGTCGAGTTCTCAGGACTCCTTTGCCTCTCACATTCCTTCCCCTGCCACCACATCAGCACCTTGTTGGGGACTTGATGAAGGCACACTATAATGTCAAGCCTTTCAATCACTTGCTTCTCATCGGTCTTGAACTTGAATGCCTCATCACCATCATGACATTTCTTCTTTCAGGTTTGTTACAAAAAATAGGCCAAATGGATGTTAAATCTGCAAGCCCAACAGAAAATAGAGATTGGACAAATAAGATTATTGTTTTAGTAATATATGAGCCAAATGTATGTGTTAGTGACTAATGAATCATACGATACGGAAAAGACAAATTGACAATTCATTTCATGATGGATCAGAAAAATAGCTAGTCAATACAGGGCCAAAACATAATACGTGATAAAAATAACTGCGGTCAAAGAGCATGATTATAAGAACGTGCAAAGAATCCTGTAAATGCTTACAAATGGAGCTGACAAATCTGTACCTCCCAGAGGCATTATTCCTGGAAAAAAAAAGGGAAGAATAGATCTACACTGCATAAAAAATCAGGGTGGTAAGACAACTACTCAGACAATAGTATGCATGACTGGCTATCAAAATTTTACCTTGGCAGCTGAAATCTAATGACAGAACTTGGATCTCTGTAACAAAAATGTACGTATGCTAGGCTTGCAGTAACGTGAATCCACACTAGTTCATGGAACCAAGGAATTGGCTAAAGAAGCTCATAAGATCGGCGTGACTATGGGGGCGTGGGGTGCTTCAAACAGGCAACAAATGCTAAAGCATTGGAGTTTTGCGAACTGTTTATGTTGACCGACAAGCTCAGAGAAATAAGGAAAAGCGTTTATCATATTATTACGGTAGTAAAAGTTTCGCTGGTTTCTGAAGTACAAATCAATATATCAGTTCAGTAATAAATAGTTAAGGGAATACTTTCAACTACCCATAGAAACGTAGAAGTTGAGATTGGAGGCCTTAACCATGAATTTATCCTCCTTGCTAGTTCTAAATGAAGAAATGGCCAGAAAGGCATAGGTGCCCACCATACCTTGCATGAAAGACCCACAACAGGGCTGAGGATGCCTGCCGCCCACAGCCACCACCCGATGCACTGCCCAACCAGGATGCCAGGATGACGATGCCAATGCCACCACCAGCCTGCAACACACCGCTCACCACAGGGCCAATTCAGCCAGTTGAGTAGGACGCCACGAACTAAACCCCCGACCATAGCAGAGCACAACTTCTTTGTAAATGTAAGAAGACCTTGGTACATTTAATAGAACAGGATAATACAGCATCAAGAATATATGAGCCTACAAAAAACATAAGGAAATATAGTTCAACGAAAAGCATCATAAATTACCCTCAGAATGTTTGGTCCAGGAAACGAGCACTCTATGGAAAACTTGAAACATACTCTGCAATTTGTATATAGTGACTAACTGGAGATCATTGACACAATAAGCCCATATTTAAATCCAAGCTTACTGCACCAAAACACTACAACTAGTTGATATCTGAAGCTGAAATTCCAAATATCAGACCGACATGCACAATTCTGATTGCCGGTTACTAGCAGAGCACATGGGAGAGCAAATCAATGGAATTTCTCAAGCCTATCAGACTAGTGAAGCCCCATAATTTCTTTTTCACATGCTAATTATTAACTGGAACAAAAACTAACATTTAGTTGGTACAGGTGAGGCAAGATGACATCTAGCATTACTTGCATACAGCTTGCAACATGCTCAGACAATTATCTGAATGTGAGAAACAAAATACCAAAAATATCAACACTAAATCATAAAAAATCCACTTAGTTGCCCCAAAAACGTTGCAGATGCAGAATCCTTTGTTCCAAGAATTGTAAATACATAGATTGCAGGAACTTTGAAGGAAGCAAAGAGCTAACTACAGCTAGTGTCACTCTGAATTGGAAATGCATCTGACCGAAATAATATCCATCAAGCAGCTAGCGTCACTCTAAATGGTGCCTCATTAGCTTGGTAAAAAGAAAGAAGGACGAACCGCCACCGTACCTTTTACGTCGAAGCCCACCGGCATGGTCTGCCTGAAGCTGTGTTGAGGCTGCCCAGCCGCTCACCAAGATGATGATGCCGCCCAGCGCCGCCCGCAGCCACCGCCCGCGGCGCTGCTCGCCGATTCCACGTGCCGACCACGATCTGCCCGCAGCCACCGCCCGCCGCGCTGCTCGCCGGTTCCACCTGACGACCACGATGCGCCGGCAACCACTGCCCGCCGCAATCCAAGATGAATTTGAGCACCAAAATACAGAAAATACCACCACTATATCATAGCAAAAGTCCTGTCAGATGCCCAAAAATGTTGCAGATGAAATATCATTTGTTTCGAGAATTATAAATGCACGGATTGCAAGAACTTTACAGGAAGCGAAGAGCTAATTCAAGGGGAAAATGCATATAGTATAGATAATGTTCACAGGCAGCTATCGTACCTTTACGGAACCCGGCGGCGTGCTCCGCCCGAGCAGTGACGAACCTGTGCAGCCACTCACCAAGATGCCGATGCGTCTCCCGCAGCCACCGCTCCACATGCCGTCGGGTCCACATGTCGCTAGCCTACCCAGCGAGGCCGCCCGCCACCAACATCCCCAGCTGCAGTCGCCGCCCCCCGCCGCAATAGCCAGCTGAAATCGCTCGCCGCTCGCCTGGAGCCGTCGGGATTCGAAATATCACGCCGCGCACCAGGCCTCGATTAAACCCAAGCCAGAAAAACTGCAGGCGTCGTGGGCTAGCTCCTTATTAACCCACGAGCCCACGACTAGGGATGAAAACGGAGCGGAATCTTTCCGACCTTTCCGCGGAAAAACGGAAACGGAAGGGAAATATGGATACGGAAACGGAATTTCGTAAAACGGAAACGAAAACGGAAAAATTTATGCGGAAACGAAAACAAATACGAAATAGCGTATTCCGGCGGAACTATCACGGAAATGGAATTTCCGTTTCCGGTAATACGGAACTTTCCGTTTTGTTGTCGATGAACACATTTAGACCCAACCAGAAACCATGTTTAGGACGCACGTATACTTGCATCTCATGGCCTCTACGGTCGTTCCCAATTCCCAGTTTGCCAATTCACCATCTCATTAGGGTTAGAACGATTCACAATTGTTGTTTGTCAAAGTGCTTGGTTAGTTCTTAGTTACTTATATTAAGAGTTTCTTTATGTGTGATTTATCTTATAAAATTGATCAGTTTGTCATTTCACTCGAGTTTTTGAACATTATTCAAGGGGTATTTTGGTTCCGGTAAATATCCGTTTTATGTTCTGTGTCCATGCCGTATTCGATCTGTATTTGTTTTCGGCAACATTTGTTTTCGTATTTGTTTCTGGTGTTTCCGTATTCGTTTCCACTTCCGTAAAAAATATGGAAACAAATGTGGCGCCACTAAGTTCCGTCCGTATCCGCTCCGTTTTCATCCCTACCCACGACCATAAAAAGAAGAAACCGACGACGTAAAAATAAAAATGAAAATACGTCAACACGAGACGGTGGTGGGGGCTTTGTTGGGTCGCGGCAGGTTCGGTGGAGGAGGGCTGTCGGGCACGGTCGATCGACCCGGGTGCAGAATTACTTATTCTGCACCCAGAGGTATAATAGAGCTATATATATATATATATATATATATATATATATATATATATATATATATATATATATATATATATATATATATAGGTCTGCTATTCTGGAACTAGTTTTAGAATAGCTATTCTGGAACCACTTCTGAACTTTCCTTGCAATGTTGATGAACTTTATTTAATGGTACTGTGAACTTTCTGACGGAACAGACTGATTCTACACCTTCACGGGAAAATTTTCTAGTGCGATTTTTGATCCGCTTATCGGAATGATGCATGTGATATACCGTTGGATAGCTATGGAAATTACGAAACTTTTTCATTTTCACGGGTTTTCGAAATTAGTTACGGTTTTTAAATAATTTCAAATATACTAACACTATTTTCGCGTCCGTACCGTATTTTGGTCGCCATTTTCAAACCGTTTATCGGATTGATGCAAATGATACGCCGTTGGAAAGCTATGAAAAAGCCGCAACTTTGTTATCTCACGCACTTTTTCGAAATTCCTTACGGTTTAAGAGCAGTTTTAAATATATATAATTCTGTTGTTTTAGAATTCTCGTTTTTTCTGAACTTCCCACTTCACAACACTGAACTTCTTCCGAACACATAAGTGAACTTCTTCACGGAGCTCCAGATACACGGGTTATGTCATTTTTTTGACTTGTTTGATTTTTTTTACCTATTCGATTTTTCGAAACCATTTTTCCGAACTTTGTTGATAGACCATTTTTTCTGAACTTCTAACAATACGGAAGTGATCTTTCTACTAATTTTTGATAGTTTTTCTTCAAAAAAGTTAACATCAGACTTTATTGGTTGTATACAGTGAACTTCAATGTTGGACAGTGTGAACTTTATTTTTTCACATAGTGAACTGTCGAATGTTGATTTTTTATCATAAAATTATATGAACTTCGCACTAATTGAACTTCTCCGAACATTAAAATTGAACTTCACAAGCAAAGCACCATTTTTTTTAGGCTGGGAGAACTCACATATTGTAACTATCAATTCCAGATTTACTATTTGAGTATTGCTGAAAAGCCATTGAAGCTTCACAAGGAGCAGGGAAGTGATGTCCTCCGCATTTTTTTACTGAACTTTCTGTGACGAATCCCTGAACCTTTCTCTAAGAAACAATGAAAATGCGAACTTTTTACACGGTCGAAGTGAACTTCAAAACTACTTAAATCATGCGAACTAAACTGAACTTCAGAAGTGACCGACAAAAGAAAGTGAACCCCTACGGTAGACAATTTTAACTCCTCCAATAAATAAAAATAAACTTCGTTAGCATATTAGCATAAAAATTGTTGCGAGTTCCTACAGGCACCGTGCACCTTTACCAGGGAACCCAAGACAAAGTGATAAGAACTGTAATTTTACACGTATGGAAATGGTCACGCGAAGTGAACTTGACATGACGAGTAAACTGAAACTGAGTCTACCACCGAGCTGAACTTTTCAGTAGCAGTACATCACCATAGCAGCAATAGTTTGTTCATTCTGAAATCAGAGACAACAGCAGGGAGTGGCTCTCCGTTGACTACCACGTGAGTTCGATCCAAGATTCAGTGGACAGCCAGGCTCCCCGCGGTGGACACCCAAGCCTCCTGCGATGGATTTCTGCAGCCTACCCGATGGTGAACTTCTTGACATAGCAGGCGCGTAGCAGCTTCAAAGGCGCCGACCGCGCCAGCCAGCAGAACGGGGACGGGCGGGGCAGTCTGAGCCAATGAGCAGCACGGAGGCGGGGAAGCACTGGAGTGCACCGGGCGGAGGCATGGGGGCACACCTCGGAGGAGCACGGCGGCTCGCCTGGGACGAGCGCCGTGGCGTGCTGAGGAGGAGCACAGCGGCTCGTCGGGGAGGAGCACCGGGGCGCAGGACGAGCGCGGCGGCTCGCCGGGAAGGAGCATCAGGGCGTGTGGTGGAGGAGCACGGCGGCTCGTCGGGGAGGAGCACCGGGGCTCACCGAGGAGGAGCACGGCTGCTCGCCGGGGAGGAGCATCGGGGCGCGCCGAGGGAGGAGGTAGGTGGTGGGCATGATGGGGAATTTTGGATCGTGGGAGTTGTCCGTGGATGCGGGGAAGAAGGTGGTTTGTTGGGTATCTAATCGGGATAAGAAGCTGGTTAGGTGGGGTATCTAATGAGGATCAAAAGGTGATTAGAGGGGTTCTAGAATAGTCCTGCTATATATATATATGAAGCTCGAATGGGGCACCATGGAGTCTGGGCACCATGCATAAGAACCGTCGGATTAGGTATCTGAATAGAGGCTCTGCAATGGTGTCTGGTTTACCGGGTCGACCCGTTACCATGGGCAATTAAGGGAAACATTATGCCGTATGTGCGGAGAGAGGATGGAGTTTCGGAGTATTAAATGCTGACCATTTAATAGACGACTGCTAATGAAAGGTGATTAATCGTGATGTTGGTGGAAACAGTTGACTCAATTGGTGGACCACACATTGTTATTTTTGACTAACGTATCTTGGAATGCATACCCAGAAATTGTGGACGAGTTGTCTAGCATTAATGACCGGATGATTGTAATTTGTCCTAATTAATTGTTTGATTGATTTCTAGTTAGGGTACAGGATCGTGCGCACTGGATACCTCAAAAATCTTCTACTACATGATACCCAGAAATTGGGTTGCTTTTTAAATAACTTCTTAACTCTCGGTTTAATAGTACTGAATTACATGATAGGTAGTTTGCACGTCTTGCAGACCTTGCCAATCTTGGGCCTCGTTGAACTCTCTAGATTCGAAGGGCAACGAGTTCTGTAATGTCCTTTTTTCTTGCAGAACAAACATGTCCTCTTCTTGCGTGTTCCACCCCCAATTTGTTTCTTGTACCTTGATGTCCCTGGGTTCAAATAAACATCTGGTACTCAGAGTTGTGGGTATGTTGATATCACATACTTAATTTATAAAAGTCAGAGCTATAAACTGTGATTAGCTTGTGGTATGTTAAGTATATGTAGGTATCGATGCATACTCAGTTTCAGAAAAATAACAATTGATACACGGAATGGGCAGTCATTACGGTTAAGATCGTGATTTTGGGGTATGTAGGCGCGAGAACTGGGTATGTTCGTATGTTAATACCTAGTACGAAATGTCAGAGGCGAGTCGGAGGCGCGGCTCGGTGTTATATGAGCTCGTCACGGTCAAGGGGGCGCTAACGGATAGCGCCGCCGAGAAGCTTATATGTATTTATGAATATTGCATATTCGTGTCGTATGATACCCACTTAAAAATGAAACTCGGTTCAAATAATCATCCGATACTCAGAGTTGTGGGTATGCTGATATCACATATTTAATTTGTAATATACCCCGAATTGGTAAGTCGGAGCTATAAATTGTGATTAGCTTGTGGTATGTTAAGTATATGTAGGTATCGATGCATACTCAGTTGTCGTTAAGTATTGGTTGTGGGCACAGGAGACAGCCATTATCAGTACCATGGAAATTTTAAGAAGAAAACTTATTGTATTTATTACATAACACTCTCTTAGTAGAGGACATTGTTCCAAAAGAAAAACATTGAAATTATTACATAGGCATTTCTTAATATATGGAAGATAACTGTAGCCAACGTCAATCTCAGTTCCACCAATGTCCATAGGTGCAGGGGCGGAGCTCCTAGTAGGGTAAGGTAGGGTGGCCGCCCTAGCTTGACTTTTAACAAAAATATTTAGATGTGCATGCTTTTCTGAACAATTTGAGTGATCGTACATTAAAACGGACTCCATATGAGAAAGCTATGTTTGTTTTAGTCAACGTTACAGAAATCCGGTTCCGAAGTGAAAAAAGGGAGTTGGTCTAGTCTATATCTAACAAAACCGAACAATGAACAATGTTCTAGGTGGGGGTATTTAAGTAGGATTTTAGAGTATTTTGGCCAGCTTATGGGGAGGCCACAATCAGCTTTAGTTATATAATGAATTATATTATACGATGCTTTGAATTTGTATATTTGTTGATCTAAAAAAAGTATTGTGTTAGTTCAGTCAATGTTTTTCTCAACAAGTGAGGACACATGTTTACTCAAGTGGAAAAATGTTGGTTGACAGCTCTTATAAAATGTCAGTTTGCACAAAAATGACATAATAATTCTAAATTTTGATGGAATGGTAACAAAAGGGGGGGTCAAGAAAAGAGCAAGACATATGTTTATTCTTGATTATTTTACAGTGTGGACCTATAGACTATATTAACATTGATTTGACCATCGCTTAAATGAACTATTTTTAGAATTCCTTCAAAACTTCTCTTGTATTGAATATTTTAGAATTTTTTATTTTGAAAATTGTCTTGCATTTAACAAAACATGTCAAATGAATAACTTTTTGATACAATGTCAAAGAGTTTCCTTTGTTGCAACCAATAAATGCACGAGATGTTGAACTAGTGACTTTATTATATCTACGAACCATATAAAAGTGTTATCATAGATAAATTTGATGTTTACATGTTGACTTATTGTACTCATACATATGTCTTTACTTTATATGTTGTACATGTTTGAAGTGCGATAAATCTATCCAACTAATTGACCATAAATTTTTGTTATCCAAGAATTTGAAAAGAGACTTCAGTCTAATTTAAGGACATATAATTAATTTGTGCTTTAAGCCACCTCGCTTTTTTTCTAGAGTGAACTTTGATGATATTTGATTAGTTAAATACACAACTATCCCCATTGATTAATTTTAACTGGTTTACACAATTAAAACTTACATATTCATAAAAATATATTTTACAGCTTACCATGGGGGGGGGGGCGATTGCCCCCCCCCCTCCCCACACGCTCTGCGTCAAAATAATTCTAATTAAGCAGTGATATATGTTTCTGACTCCGACATACCTAAATTTTGAACCGTCCTTCGCCACTGCATAGGTGTGGCGCCTCATATGTATCACAATGTGTATTGCCTCATCAATTCTTGCACGAATGAATGGAGAGACGCAACATTCTCTTTTAATGTGAGGAAGTCCATGAGAATCTCGGTTCTGGCATTATCCATGCAATCCTGTGTGGACAACCAGAAAAAGAGAGTAACCAACAAGAGCATGTGGGTATTCAGGCTAGTACGAATGGGCGTGCCAGACTTGCCGAGTTGAGTTGTCTGGTACACACAGTCCCGTTCCAGTTCTTCATCAACTCTAAAGTGTACACGCCACTTTTGACTCTTGAAAATTATATGTCCAAGATAGACAATAAGAACGCTAAGTATTTAAATTTAATGAAAAAAACGTTTGGTACAAAAGTGTCATACTCAAATGACTGTGTAGGCACAACAGGTTCCTTGTAATCCCACTTGGTCACATCTTCGGTCCGGTCAGGGAAGAACAATGACAAACATTCCTGCATAGCTTGAGCAAGCATGGGTGCAATAGTTTTTCCACCATTATAAAATAATAATACCAGGTATGTGATGCATTAGAAAAAGATGAGTAGCAGAAGAGCACTTACATTTTCCTAGGCTCTGGGTACTCTCGTTTGAGACCAGAAACATGTTTCAGTTCACCTTTGCTGTTTTCAATATACATGTCCTCCAAAATAGTGAAACTTGATGCAGCGATCTCACGGGAAAGCGAACGCGGTGACAATTTTCCACCAGCTTTGTATAATATGAACGCGGGAAAGCACACTTCTGTAGCCTGGGCATTTAGATACCTACATTTAAAAAACAAATTGATTGAAGGAACGTAAATCTGAGAAAAAGATCACCAAGAATGTACGTGCGGAAGGAATAACGACGACGACGATGACGGCATCGCCGACGGTGGCGGCGGCCACGATGTTCATGAAAAAGATCACCAAGAATGTACGTGAGGAAGGAACTACATACCTCGGGCCACAAATCGATTGAAATCAACGCTGGCAAAACTCGGCCAAGCACACCCTCTAGCTAGCTCATGACGTGATGATGGATTCGTAGCTAGCAAGGTGAAGCTGTGATTGTGGAATGATTAATGCGCATATAAATAAGAGGGCCCGAGATACCTCATTTTTGGAAGGGATCTCACGCTGACAATTTTTCAGCAGGAATCACGCACACAGATAAAAAAGGAAGGCGTCATTAATTGCTGATTGGTTTTATTTGGAAAGATCCCACGGTTCAAAAAAATTCAAACATGTTGACCATGCAAATAAACGGGTTTTAAGTTGTACTAGCGGGTTTTATTCAGCTCACATACCCGGATTTGTCACATGGCCTAACGATCACGATCAATCAATCCTACGGCTGGTGATCTGGGAGCCCATACACCATGGAGTCCCTGTTAATTTGCATGTGGTCAACATAATAAGCAATTCTTCTTATATATATATATATATATATATATATATATATATATATATATATATATATATATATATATATATATATATATATATATATGTCAGCTATTCTCGAACTAGTTCTAGAATAGCTATTCTAGAACCAATTGTGAACTTCCGTGGCAGAGTAGATGGACTTCATTCAATCGCTTATCGGAATGAGACATGTGATATACCGTTGGATAGCTATGGAAATTACGAAACTTTTTCATTTTCACAGGTTTTCGAAATTAGTTACGGTTTTTAAAGAATTTCAAATATACTATCACTATTTTCGCGACAGTACAGTATTTTGATCGCTATTTTCAAACCATTCGTTAGATTGATGCATATGATACGCCGTTGGAAAGCTATGAAAAAGCCGCAACTTTGTTATCTCACGCATTTTTTCGAAATTCCTTACGGTTTAAGAGCAGTTTTGAAAATACACTATCACTATTTTCGCGACCGTACGGTATTTTGATCGCCATTTTCAAACCATTTGTCGGATTGATGCAAGTGATACGGCGTTGGAAAGCTATGAAAAATCCGCAACTTTGTTATCTCACGCAGTTTTTCGAAATTCCTTACGGTTTAAAAGCAGTTTTAAATATACAAAATTCTGTTGTTTTAGAATTCTCATTTTTTCTGAACTTCCAACTTCGCATGTGTGAACTTCATCCCGACAAATATGTGAACTTCTTCCCGACACGTATGTGAACTTCTTCACGGAGCACCGGATGAACGTGGTACGTCATGTTTTCGACGTGTTTTGATTTTTTTACCTATTTGATTTTCGTACTCGGACCATTTTTGAACTTCCCTCTGTCACGAAAGTGAACTTTTGTGTGAGACGTAAGTGAACTTCCTAACGGAGCATCAGACAAGCGTATTATGACACAGTTATTTGATTTTTCGTAATGTTTTCCATACTGCATTTCACATCCTTATATGTCCTTTATATGTTAGGGATGAACTGAACTTCACGGAAGAGGAAACCAAACCGATCGAAATAAATAAAGTGAATTTTTGACAAAAATGAACTTCTGTTTTTTCCTTACTATTGTTCGCTGGACTTCGACAGATTTGGTAGGTGAACTTCTAAATTTTGAAAAGCGAACTTCGACGGCATGCAGGTGACATTTTGAACTTCCACGACTAAATAAGTGAACTACAAAGATTACGACAAATGAACTTCGTGAACTTTCACAGTGAAAAAGGCCAAGCACCGCCGTGAACTCTCGAAACAATAGAAGTGAACTTTCTCATGTAACCAAAGTGAACTTCATTTTCCAATCACACTTGTAGATTCAGAAACCAAGAGCACATCATGCCTATATTGGACTGTCGTGAGGCCTGTTTTTGCTGAACTGTTGCTGCAACACCTACTTTGCTTCGGAGCACATCGTGGACTCTCAATGCGGAGAGATGCAGAGGCTGGCACGACGGCAGCATGGCCTCAGTGCGTCAGCAAGATGCAAGAGAGGACGGGGCGCTGGAGTGGCCGACCGATGCAGGGAGTACGGGCCGCGCACTGGGGGTCCGGGGGCTACTCGCTGGGATGCGCCACCGGCACTCCGAGGGAGGGGAGGCTGCAGCGGCCCGTCTGGTTGAGTGGAGGCCGTGGGAGCGAGCTTTGACAGAGGGGAGGCCCTGGCGGCGAGCTCCGGTGGATGGGAGGCCCTGGCGGCGAGCTCCGACGGAGGGAAGGCCACGGCGGGGCGTCAGGTGGAGCGGAGGCCACGGAGGCGCGAGGTGATGAGCTCGGGGGGGCGCGCTGTCGGTGGGGATCTGGGGCTCCGTGGCCAAGGAGGTCGCCCACGGTGGCGGCGGTCCAACGCAGGACTGGCGAGGGGATGGGACGAGTGGAGGCGGAGCAGGTGAGGACAGGGCACACGTGCGGCGGCGGAGCTGGAGGGAAGCCGGCGTGGGGCGAGTGGCGGCGGAGCTGGAGGGTAGCCGGCGTGGGGCGAGCGGCGACGGAGCAGGTCGGGCCGAGGAAGCACGAGGGTCGCGCGGCGACGGGGATGGAGAGCGCGGGGTCTCGGGGACGTGCGACGACGGCCGGCGACGGGGAAGCGGGAGGGAGGTCGCCACGCCGACGGCCGGGAAGGAGGCGGGGATGGGGAGGCCGGGTCGGTGGACGGGTTCGATCTGGAGTTGCGGGGTGGGTGCGGTAGAGGTGGTGGGGTCGGTTGGATTTGTTCGGGATAAGAAGGTGATTAGGAGGGGTTCTAGAATAGCTATTCTAGAACCTCTTAAGGGGGGTTCGAGAATAGTCCTGCTATATATATATATATATATATATATATATATATATATATATATATATATAACTCAGCTAAAAATGAAACTATTCCTGTTTAAGCTAAACAGGAACTTTTTGAGCCTTCTCGGATATGCTAAGTGAATCTTAACTCTACTTCATGTGAACCTTCTGACGGAACCCACGAAATTTCTCTTTTCATGGACAGTATTTTTAACGTGAATTTTGAACCCCTTATCGGAATGACGCATGCAATATACCGTTGGATAGGTACTGAAATTGCGCAACTTTTTCATCATTACAGGTTTTCCAAATTCGTTACGGTTTTAAAACAATTTTAAATATACGAAACATAGTTTTCCTGAACTTTTCCGTTTTTGCACCGTATTTCGGTCGCCATTTTCAAACCTTTTGTCGGATTGACACAAACTATACACCGTTGGAAAGCTACGGAAAATGCGCAACTTTTCTATCTCTAGACATTTTTCGATATTCGTCGCGGATTAAGAGCAGATTTGAAAATACATGATATGATTTTCTGAACTTTAATTTCGGGCGGACAGTAATTTGGCAATTAGTTTCAAACCGCTTATCAGAATTTAACCAAATGATATGACGTTGGAAAGGTATTGAAAAGGCGCAACTTTTTTGTTTTAATCATTTTTCCAAATTCCATACGATTTGAGACTAATTTTAATTTACCAAAAACGTCAAAACATCTTATCACGGGAAAGATTTTGAAATTGACATCGTTTTGAGTCTCGAGTAGAGGGTGGTGGCAACTAGGGTCAAATTAGACTCACCTAGTTGCTAATTGCATACGGAGGTGGTTGATTTGGAAAAATAAAACTTATAGGGATGATTTTTATGTGTAAAATTTCCGGCTCGGTAAAAACAGAGGACTGAACTGTTTTGAATATGCGTTTGAACTGTTTTTTATGTGTTAGTGAACTTTCAATCGCAGTGTATATTATGTTTTTATTCATGTATTATTTATTTCATAGTTTTTAAACCGTTTGTCGAAATAATACAAATAATATACCGTTGAAAAGCTGTGACAATTATTTATCTTTTCCATGTTGATCAATTTTGGAAATTACTTATGATTTACGAGCAGTTTTAAATATAGTAAATTCTGTTTTCTTTTTAAATTCTACGTGAACTTTTTTCTGAACTGCACGTGAACTTGTTTTCTGAACGAAGTGAACTTTTTTCCTGAACATAGTAAACTTTTTTTCTGAAACTTTTTTTTCTCAACGAAGTGAACTTTTTTCCTGAACTTTTTTTCCTGAACGAAGTGAACTTTTTTCCTGAATTTTTTTTTCCGAAACTTTTTTCTGAACGAAGTGAACTTTTTTTCTCAACATAGTGAACTTTTTTTCTCAACGAAGTGAACTTTTTTCTGAGCGAAGTGAACTTTTTTGTCCGAAACTTTTTTTGAACGAAGCGAATTTTTTCCGGAACTTCACACGAAATCTTTTTTTTGAACGAAGCGAACTTTTTTTCCGAACTGCACATGAACTTTTTTTCTTTACGAAGTGAACTTTTTTTTTCTCAAAAATATGAACTCCAGTTTTACTTTGAAATGAATTTTGTTTTTTTGCCACGAATAAAAGAAAAAACAGTTCAGATCGGGGATTATGAGTGGATGAAGTGACTGCAAAATTAGCAGTGGAGGTGAACCTTCATTTTAAACTTTATGAACCTTCATTTTAGACTTTGTGAACCTTCATTTTAAGTTTTATGAACCTTCCAGTAAAAAATTTTACAGGTAGGAGAGCAGTTCAAACAACCCAAAATTGATAGTTTACATCACACGCAGTAGCTAGTTTGCATCACACGCAGGCAAAGAGTGAACCGACTTCTCCGACAAAAAATTTGAACATCACAAACAACGCTATTTTTCTTTTTTCTCCAACAATTTTTTGTGCTTGTTTTTTAAGTGAAACCACCTGGTTGATATAATGAACTGCCCACAAATAAAAAGTGAACCTTTTTTGTGCCGACGAAGGGATGCTAGCAGGTGTTGGGCCTAAGAACTGAACCTTTTACTTTTATTATGAACTGAACTTTTTTTTTAACTGAGAAGTGTACTGCTCGTACATCCAGAAATTTTTGCTCATTTCTTAATATATTGAACTGCTATTAAGCAAAGGGTGCACTTCCAAAACTTGGAAAAATCACACAAATATTAAACGGGCTTCTCACATTCTTCAAACATCAGGTAGAAATACAATTAAATACATCAAACAGCAGGTAGAAATACAATTAAATACAACAACGATGGAAGTACTTGGGTAGTGCATGATGAATCACCACCGAGCGCAGAAGTCCCAGGAGCTCGATTTCAGGCACATTCCATTGCGGGGATGACTCCAATCAAACAGGCGGAAGTGGTAGCTCGTGACTGTAGCAACATCACTGGAATTTGCCACAAGCAGCAATAACTGAATTTGTTTCTACACACCAAAAAACCAAGTCTCTGAACTTCTTTTTCGGGGCACCATATCAGCAGGTCAGGCCAGCAACACCGTGGCCGGCTCCAGAGCCATCGTCGGCGCGGTGGGAGGCCATGGGCCGGCGAAGTGGGAGACCGGGGGGAGCGCTGGGAAGAGGCTTCGACCTCCCTGGCGGCGGCAGTGCAGGGGCCTCAAACTCCACGGGCGGCAGCGCTGCGAGGCCCCTTGACAGTAGCAGGCATGGAGCAATCCAGGCCGGCGAAGGCGCACATGCAAATGAACTGTTTTAGACACATGTGTGAACTTTGTTCCTGTCGGTTGCCGTACAGTAGCAGGCGACGGTGGAAAAATGCTCCGGGAAGAATGCTGCCCTGTGTGGACTCCACGTCCGGCAGAATTCAGAGAGAGAAGCGGTGCAGTTCAGATAGCTTGAGGGCTTGTGTGGCGTGCTCGAGCAAGGGAGTCTAGACTAGAGGAGGCGCCATGGAGCAGTTGTGTGGTGGTCTGGTAGGCATGGAGGAGGTCCGCGTCGGCGCGTCGGTAGATCCAGAGTCAGCGCCGCTGCGGCGAGGTGCTGCTGCCGTGTGCTGCCGCTGGACCACCGTCGGGTTCAGATGTGGTGGAAAAGAAGCTCAGAAGAGGGCACATGGTAGCATGATGCGAGGAAGTCGGTCGCCGCATGTGTGGAGCTCCGGCAACCAGCTTCGGCCGGTCCTGGGACTCAACGGAGGCATCCTGGAGCTCGGCAGCTCCTCGGATTGGGTGGCGTGGGCGACGCGCGATGGTGGTTGGATGGAGCGGAGCTCAGTGGAGGTTCACCGGGGCGGCGCGTGGGGGTAGTTGGCCAGCTTGGGGTGCGACTCTGGACTGGTTGGCCGGCGCTGCAGGTAGCCTTCCCGCGGCGGGGACCAATGCGGCGTTGGGAACGTCCATGGCGGCGGGATCTCATCGGGCAGGAGGTCGAGGGGGACTCGCCGGTGGTAGGATGAGGGCGGCGCGCTGGCAGAAGGTGGTCTTGTCGGAGTTCCTTGCCGTTTCCGTCGCCGGCTCCCTCACGTCGGCCGCGGCCGCCGCTCGCTCGCCGGCGCCGGCAAGACAGAAGGTGGTGAGAATCGGAGGGAGGAATCTCTGCGCGTCGGGGGAGTGTCGGGATGGGGGAGTGCGGGTTAGGACTTGCTTCCTTCCCTAATTAGGAATAGTTCCTACTTAAGCTAAATAAGAATCTCTTAAGATAGGTTCCAGTTAATTTATCTATATATATATATATATAGAAACCCTATTCAGCACCCAGGGTGCATAATATCTTATTTTGCACCCGTTGTTTTTTTACGTTCTTTTATTTAGAATTTATGTTTGATATACAAATAATTACATTCATATAGTCCCACAACAAAAAATTGACATAAAAATTACATTTTATGAGTCATAATAGTGTAAAAATTATAAAAAATGCATATTTTACGTTTATTTTTTGTACGTCATGTAAAAAAAAAGTTTTACGTCATATCAATATTTTTTTACGTTCTTCTTGACTTACGTAGTAATACAAAATTTACGTGATGTAAAAATCATTTATATATATATATATAAGTTATTCTACACCCACCCCATATCTTCTAAACCGTAAATGATTATTACGTCACGTAAATTTTATATTACCTCGTAAGTTAAGGAGAACGTAAGAAAATATCGACATGACGTAAAACTTTTTTTTACATGACGTAAAAAAATATGTCGTAAAATATGCATTTTTATGGTTTTTACACTATTATGACTCATAAAATTGCATTTTTTATGTCAATTTTCATTGTGGGTCAATATGAATGTAATTATTTGTATATCAAACATAAATTCGAAATAAAAGAAAGTAAAAGAAACTTAGGGTGCAAAATAAGTATTATGCACCCTGGGTGCTGAATAGGGTGTATATATATATATATATATATATATATATATATATATATATATATATATATATATATATATATATATTCTGGAACCACTTCTGAACTTCCCTCGCAAAGTTAATGAACTTCATTCAATGTTAATGTGAACTTCCTGACAGAACACACTGATTCTCCACATTCACGGGAAAATTTTCTAATGCAATTTTTGATCCGCTTATCGGAATGATACATGTGATATACCGTTGGATAGCTATGGAAATTACGAAACTTTTTCATTTTCATGGGTTTTCGAAACTAGTTACGGTTTTTAAAGAATTTCAAATATACTAACACTATTTTCGAGACCGTACCGTATTTTGATCGCCATTTTCAAACCATTTATCGGATTGATGCAAATGATACGCCGTTGGAAAGCTATGAAAAAGCCGCAACTTTGTTATCTCAGGCATTGTTTCGAAATTCCGTACGGTTTAAGAGCAGTTTTAAATATACATAATTCTGTTGTTTTAGAATTCTCGTTTTTTCTGAACTTCCCACTTCACAACACTGAACTTCTTCCGAACACATAAGTGAACTTCTTCACGGAGCACCAGATGCATGTGTTACGCCATTTTTTTTTTGACTTGTATGATTTTTGCTGGTGAACTTTTGCGGTTTTCTTAAGTGAACTTTTGCGGTTTTCTTAAGTGAACACATAAGAAACTTCTTGAAGGACCATATTTTTGTTGGTGAAATTTTGCGGTTTTCTTAAGCGAACTTCTGTTTTCTGTATAGTGAACTTCTCATATTTCTTTTAACCTTTCAAATCTGAACATGTACATGAAAAAGCTATGTGAACTTCATAAGGAGGAAAACTGAACTTTCATACATAAACGGTGTGAACTTCTCAAAAAAATTGTCCTACCCATTCACAAAAACAGAACACGCATCTTCCCAAACTAGAGGGACCTGCACGGCCAATGGAGGTTCCCGGCCTGCAGAAGTTGACTTCACACGGCAGCTGAGCACACTTTCGTAGGCAGCGACAGAGGTAAGAGAAGGGGAAGTCGCAGGAGCAAGCAGCTGCATCAGGGGGGAGGGAGACCTCGACCTTGGACCCCATCTCACCGGCATCGGCGCGGTAGGAACTGCAGGACGGGGGTCCCTCACTGGTGGCGCAGATGGGCTCTCGGCCTAGCACGCCACAGCGTGGACTCCGACGGCAGGGCCTGAGAGCCTTCGTGGTATGCCGTCCGAATTCGTGGCAGGGGTGAGATGCAGGGCGGCAGGATGCGATGGAGCTCAAAAGAGGTGGCACTGGATCTAGGTGACCTCGGTGGAGGCCGGCAGGAAGCGGCCTGCGCGCGGCGGCGCGCATGCGGTTGCGGTCCGGTGCGGCGGCCTCGCCCGTGGAGGCGCGCGAGGCGGCGGCCGGGCTAGTGGAGGCGCGCGGCGGAGGCGTTCCGACCGGAGGAGGCGCGCGCACGCGGCGGAGGCGGCCTGGCCGGAGGAGGCATGAGGCGGAGGCGGGCCGACCGGAGGAGGCGCGCGGGGGGGAGGTGGCCCGGTCGGAGGAGACGCGCGGGGAGGCGTCCCGGCTAGTGGAGGTGCGAGGTAGGGGCGGTGGTGGCCGACGTGCGATGCGGTTGGGGAGAGGTGCGGGTGGTTGGGGAAGAAGATGGTGCCTTTTTTCCGGTTCGGGATAGGTAGGTCCGGGTTGGGTTAAGAAAGTGATTAAGAAGGGTTTTAGAATAGCTATTCTAGAACCACTTAAGGGGGTTGCAGAATAGTCATGCTCTATATATATATATATAAACCCCTATTCGACACCTAGGGTGCAGAATAACTTATTTCGCACCCACCATTTTTTTACGTTGTTATATCAATAAATTATATTACATATGTAAATATTTACGTCATGTTAACACATAATAAAAAAATTCGACATAAAAATGTAAAATATGAGTTAAAATGATGTAAAAGTCATAAAAATAACATAAATACGTGTATTTTTGTCGTATTTTTACAACGTCATGTAAATAATATTTTTTGTCATTTATATTTTTATTACGTTTTTCTTGATTTAATACATAAGACAAAATTTACGTCACATAAAAATCATATGCGGTTGTAAAGATAGAGGGTGGGTGTAGAATAACTATTCTACTCCCCTGGGAGTCAAATAGCGCGTACCTATATATCTATATATATATTGGACTGTGCTACGTAGCGATCGTGCCCCAGAAAACTCATTCCGTCCGGCGGACCCGCTAACCCAATAAGCTGACGCGCGGAGTAGCGACCGAGCGCGGCAGCGAAGCAAACAATCCCCACCCCCGCCCCCGCCATGGGCCTTGTTTAACCGGCTAGCCCACTCACGCTTCACTGATCGGCGTGAGCCAGCGAAGCCCAACTTCCATGCGGCCCAGTCACATACCCGGATCCAACTGCCACATACCTACCCACGTCCTTAAAAAAGACGCGGATCCAACTACCACGCCCCTTGGGATCTGGGGGAGCTTCTTCCTCCTCAAGACATGGAGACAAACGAAGAACGCCATCAAGATCGCGTCGCCATGGATGCAAATCAAGAACAAAAACAACTCCAGGTATGAGCGAAAAATTACCAATTTGATTAACTGCAGTTACCCACCTCTCCCCCCCTCAAGACTACCCCCAGAATTTCTCCCCAAGCAGCACATGGTAGTCAGAAAACACGTATAGAAAAAGTAGGAATTCATAGCATATTATCCATTGATTTACTACACACATGGTAGCAAAAAAGGATCCTGGTGACTATGAACATGGCAACTAAGAAGTTTGTACAAAAAAGAACCGGGTAAATTTGTACATGGCAACTAAGAAGTTTGAATCCTGGTCACTATGAACATAAACCTGGCAACTAGATACTTTCGAACCTGGAAACTACATACTTTCGAACCTGGCAACTAGATACTTTTGAACCTGGAAATTGCAGAATGTTATCTTGAAAACCTGGCAACTACATACTCTCAACCTGGTTACTAGCATCTTGAAAACCTGGCAACAACTAGCTACTATGGAACCTGCTAAAACTGCAAAGCTTGGAACCTGGTAACTGCAAGAACTAAACTGAACTGAAAGCTTGGCATCCAGATCTTCTACACAACCTCCATCGGTATATTACACATATCTTGCCTTTGCATTGCCAGCATCTCCGCGAAAAAGCGACATTCTGTAGGGAATGAAAACATTGGTGTTAATGATTAACAATTGATGAGAAAGACAGAAATAATTGCTAACTAGTGAATAAAATTGAAGGTTCAAGATAACTTGGCTATCACAAAGACAATTGTAGTTGATTCTGGACCAAACATAAATGCAATCAACACCAGCAGTGTTTTGAAGCAACAAGGTAATTTTCATATTTTTCATTTATTGCATTTTTTGTTGGTAACAGTTGAATGTTTTCCATGCTAACTTGACAAAATTTATCAAATGCTTGTAAATAAAAAACACACAGGTGCTTCAGAAAGAAATGGAAAGAAAAGAGCATCAAGCTTTCCATCAGATGATAACGTGCAGTTAAGATCAAAGGTTAGTTCTCGCACACAAAAATAAGTCAAGCCTAAAAATATTTCCTAGCAACTATACCCCCTTCTCATGTTTTTATGAACAAAAAAACAGAAATACCAGATAGTACAACCTACTTCAGGAGCTCTGGGAGATGGCTCAATATTAAAAAAACAAGGTATGCATTTTTAGTTTCGAGTTGCCATTATGATTGGCTACAATTGCCAGATATGTAGGTTGCCAGGGTTAATTACAAAAATGCAAAAACTGTCATTTTGGAAAATTTCAGGTCATGCCCCTGCTGCACCCAATACCCACTCTGTCTCCCATGGACAAGATGCCACTGCAATGGTCAGAGTCGCACACCTTGAGGGCGAACTCTCAATCTCACAACCTATAGCTGGGGGTGCTTCAAGCCACAACGCAGACTCATATTTTACCCTAGGTGGGTCAAGTTGCCAAACACCTGACCCTGCTGCAGACAATGCAATAAAAGCAAATGCAGAAGTGATTTCTTCTCCTCAGCAACCATTCCCAATGATGAGGTTTGATACATTGAAGGAAGCTGAGATGCACTATAGAATGTACGCGAAAAAAAAGGCTTTGGCATAAGGTATGACTACAGGAGAAAGTCTGATGTAGATGGTGAGGTTGCGCGAGTATCCCTTGTCTGCCACAGACAGGGTAAAAAACTTGAGCAGAAAGAGAACCCTGAAAAACCTAGGCCAGTTGTGAAAGAGCGTAAAAAGAACATCGTCGTAAGATGTGAGTGTCCAACACGGATGTTTGTCAAGCGAAGGTCATATGGATGGGTAGTTACTGAATTCAATGACAACCATAATCACCCATTGGTCCCTAAGTGGTCGTTGACACGATACCTAAGATCGCACAAGAACATCCCAGAAGATGAGGTTGATTTTCTAAGGTTGCTGCACTCGTGCAACCTAGAAACAAGCCGCCAGATGTAGATCATGGGCAGCCTTTATGGAAGCATCGACCACATGACTTACGGGCCAAAAGAGGTAGCAAACCTACGTGCCTCCTTCCGTCGTGAGGACCGATACACAGACATGCAAGGTACATTGGAGTATTTCATGCAGTTGAAGCAGGAGGACAAGGATTTTTTCTGCAAGTTCCTAATGGATGAAGAGAACAGGGTAGAATGCATGTTCTGGATTGATGGTCCTTCAAGAAGAGCGTACAAGTTCTACAATGACTTCTTGTCGTTCAACACAACATACTGTACAAACATCTACAAGATGCCATGTGCACCCTTCATAGGGATCAACTGCCATGGGCAGTCAATTCAGTTTGGTTGTGGGTTTCTGAGGAATGAGCTAACAGATAGCTTCATTTGGCTTTTCGAAACATTCCTAGAAGCTATGGATGGGCTGGCACCACTGAACATTATAACAGACCAGGACTTTGCTATCAGGGCGGGCATAGACAAAGTTTTCCCACATGCAAGACACAGAAACTGCAGGCTCCACATAGTAAGAAAAGCGCAGGAAGTGATTGGACCTTTGATGTCAAGAAACCTCGAACTGAATGAGGACTTCAAAGATTGCTTAAATGACAGCCTAACTCCGCAAGAATTTGAAGCTAAGTGGTTAGCAATGATACAAAGACATGATGTCGAAGGCAACACAGACTTGGCAGCTTTGTATGAAAAGAGAAATTGTTGGGTGCCAGCCTATTTTATGCATAACTTTTATCCGTTCCTCCAAACCACAGGAAGAAGCGAAGGATTTAATGCGGTGCTAAAAAAATATGTCAACCCATAGAATTCAGTATCTGATTTTGTCCGTCAGTACGCAGCAATACAAGAAAAATACCATAATGCTGAAGGTAAAGAGGAAGCAGACACATTGATTACAACAGCGACTACATGGTGCTCCCACCCAATAGAGGTACATATGGAAAAGATATACACACGCAGCATATACTACAGGTTCCAGAGCGAAATGCAAAAACTTATGTCCTACAACTGCCAGCATATCATGGGAGATATCTACTCGACGGTTTGTATTGCAAAGTTTGTTCCTCACTATGGTGACCGGTCATACACTGTGCATGCAAATGTCGGAGCAGAACACTATGAGTGCGAATGTAGCAAGATGGACAGGGATGGGATGGTCTGTTGCCATATTCTTAAGGTACAAAACAAAAAAGATTTTAAAAGCAGTTTGCCATATTTCGTAAACTAACTTGCCAACCTACAAACAATATACTTGCCAAGTTATTCTACAGTAGCGTGCTAGAATAAAAATATAGTTGCCAGGTTATTTTTACTGGCATGCTAACTTGCCATATTAGTTTTACTAGATTGCCAGATTTCGGTTACTAACTTGCCAGGTTATTTTATAGTAACATGCACACTTGCCAGACTAAACCGTAATGAACTTGCCAAGTTACTTGTTACTTATACTGAACGACCTATACCGTATGTCTTTAACGAATATAATTTGTACTGCTTGCCAAGTTTTAGAAAAAAAATGTAAGTTGGAAAGAAGGAGAAATATTAACTGCTACAATTTTAACACAGGTTATGGTCCATTTGGGTGTTACAAGGATGTCGAATGCCTATATCCTCAGAAGGTGGACATCTAATGCAGAAGTCGACGAGGCTGACATTGCAGCTCCTGTCCAAGAAGGTGAGATGCCGGAAGAATCAAGGAGGAAAATGAAATGTGCTGTGTACTGCAGTGACCTTATACGAAGTTAGCAAAGATTGGATGCCAAACAGCCGATGGTCAGCGCATATTGTCGATGCATATAAAGCAACTGAAGACTGAGCTGTCTGCCCTCAAGAAAAGACTACAACGAAAAGCTGCAGCTGAACAAGCTGCACACCCATCTATGACGAGAGAAGCATCAACAACAGCACACCAACCTAGTGCCCCGAGTGCCACAAGGGTACCGAGACCAAGTGCTCCAAACAATACTGCCCCCGCAAGAGCCACTGCCACGACTACTGCCCCTACAACTACAAATACTGAAGTGGTACATAAAAAAAAGCATCAGCTTCAGTGGTGTCAGTTAGAACGCATGACTCAACTACCGTCGCCCTAACTAACAATCCTATGTTAGAAGTTATTCAGACTGATACAACAGTCTCAGGGAGCTCACAGACAGTACTGCTTCATGATCCACCCATATCAAACACAAAAGGTCAAAAAAAACAAAAGGCGTATCAAAATCCTTTGGACATACAGGTTAAAGTGAAGAGGAAATGCAGACTGTGCGGCTCTACGCAGCATGATGCACGGAACTGCCCGGATAGAGTAAAATAGCTGGATGTTGTATTATATTTTTCTGAATTACTAAAATAAGCTTGTAATTTATTAGACCATAAACTATGGTTTCATTTTGTTGGTCGATTTATTTACCTTTACAACTTGTTGTTGTCCAAATGGTACCTCCACTTGTTAGTCATGTTCAAGTGTGAAGACAGCAGCTTGTACGGCCATATTTTTTTTGCTTGTTCAACGTGATGCGGCTGCATTTCAGGAATATCCTGTCCATTCCACCATTTAACGTTGTTCAGCATGAAAAACCCGCAATCATCTCTAGCAGAATTGAACAAAAAAAAATCAGATATGGATCACATGGATGGTGTAAGAACAAAAACAACAAAAAAAATGACAATGTTTTGGGTCAGTTTACTCACGGTGTTGGCTGCATTGGCACCTCAATTATCTGCGTTGTGAATGAACCAATCTGGTTCTTTGCCGTCTCGTAGAAAACTCTCCAAGCTTCCTTGATTTTGTTGATCACCTTACCCGAGTGCCTAATAAGACTCTCACTATTTGGACCATGAAGATAGTCCAGCACCTCAAATCTTTTTGCGGGCATGTTAAGGCTCACAACATACCAGTGATGTGGGTCATCATGTTTATCACCAAGGTTTTCCATCACAATGAACACCACCCGCCAAAAAAAAAAGTTATTCGTCTTAGTTGCCATGATATGGTGATAGTACCAGTTGCAGAAATTTACTAGAACATGAACTACCCATAAATGTATCAATAACTAAGTTACCACAAATATAGCTAAAGTTACCAAATTAGTCATGCTTAATTACCAGGGGTGATGGTACCAGTTGTCGGGGATTATAAAAAAACACATGAACTACCCATAATACCTAAGTTACCACATTAATCATGCTTAGTTGCCAGGAGGGGTAGTAGCAGTTGCCAGGGATTAAAAGAACACATGAACTACCAGGATATACATTCTTAGTTGCAAAAAAAGGTGGTAGTAACAAATTGGCAGGAAAACCCTAATTGACCACATTATTGATACTTAGTTGCCAGGGAGTGTGATATCAATAGCCACATTACTCATATTGCTAGGATGCAGGAAAATACACATTATTAGTAATACCTGATTATTAAGGGTCAACATAGAGCCCTTTTTCTGTTGAATACCTTCGTAACCAATTTCTTCGTGAATTCATTGGCAAGCAAATGGTTGACTACCAGGTATGGCACGACAACCCTCTTTTCTGCTTTGATGTGCTCTTTAATGTACTCTATAGCAACATCGCACACTCGCGTTGAAAGCTGGCCCCTTGGCTTCATAGAATTGGCTAAGTCTGCAGTCTCCACCCAGCTTTGTGGATATTTGACAATATCAAGCCTACAAAAAAGAGCAAATTATACATGGTTACAGGGGGGTGTTGGGGGGGGGGGGTAATCTGCTATTAATTTGAACAAACATAAATCAGATGTGGAAAACATGCTTACTCCTTGATGTTTGATGACCGTGAATTTGAAGTACTTAGCATCAGCTTCTTGTAGACATCCTCCTGATCTGCTGTTACAATGAAACTATCGTCAAATGGTGACATCTCGAAACGAGAGAGTCTCTTTACTCTAGTCTTCTGCGCGCATGGTTTCGGCGTTGCACTTGACACACCGCCTTCGTCAGGTTCTTCAGCAGGAGCACCACCACCCTCGCGGAATCTCTTGTGGCCTTGGATGGCTTTGCTCTCAATCTGGTCTAGCATTTCAGCTAGTTCGCTATCCACTGTGTCGATGGTCCCATTCAGGTAACCAGCCAATTTATTTTCCTTCCTTTCCTTATCAGAAATATCTGTTCAGTTGTACATGGGAAAACACACGAATAAGCGCACAAAAAAACGTAACAGAAAACGAATCATACACACACCCCGTGTTGTAGAAAGCATTATAAATCAGATGGTTCATACCTGTAATTTGGGCCCAGGCTAGAGGAGGTGTGTAGATTGGCGCTGACGTACCCTGCCCAACAATATCCCTGTCTGGGCTGCTGTCTACATTCATACAGTCATAGTCGGCACTAGATGATGATGACTGTTACAACAAGTGGAAGGTTGGTGGCGTAAACATGCCTGGACATGTATTCCTTGTCCTGCTAGTCCCACATGGAAGGTCAACAGCAACATCCTTTCCCTTCTTTGCATGATCTTTTTCTTTCACTGATGCAGACAATTCAGCAACAATTTTCTGAAGCTCACTTGACACCATGAAAGGAGATGCATCCAAATTCCATGGATGATTTGCATTTGGAAGAACGCCATGAGGGCTTGGTGTGCGAAGAAGAGATGCCAACAATCTTTCCCTTACAATAGTGCGTCCCAAATTTCCTTCTGCACGAACTGTTGGAGATAGAATGATGGCTTTGCTAGCACTTTGTCCAGCCTCAAATGCTCCTCCAAGCTTTTCTTTGCCTCGGGTTGCTATTGGGTTTGGAGTATGGACATCCGGAGTTGGTGACAACACAATTGCTGTTTTGTAACTTGCACCATCAACACCATCTTTTCTGCCCTCACCTTCAACAATTGATGGATCATTGCTTTCCTCCCTTGTGATTTGTCTGTCAGAGTTCTTCACCCTTGTTGCCATGTCATCATCACCACCATGAGCTTTCAGTGCGATAACTACTCCGGCACTTGTATTACCATCTTTGTTCTCATCAGTTATTTCTTCTGTTTCCGCTGAATGTTTGTGTAGGCGAGGGGATTGCCTATGTACCATAACTTTCATTTTTGTTTGTCTTGGAGTTGAGGTTCTTTCTCTGTTTTCAAAAAAAAGCAAGTAACTGATGAGATCAAAAAAACTAGAACAAATAACAAGAGTAAAAGCTGTTTGCATGTTGAAAAACCATACATAAAAACAAAGTAATAAACTAAATTACCACATTAAGAGTACCCAGTTGCCAGTTGTTGAAAAATTGGTTGCCAGTTTATCAAATACTTAGTAAACCACATTATTCATACATAGTTGCCAGGGGAGGGTATAGGAAGTTGCCAAAAATAAATATCTGCCTAGTTGCCAGTTGTTGACAAATTGGTTGCCAGTTTATCAAACACTTAGTAACCACATTATTCATACTTAGTTGCCAGGGGAGGGCATAGGAAGTTGCCAAAAATAAATATCTGCCTAGTTGCCAGTTGTTGACAAATTGGTTGCCAGTTTATCAAATACTTAGTAACCACATTATTCATACTTAGTTGCCAAGGGGGAGGTAATAGAAATTGCCAAAAATAAATATCTGCCTAGTTGCTAGTTGCTGACAAATTGGTTGCCAGTTTATTAATACTTAGTTACCAAGAGAAATTTAAAAACCCATTGCACGCTGAAAATTGCATTACTGACCCAAAAAAAACTAATGAACTACCATACGAAAAAGGCACTTACCCCACTCTTGTTGATATTCCTGTTGGCGACGTGCCCAAGTCTACATCCACATCCTTCGAATGGGGTGGAGTGGATTGATTTTTCAAAAGGCCCAACTCAGCTGCTATGATACTTTTCACCACTTCGTGCTTCTTCTTTGATGATTCAGCAATTTTTGTAGGAGCACGAGGCGCATTCATTCCACTAAGCCTCGCTGCCATGCCTGCTGCCTCGCTTCTTATAATTGTATCAACGTGTTGGCTGCTCATTTGTGACTCGAGAATGGTTATATCATCCCCACCAGTAGATGTTTCTGACAGGGAAGCATCACTATCAGGGACAGTGATCACTAGAGCATCTGTATTCATTATTGATGCCGGGTGATTGTCAGAATCCATTTCTGCGGAACTTTGCATATTGTCATCATTGTTTCACCATTGTTCTCCGTTGGCCTTGCTGAGGTTCCCCCAACTTCTTTGGTACTCTTCTCAGATGACTGAATTCCACCATCCTGCCTAGCCTCTTCCAAGATTTCCGTGGTGCCCTTAATGATTTCTGCATCATGATTTTCGTTGCTACATTTGCCCCTGGGTGGTGTTGTCCCGGTAGACTTGTCTCCTGAAGCTTGATTGATGCGGGGGCTAGTTATGGTAGTATGCATAGATCTTTCCCGCATAATTTCTCTTTTTTCAGTGGAAGATTCAGAACTAGATGACTCATCTTCAGGATGCAGATCATCCTTCCCCTGCTGTATACAAGCCCTTGGTGGTAGCTTCGTACTCGGTCCAGGTAAATTGCTGAAAGCATTCTCCATGGAAGTGCTTGCTGTTGGTCCTAGTGATGTCCACCCTTGCACAAGTGTGCTCAAGATCCCATTTAACCCCACTGCATAATTGAAAATCAGAGAGCCAATCCTTTCCCTTTCCTGTAAAACACAGAAAAGAAAAGACCAGGAAAACATAAAAACAAACAGAACGAAGAAAAGATGATGAAAACTTGAAGCAATAGATATACGACAGATATAAAAAAGAGGAAAAATATTTATAGCACATACCTCCTTGCTGCAGCTTGGGTGGGTGTTGACCGACATCCATTTTTGGAACCCAGCTGGTCCACCAAAAACCTCCAACTTTGAAGCAAACTCTTCTTTTAGCTACAAAAAAGATAGACAAACAAAAATGGACAACAAGATTAGCAAAACACATCCTGCATTCCCAATTGCCAGATTTAAACTACTTAGTTGCCAGTAGTTTACTGCTTAGTTGCCAGATTATGAAAATACTTAATTACCAAGAGAATATAAAAAAGGAGGCATCCTTACTTCAAGTTTGCCAAATGAATTAGGGTCATCGTCTTGCGTGTCCAAGGCAGCTATGGCTTCCACTGCAGGCCTCGTCCAAAAGTTAATTCCAAATTCCCCTTCCGCCAGATCGATTACATAATCATCACAATTCAGTGAAGAAATGTATTTTAACTGCAATCAGTTGCCGAAATAGTTATGAAACTATAACTACCAGACATAGTCCACATTAGCAAGAAACATAAAACACACAACAAAAAAGACGAAGAAAAAAAGGGAATTACCATTATATAGAGCAAACATGCATTGTTAAACTTCCCATTCGACAGACTATCATGCATATAATCAGCCATAAATTTGCAAATATTGTACTCTCCAAAATGTTCAACGTTTGCCTGATATATGGTCGCAAAAAAATTGAATTAGAATACCAAATGACTGATTATAACAAGATATGCGGATTTAAGTAGTCGTCAATAGAAAAAAAGAATGAAAAATGAGTTGCTCACCAGCATAGGGTAGCACTTGTTGCTCAGCTTTGTGTCGGTTGTGGGTGCCAGGAAACTACAAGTCACATATCCCATCCATAACCTCTTGAATTTGACATCAGCAGCTTTGTACTCTGACAACAACTCGGCAACCCTAGTCAACTTTGGCCTACTGCCATCAGAAGGGAAGAGCTCACTGACTAAGCCCTCCTCAATGTCATAATCGATATAGAATGGCACATCAATTGGCCCCCTAGCTAGGCCCATCACCTCATACACTGTTTCCTCGTTCAGAGGAATGCTTCCACGACCAGGTATGACAAAAGCCCTCTCTGTTGGAGAGTACAATTTTGTGAGCTAGTTTAAAAGAGGATTGTGAAGCTGGTCACATTTAATATCCAGCAAACTTCCTTGCTTCAAGTCATCCTTTATTGCAATCTTCTGGCCATCAGTAAAATGAGGATAAAGCTTGACGATAGCAAATGATGAAGCCCAATTCCTCTTAAAAACACCAGTTTTAACCTTTATCACAGCGAAAAAAATAAAAAAAAGCACATATTAACAAAAAGACAAAAAATAGTAATAAACATGGTGACTATCCAAAATAATAAGTGTCTACCAAGCAAAAACATGGTGACTGTTGCTGCTAACCATGGTGACTAGGCAAGGAAAATCTGGTGACTAGCAAAAAAAGCAAACAACATGGTGACTGCCACTGCTAACCATGGTGACCAGGCAATGAAAATCTGGTGACTAGCAAAAAGCAAACAACATGGTGACTGCTGCTGCTAACCATGGTGACTAGGCAAGGAAAATCTGGTGACTAGCAAAAAAGCAAACAACATGGCGACGGCTACTGCTAACCATGGTGACCAGGCAATGAAAATCTGGTGACTAGCAAAAAAGCAAACAACATGGTGACTGCTACTGCTAACCATGGTGACCGGGCAATGAACAAATATGGTGACTTCTCCTGCTAACAATGGTGACTAGGCAAGGAAAAATATGGTGACCACACACCCAATGGTAAACACAAATTATCGTGTAAAAAAACCTCCAAGCATGTTGGTGAGTATACATAACAAAATATGTGACCATGAACATGCATAATTTGGTAACTAGGCATAACTAATTTGGTGACAATAAAAAGTTCGATAAACCAACAAAAAAACGATATACGATATCCTATATGCACAAACCTTCTTTTGAACTGGACCTGGTGCTTGTCCATCAGAAACATCATTGCTATTGGCTCTTTTGCGTCTAGCCATTCTGATGCAAAAAACAAAGCAAGTCAAATAATTCAGCCAATAAATCAGTGACAATACATATATTCATGGCTGTCGAGTTGAAAAACAGAAAAAATCTTTGTGAGCATGTGCTACAGGAAGCCCATACGTATAACATAGGACAACACAAAAAATTCGCATGATCCGAGTAGCAATAACTGGTGTCAGCACAAAAGATGAGCTTGATTTTAACACTACTGGTGTCACACTTGCCATGATATTCACACATAACTGCCAGAATTTTTATTCACAGATACCAGCTTGTGTGTGTCACACGTTGAGCGCAAAAATCACCTCGCTCGTAACCACGCTCATCCTGAGACAAATCGACGGCGCGCTCTCCGAGCACCACCAACCGCACACGAGACCGGCGCTTGCCAGCACCTGAGCAAAGCCCGCGGCTCTCCAGCACCTAAAATCGACGGCGCGCACGAGATCGGCACTCGCCATGCACCCGAACAACGGCACCCAACTCCTCGTTCACCGCGCGCCCCAAAAATCCTCGCTCACCGCCCAAAATGAGTTGCTCACCACCCAATCCTAGACCACCAACATCCCTACTCGCCACGCGGCGGTGAAGCCCACCTTCGCGACGGTCCGAATCGACAGAACCTCACATCGGACGCTGGTAAGAACCTGAGCAACGCCGCGGCTCTCCCACACCTGAAATCGACGGCGTGCACGAGATCGGCGCTCGCCACGAACCCCGAACAACGGCACACAACTCCTCGCTCACCTCCCAAATCGAGTTGCTCACCACCCAATACTAGACCACCAACATCCCTACTCGCCGCGCGGCGGTGAATCCCACTTTCGCGACGGTCCGAATCGACAAATCCTCACACCGGGCGCCGCGACCACCGCCGTCGAACCGCACGAGACAAGAGAAAACAACGTCGAAAACAGTCGAGGATACGGGCGGCACAGAGGGGACGGAACTCACAGCCGTTTCGCCGGAGAAGCACCAACTCCCGCCGCCGGATTCGCCAATCCCTAGCCGGAGGTGAGGGAAATCGCCAGAGATTTGAGGGGAAACGGAATGGGGGGGATGGAAAACAGGGGCGGCGTTGCTTGAGGTGGGTGGGGACGTCTCTCGAAATTTGAACACGTAGAGGCTGACGTGTGGGCCCGCATATCCCACGACCAGACACGGAACCGCAAGAGAGCACGCGCCACTCGTTCCCTTCGGTTACGCGAATCTCCATGCGCCGGACGGAAGCGGTTTTCAGGACACGTTCCCTGTATAGATTAATCGATATATATTAGATACCCTGGGTGCATAATAAGCAATTCTGCACCCGGTTGATCCACCAAGCCGGACCAGCACCGGGTTCGATTGAACATGTGGCTCGCGGTACGGTGCCTGCCGTAATTTTCTTTTGTTTTTTATTATTATTACGCAGACGGTTATTATAGTGTGAATTAGGGTCGTGGCGTTTTGGAGCCACCTCACTGCCCAGCCGCACCTGAATTTTTTCCCCATTACTAGCACGTCCGGCGGCGAGCGGTTTCGAGATTGGAACTGAAACGCGCTGGCGGCGGCGAGCAGGTGCGCGTCCGGCGGCCGGCGGCGGGTTGCGGGTGAGCGGCTGGCGGCGGCGAGCTGGTGAGCGGTGGGTGGACTCCGGGCCAAACAAGCTGCTGGTGGGCTCTGCAGTCGGCCGGCCGAATCGGCGGCATCGTGGTCGGCCGGCCAAATCGGCGGCGTGCTTGTGCAGGTCGGTGGCCGTGCTGTCCGTCGTGCAGCGCCAGCTCGGTGAGCGGTGTCTCCGAAACTGATCAGATCCGTGTTCATCGACCCACGGGTATAGTAAGAGTTATTTGCGCAGCGTCTTTGCGACCTCTTCTCCGGCAGACTTGTCCGGCAGACCCCATCCGCTGTATGTGCAGGTGAGGAACGCGTCCACAAATACATCGATCTGCACTGAGTTCTTTTTGGTTTCGCGTAAAGGCTGCAGCATGTGTTCGCTCTTAGTACCAGGAGCCACACTAGATGAAACTTTGCATGCTCTAGGTTTTCCATGGCTGGTCTATCTAGACTCGTGGAGATTTTCTTTGCTTCTGATAGTGTATTTTTTCCATGTTGATTCCATTTGGTAGCAGCACCATCATTCTCATAATTTATCTGTTAAGTTGCTCTTTTGACACTAGTATCATAGCATGGTAGACAGTAGTACTGTACTATGTGATGCTTTTGTTTGCATGCGGTTTAGACATGGTTTATGTTGACCCGTGAGAACTTATCACTAGAGAGAGAGGGGAGTGTGTGCCAAAGAAAAAGGTTTGCCTTAATTTTCCCTTTTCTCATTCATGGAGTATATATAGGGTAAACACTATTCCTACAAATATCTGGCTAGATATTTCCAACCAGCCGTGGCGAACCTATCCACACAGGGACAGATGTCACACCACTACGCGCGGGCCTCACAGGTGTCCAGGACACCTGTGCTTCTAGAACTTTCTAGCAGATTCCAGACCGCCAACACCCGCGCTGACGTGTCCACGAGCCGGAGTCGACAGGCCAACTCCGTCACTCGACACTTCCTCGGGTAGGAGTCGAAAGTTCGACTCCACGTACCCGGAAACTAGTGTACCTGCCGGACCCGAAAACATCATTCGAGTCCCGGTTACTACTACTACTGTCGAGTCAGAACAGACTCCGACTCGACGATTCGACTCGACTCGAGACACTCCCCGAGTCGGTACAAAACTTCGACTCCTCGGACCTGACAGACATTTTCGAGTCCTTGGAGCCGCCCTAGAACACAAACCTATTCCAACAATCACTCCCTAGGCTTGAGTTCCGGCGACACCTCCACCATGCCGATCCTTGAGCCCAGCTCCGCCAGGCGGACTCGTCCAAGTGGCTTGGTCAGCATGTCCGCGAGTTGATGTTCGGTGGGTACGAACTCCAACTCGATCTTCTTCGCCTCCACGCAGTCTTGAATGAAGTGGTACTTCAACTCGATGTGCTTTGAGCGCTCGTGGAAGACGGGATTCTTGGCGAGTGCGATTGCCAACTTGTTGTCGACCTTGAGCACCACCTACTCAGCTTCGCCGGTACTGAACTCGGCCAGCAGCCGAGAGAGCCAGATCCCCTGGCAAGCAGCCGTGGCAGCAGCCACGTACTCGGACTCGCAGCTCGAGAGAGCGACGACCGATTGCTTCTGGGACTGCCAGGTCACTGGGCTGCTCCCCAGAAAGAACAGCGTGCCAGACGTACTCTTGCGCGAGTCGACGTCTCCACCCAAGTCGTTGTCGCTGTAGCCGACGAGGCGTGGTGCACCTGCACCTCTGTCATACCTACATCCGAGTCGAGGCGACCCGGCGATGTAGCGTAGTATTTGCTTCACAGCCGCCAAATGCTCTTGAGTTGGCGCCACCATGAAGCGAGACACGAACCCGACTGCGAAAGTCAGATCCGGTCGAGTGTGCACCAAGTACCGGAGGCTCCCGACGATGCTCCGGTACTCAGTCGCATCCGTCGGTGGAGCCGTGCTGGTTTTGGACAGCTTGAAGCGCGGCTCCATGGGCACCTGGCAGGGGTTGGACCCGGCCATCCCTGCCTTCTCCAGTAGCTTCTGGGCATAGGCCGCTTGCGAGATGTCGATCCCGCTCGGCCCTTGTCGGACCTCAATGCCGAGGTAGTAGCTCAGCAGCCCGAGGTCGGACATCTGGAACAGACTCTGCATCTCCAGCTTGAACTCGTCGATGTCGCTGGAGTCGGAGCCCGTGATCACCAGGTCGTCGACGTAGACTCCGACGAGGAGTCGAGTCGACGTTGCGCCCCGCGCGTACATGCCATGCTCCGACTCGCACCTGGTGAAGTCGAGCTTGACGAGGCATGCGTCGAGCTTTGTGTTCCATGCCCTTGGTGCCTGCTTGAGGCCGTAGAGCGCCTTGTCGAGTCGAAGCACCAAGTGCTCCTTCCCCTTTGCAGCGAAGCCGGCTGGCTGCTGCACGTACACCTCTTCCTCCAACTCGCCATTGAGGAAGGCTGACTTGACGCTCATGTGGTGGACGTCCCAACCCGAATCTGTGGCCACCACCAGCAGGAGTCGGATTGACTCGAGTCGGGCCACGGGAGCGAAGACCTCGTCGTAGTCGACCCCGTGCCGCTGCACATAGCCCTTCGCCACCAGGCGAGCTTTGTGCTTGAGGACCACGCCGTGTGCATCCTTCTTCACCTTGTAGACCCACTTCAGGCCGATCGCGCGGTGACCTGGTGGTAAGGTGGCGAGCCGCCAAGTCGAGTTGGACTCGATGGCCTCGAGCTCCTCCTGCATCGCACGCCTCCAGCTAGCGTCCGACTTGGCCTCATCGAACGAGCCAGGCTCTTCGGAGGCGAGGAAGTGGAGCTCCTCGTCCGGCTCCTGAGCCGGACCCGCATCGAGCACGTTCTGCAGAGTGCGGAACCGGTGCTCGAGCTCGGTGTCGTCTTCATCAAGCATACTTGCATACCTTGATGGTGGCGTGACGAACTCGACGCCTGTGACAGCCGGAGTCGAAGACTCGGCTGTCGAGTACCCCGGTGTTGTTGGAGAACCAGCTGGGGGGAACTCACTCCCGGCTCCTGGAGTCGGGGAAGACGGACCCGGAGAGGCGGCGAGTCGGGTCTAGGACCTGCACTCCCGTCCCCTGGAGTCGGCTGCGGCTCGAACACCATGTGCTCGACCGTGAAGGTGTCGGCTCCAAACGTGTTCACCGGAGAGTCCGGCGAACTCCAGTCCCAACGCGCGTTCTCGTCGAACACCACGTCGCGGGTGATGGCGACTCGGCCTGTAGCCGGGTCGTAGGCCCGATAACCCTTCGTGCCGGGTTCGTACCCCACGAAGATCATCGGCCTGCTACGATCGTCGAGCTTCTTCAGCCCGGGTCGCGTCTCTCTGACATGCGCCATGCACCCGAACGTGCGCATGAAGTGCACATCCGGCTTGCGGCCATGCTAGGCCTCGAACAGCGTCATGCCGGCCACGCTCTTGGTCGGCGACCTGTTCAAGATGAACATGGACGTCAACACTGCCTCACCCCAGAACTCGCCGGGGACTCTCTTGGCCTTCAGCAGACTGCGGGCCATGCCCACAATCATCTGGTTGTGTCGCTCCACGACTCCGTTCTGCTGCGGGGAGTAAGGAGCCGTCAGGTGACGCTCTACTCCGAGCTCCGCGCAGTATGTCGTGAAGGAGCCGGATGTGAACTCGCCTCCGTGATCCGTCCTCAGCGTGCGCAGCTTGCAGCTGGACTCCGACTCGGCTCCCGCCTGGAGTCGAATGATGGCGGCTGCGGCCTCGTCCTTCGTCGCAAGAAGGGCGAGCCACATGTACCGCGTCAGGTCGTCGACAAGCAAGAGGAAGTACCTCTTGCCGCTTGGAGTCGCCGGGGTGACCGGCCCGCAGAGGTCGCCATGGACCAGCTCGAGTCGCTCCTTCACCCGGAACTTCGCCTGCTTGGAGAAGGAGGCTCGCCGCTGCTTCCCTGCTAGGCAGGCATCGCAGAGCTGGTTCACGTGCTCCACTAGAGGGAGTCCACGCACCATGCCGCCTTTCGCGAGTCGGCGCAGGCTGTCGAAGTTGAGGTGCCCGAACCTTGCATGCCAAGTCCAGGCCGAGTCGGCACCTGCGTGCACTGCCAAGCACACAGGCTGGGCGACTCGCACTGTCAGCTTGTACATTCGGTTCGGTTCCCGCCTGACCTTTGCCAGGAGCTTCCGCTCCCTATCACGCACTCGGAGGAGCCCGTCCTCGATCAGCACCTGGCAACCATTCTCGTCGAACTGGCCCAGGCTGATGATCTGCGTGTTCAACCGGGGTATGTAGTACACCCCGGTGACGGCCCGGTGCTCACCTGACTTGCAGACGAACAGCACCATCCCTTGCCCGCAGATGTCGACTCGCGAGCCGTCGCCGAACTTGACGGTTCCGACGATGCTGGTGTCGAGTTCCGCGAACGCGGCGCGGTCACCAGTCATGTGATTGGTGGCGCCCGAGTCGAGGTACCAGACGCCCTCCTTGGCGTCCCCTCCTTGCGCCAGGTTGATCTGCGCCTTCTCCTCCAGCAGGAAGAGGGTCGACGCCTTGCAAGTCGACATGGCTGACTCCTCCCGAGTCCCCTTCTTCGGCTCCTCCTGAGCCGGCATGTCCCACTCCGCGACCCAATGGATCCGTGAGTGCTCCTTCGAAGGAGTCGACACTCCCTCTGACTCCGCCACCGGTCGAGTCCGTGACTCTGCCACCGGTCGAGATGAGGGTGCCGCCTTCGATGCGGTCGACTCCGCCTGAGTCGACGCTGGGAGTTGCGGAGCCGACACAATGGTGCACGCCTGCATCATGAGCAGCGCGTCGTCGTTGTCGCCTCCGCCGCGCACGAGGTGGGCCTCGCCCTGCTCGCGCTTCTTCTTGCGGCAGTCTCGCGCCCAGTGGCCGACGACTCCGCAGTACCTGCACGTGTCTTTCGACGTGCCAGGGTTCCCAGCTCCATGAGCTGAGTTGCCTCTACCGCGACCGCGCGGCTTGCCGCCGCCGCGTCCGGTATGGCTGGAGGATCCACCTCCATCTTGCAGGCGCATCCGAGAGAACCACTCCTCCTCCGTGAGGAGTAGTTTCCCAGCCTGCTTGGCCTCCGGCTTCTTCGCCTCATGTCGCTCCTCAGCCGTTTTGAGGCGACCGATGAGCTCCTCCATGGGGATCTTGTCGAGGTCGAGCAGGGTCTCAATTGAGCATGCCATCTGCGAGAACCTCATGGGAACGACCGAGAGAAACTTACGGATAGTGTCCGGCTCGGTGATGGTGACGCCGAGCACCCCAAGCTGCGACACGAGTGACGACAGCCGCATGGCGAAGTCGTTGATGTTCTCGCTGTCGCCGAACTTGATGGCCTCGTACTGCTTCTTGAGCGCCGTCGCCTTCGCCTCCCGGACACGAGTGTCTCCGACCCGCATCGTCTTAATCGCCTCCCACGCCTCCTTGGCCGTCTTCTTCGACGCCAGTGTGGAGATCATCTCCGACGGAACGGCGAGCAGCACGTACTCAAGTGCTGCCCGGTCCGTCTCGTGCTCCTCCGTGCCATCATGCATGGCGGACCAAGCACGGCGTGCGTCAAGCTTCACTTGCATGAGCAGCACCCAGTCCATGTAGTTTGACTGCGTAAGCACCAGCCACGAACTACCGGCCTCCCGCACAACACGCTGGACTGCCAGCGTGCTCGCGGCCTCCTTCACCTCCGCCGGCACGAGCGCCTTTCCGTCGCCCATCTCCGGTGAGATCTCTCAAGAACTCAGGCTCTGATACCAATTGTTGGCCCGTGAGAACTTATCACTAGAGAGAGAGAGAGGGGAGTGTGTGCCAAAGAAAATGGTTTGCCTCAATTTTCCCTTTTCTCATTCATGGAGTATTTATAGGGTAAACACTATTCCTACAAATATCTGGCTAGATATTTCCAACCAGCCGTGGCGAACCTATCCACACAGGGACAGATGTCACACCACTACGCGCGGGCCTCACAGGTGTCCAGGACACCTGTGCTTCTAGAACCTTCTAGCAGATTCCAGACCGCCAACACCCGCGCTGACGTGTCCACGAGCCGGAGTCGACAGGCCAACTCCGTCACTCGACACTTCCTCGGGTAGGAGTCGAAAGTTCGACTCCACGTACCCGGAAACTAGTGTACCTGCCGGACCCGAAGACATCATTCGAGTCCCGGTTACTACTACTACTACTGTCGAGTCAGAACAGACTCCGACTCGACGATTCGACTCGACTCGAGACACTCCCCGAGTCGGTACACTGGCTCGGGTCCCTTGGACCCGCCAAAAAGCTTCGACTCCTCGGACCCGACAGACTATCGAGTCCTTGGAGCCGCCCTAGAACACAAGCCTATTCCAACAGTTTAGTGTTGTTGATTTGTTCATTGAATCAGTTGTGCTAGAAGTTCTTGAAGAAAGTAATTTGTATAATTACTTTGGGACTGCATGTACTTCTTGGAGGAATTAAATTGGTAACAAATTGCAAATGTTATTCTTGAAGAAAGTAATCTGTAAAATTCTTTGTCACTGCCCGAAACGCATATAGTGTCCGCCCGTTCCTTTCTTGTCATATTTCTTCCGTCGACCACCTTCGGCTCTGTTACCCGCGCCCTTCCGCCACTGTGGCCGAGGGAGGTCCTACAGGGCCATCAAGCCCAGGGCTACTGAAAGAACAAGCGATGTCCCGGATGTCGCCTAGAGGGGGGGGGGTGAATAGACGATTAAAACTTTTTCTATTTAGGGTCTTGATAATTGCGGAATAAAACTAGGTGTTTAAATTAACAAGCCAACAACCTAAAATTCTAGGTTTACCTAAAGTGCACCAACAACTTATGCTAAACAAGGCAAGCAACAAGGTGATAGCTAGAAATAGACTTCAAGCACGATGGCTATCACAATGTAAATTTGCATAAGTAAAATCTCGGGTATAGAGATAACCGAGGCACGCGGAGACGAGGATGTATTCCCGAGTTCCTTCTTATTAAGGGAGTATGTCGTGGTATTGTCGATTCTAGCCGCGGCAGGGGTGCCATCGAGCTAGGTAGAGAGAGGGATTTTGGAGACGTGAGGTGATCCGGCGACATAGAGACGAGTTTACCCAGCTTCGGATCTCACGTCGGTGGCGAGATCCTACGTGCTGCTATAATTCACTATAAGACAATATCGCCGAGTTACAGTGGATTGGGATTGAGCGCGTATGTGCCTTAAGGCATCCCAGGGGCCGGCTTATAAAGCTGTCCAGACCCTGGGTTTACAGGAGGAAACCTAACCGACTAAGAACAGAGTCCTACTCTAATCCGGCTTGGGCCCTGCCTTGTGGGCTAAGTCTTCCGCAATGCAGGCCGGCTTCTAGAGTCTTCACTTAGCCGGATGGGCCTCCTGCGCTTCAGCATACTGGGCCGCCCGGTAAGCCGGATCCGGCTTACCACCACTTTGGGCGAGGGAATATCTAGTGCTCCCACCCCATTAGGTGCTACAATTGGTACCACAAAAAAATCAATTTTAAGAGTGTAAAAAAATTCTACGAAAAAATGTGAGTGTTAACAAGATATGTTTGTGCAATCTACCAAAATTTCAGTTTCAAATTCGAAATGAGCATTGAGAAACAAAAAAGACAAATCTGCTATGAATAGTGTCACTGGTTTCACTAAAAGACAAAAGCAGAAAAATGCCACTATTCATAGCAGATTTGTCTTTTTTGTTTCTCAATGCTCATTTCGAATTTGGAATTGAAATTTTTGGAGGTAGTAGAAACATATCTTGTTAACACTCACATTTTTTCGTAAATTTTTTTGACACTTTTAAAATTGATTTTTTTATGGTAGAAATTGTAGCACCTAATGTGGTGGGAGCACTAGATATTTCCTCCACTTTGGGCCACCCTGGTCTGCTGCCTTTTAGTCTTCTTTGTAAGGACACCCGTTCGGCATAACCCCAACAGTAGCCCCCGGAAAGCTTCAAGGACTTCAGCGGCTGGCTTCAATCTTCCGGCAATATGCTGTCCGGGAAATTCGTCATCCGTCTTCGGTCTTGGAGCATTCCCAGAAACCTGAAATCATGTCGAACAGCTTCGTCGATTTTAACTGTGCCGGCTTTGTATGCCGAAAAAACACTTGAGCGTGCAACGACACGCGTCCGCCGATTTGACAGTTACGTCAGACCCGGCAGTGTGAGTGGAGGAGCATCTTTGAATGCGGGGCTAGTTTCCGTTTTTCCCGCGCTGGAACCGAGGCGTCGGAGGGAAGGAAACGACTCCAACGGCTTGATCCCGTGACGCGTGGCGAAAAATCCGGCTCCTGACCGTTGCACAAATCTCGGCGCAGTGCTATAAATCGCGACCTCATCGTCTCCGCCGCGATCATCACTCCATTTGCAACCCTAGCCCCTTCTCTCCTCCAGATCTCATCTCTCTCCCCCGAGCTCAAACTCCTCCGTTTCTTCCACGAGATCCATGGCTTCAAGCGCTCCAGCGGAAGACGCAACCGCGGTCGGCCCGGCTCCGCCGATGGGAGGAGCCACATCCGCGGCCGCCGCCGTCGTCACCGAGCCATCCGCCGCTGCTCTTGCATCCTCAACAACTCCGGTGAGCTCCTCCGCCGTATCAGGCCATGATACCGTGGCTTTGGCGAAAGCCGTAGCCGAGGCCGCATCCACGATGGCTTCGGCCGCCACCGCTACTGACGCTGTCGTAGAAGACACAAATGTCAGCGAGGAGGAGGAAGAAGAGGAAGAAGCCGGCAGCAACAAGGGCACCACCACCAACCCGACTCACAATTGGGGTTGTTCGGTGGTGGACGAGATTGAGCTGAAGGGAATGGAGGCGGACAGAGCCATCCTTCCACCCTCAGAATCAGCGCCGACTTGGCGATCCGGCTTAGGCGATCCTTGTCCCACTCCCATCAATGACGAACGGGTACTTCTCTCTTCCCATGTCATTAGGGGATTCTCCTTGCCGCCGTCGGCTTTCCTGATAGATCTCTTAGATCACTACGGCCTCCAGCTCTACAACATAACCCCGAACAGCCTGTTGTACATCTCCGGCTTTGTAGCGCTGTTCGAAGGATACTTAGGCATAAAACCTAGGTTAGACTTCTTCGAACGTTGCTTCTTAGTCAAGAGGCAGACCGTGAACAAGGAGCTGCTGGTGGCCGGCACGATCAGTTTCAACTGCCGCCGGGATATCGACTGGTACCCTCAAGTGCCAATCGTTGATTCGGCTAAGGGATGGGCGTCCACATTCTTCTACTGCAAGGACGTGGCGACGCCAAACCAGCTGCAGGGGCTAGCCCATTTCACAGACGAAGCCGGCATGCCGTTGCCCTCCTGGAAGAAGAAGCCGACAGGTGTAATGCCGACAGAACATGCCGCCCTCCAAGCGAGGATTGTGCAACTGACGTCCGGCTCTCCTCCCTTGACTGGGGAGGACACCATCATCTGCTGGATGAAGAGGCGAATCCAGCCCCTCCAACATCGTGCTCGCTTTCTATGCGAGTACACGGATAATTCTGATCCCATGCGGATCAATGAGAAAGACCTGGAGCTTTGAGGCTCGCTTCAACAAACTCATCAAAGCCCGGCCTAGAGAAGGCCGGCAATATGAAGAATCATTGCCGATGTTTACGACGACCAACCCTCCCCCAAAGGTACTTTGACTAACCAAAGTTCAATTCTTTGAGAGATTCGGGTTTGCTTTTGTCGGACTAACATGCAATATGCCAGATTTCTGGAATCACCGACATCCGCCCTGCTGGGAAGTCGTCGTCCAGCAAGGCGTCCACACGGCCCGTCTCCACTTCCTCGGCTACTGCGGAAAGCCGGAAGAGGAAGGACCAGTCAACCATGAGCAGCGCTAAGTCGGCTGCAGACGACGACGCTCTTGCTGGGCTCAACATTCCCAGCAAGAATTAAGTCAACTGACAACATCTCCTCCTTTCTTTGCAGTAATGCCGGATTTGCTAAATTTCGCTTTTCACCTTTGCAGAATAAAGAAGGGCGCTCCGTTGAAAATAAAGACGGTCGCCACGAGGAAGAAAGCCTCTCCTGCCATCCCTCCATCAACTCCATCAATTCCAGAGCCGAACCCAACAGAGGAGGGCACACGCACGATAGTGCCAGCTCCTGTTGGGAGAGCCGGGGTAATTCCCCCCACACAATGGACAGAGATGACGGGGAAAGTGACTGAAACATCCTCTCCAAGGGCTGAAGCTCCGGCTAATGATGCCCCAACCTTTCCCCCCATCAAAGCCGAAGCCTTCGACGAGGAGGGGCGTATCAAGCCGGAATTCATGAGCCGGTTTATGAAGGCACCTCGGCTTCCCCGGAAGAAGGGAACAACCGTCTGGGACGACGAGCCGGATCACACCAAGGCCTATGACACCTTTGATGTCATAGAGATTCTTGAAGATCAGCAGAACTACTTTGCTGATAGCTTTGAGGCCGGCATGACGCTTCTCCGCGAACACTACCACGTAAGATACCTTACCAGTAGCTCCCGAGCACTATGCCGGGTTAAGTTATTAAAACTAGCCGTCATAGTGATCCGAGTTAATGCGCATGCACACACTTAGCCCCCCAGTCATGAAATGTCGTCATGTAGCCACCTTAATTTGTAATATAGATTTAGGCTTTTAGCGATTCCTTACGCAGATCCATCGAAACATTGGCGCTGAAACCATCAATTCTTTGGGTGTGCAAAATCAGGAGATGCGCCGGCTCAATACTGAATTGGCGAACAAAGACGCCATCATCGAAGGGTTTGAGGCAGACCGGGTTCAATACCAAGGTACAGATGCCGAATCTTTAGCTTTGAGTTCCAGGCTTTCTTTTACACTGCTGACATTTTTGTCTTGCAGACGCCATCGTCAAAGCCAAAGAGCTTGCCGAGAACGCCGGCATTGTCGACCGGCTCCGCAACGAAAATATTGAGCTGAATAAGCTTTATCAATCAATGGCTGTGTAGCTGGAGACAACTAAAAAGAATCTTGCCAAAGCCGAACAACTTCTGGAATCAGAGAGGCAGAGCCACAAGGATGCCTTCAATGAAATCCAGGACCGGCTTAACAGGCGCCTTGATGAATCGCTGGCGATCGACAACCAGCTTCTGAGTAAGTTTTAAAATAACTTAAACTCATTGGTTTCTGTCTTAGCCGAATATAATTCAACTTCGCTTTTTTGCAGCTCCGGCGGGTTACGGCCATGAGCTAACGGCGGAAAACCGGCTTGACCGGATTCTAGAAGTAGGGGAGCTTTTCCCAAAGATTATTTCTTCGGGAAAAGATCTTGCTGAGAAATTCTTTCCCGGCAACCCCGAGCCCCCGACAAACCTTGCCAGCGTAGAAGCTGAACTGGCCGAAGCGGCTTCATTCTTCGATGAACGGCTTCGTTCCAGTGCTCGTGGAGGTGCCAAAACGGCCTTGGGCTTGATGATGGCACATTACCCGGAGGCGGAAGCCTGGCGGGTGGCATCCGGCTTCCCTCTGGAAAAGGAGGACGGCACAACGCTGGACGACCAGGATCGCAAGAAAATCCTTCACTCCATCTCCGGCTACGCCAGTAAGATTGCCAATATGGTCTCCTTGACCACCATCTTCAAAGAAATGCCGTGCCCGCCAACCCCTGCTCAATCAGATGATGACAATGAGGCGGCGGAGAAATCTTCATGAGCCGAACTTGTTCGTTGAGCCGGCTATTCTAAAAATGTAATGGGCAATATGTAAAGCCGTCCAAACAATGTATATGTCTAGAAATAATTTAGCCTTTTGCTGTATGTTAATCAGCTTTATAATTTGCAAACTTGCAATTTTATGACTCAGTTCAATCTGGCCTTGACACCTTAGCTTTTAATCGCCGACAAACCTGTGGCGAAGCTAACTCGCTGAGCAACAGGGTACGCAATGACCAATCTGTTTAGACTCAGAACAAGTGCCGCCTTTCGGTGCCGAAACGCTTTGAAGCAACCCGGCGCAAAAAGCTAGCAGACAAACATTAATTTGGCAAAACGTTGATTTTTCATCACCTTAAGGCGGATTCAATCATGAAAGAGTTTAACAACGAGAGCAACACAGGCAATTTCGGGTAAACAGATAATAATAATAAGATCATAGGGAAATAAAAGGATGGTACAGATTCTCGAATTCGACATGAGAGAAACCAATTTTTATTTCATGATCACATTGACATGGTTACAATAGAATTTTCTAAGTGTAAAAAGGACGTAGCTGAGCGATATTCCACGGACGTTTCGTCTCATCTAAGTCATCATCTACATGTCTTTTCCTCTTACGACCTTTCTTCCCGGGATCTTTCTTTGAATCCCTTAAGTCGATGAGGTAATATGACCCGTTTTTCAAAACTTTGCTGATAACGAAAGGCCCTTCCCATGGCGGGGATAATTTGTGCTGCCGGCTTTGCACAAGCCGAAGCACTAAGTCGCCTTCTCGAAAAGATCGATTCCGCACTCTACGGCTCTGGTAGCGATGTAGATCTTGTTGATAGATGGCTGATCTTTGGAGAGCTAACTCTCTTTCTTCTTCGAGGATATCTAAGCCGTCTTGACGTGCTTCTTCTGCATCTTTTTCGATGTAGGCTGCGAATCGAGGCAAATCGTGGATCATGTCGGATGGGAGCACCGCTTCAGCACCATAGAAAAGGAAGAAAGGGGTGAAGTCGGTTGATCTATTTGTGGTAGTACGAATACTCCATATGACCGCCGGTAATTCCTCAACCCAAGCGCCGGCTGCTCGATGCAAAGGAGTTTCAAGCCTCGGCTTAATACCTTGCAGAATAATGCCGTTGGTGCGCTCTACCTGTCCATTGGATTGCGGGTGTGCCACCGATGCCACGTCGAGTCGGATTTTTTATCGGCTACAAAATTTCGATAGCTCACCGACGGCAAAGTTTGTGCCATTGTCAGTGATAATGCTATGCGGTATGCCGAATCGAGTTGTAATCTCGACGATGAACTTTGTTGCTGTAGCTCCGTCGAGTTTTTTGATGGACTTGGCCTCCACCCACTTCGTGAATTTGTCGACCGCCACCAGCAGGTGAGTTAAGCCTCCTCTTGCCGTCCTGAAAGGTCCCACCATGTCGAGCCCCCAGACCATGAACGTCCAAGTAATAGGGATCGTTCAGAGCTCCTGAGCCGGCAGATGAACCTGCTTTGCATAGCGCTGACACCCTTCACAAGTCTTGACAATGTTGATTGCATCCTCCTTAGCCGTCAGCCAGAAGAATCCGTGCCGAAACGCTTTGGCGACTAACGCCTTTGCCGCCACGTGATGCCCACATTCGCCGGAGTGGATTTCTTCCAAGATTTGTCGTCCTTCCTCTGGAGAGACGCATCTTTGGAAGATGCCGGATGTGCTCCTCTTGTAGAGTTGTCCGTCAATAATCGTGTACGCCTTTGCTCGACGCTCAATTTGACGGCTTAGCACCTTGTCGTCCTTGGGCAGTTTCTTATTAATCAAGAAATCAATGTAGGGTGTGGTCCAATCTGGGTTTACCAAGCACACCTGAACTGATTCTTCCGACAAGGGGTAATCTTCGTCGCCGCCTTTAATGGACGGCTTGTGAAGGTGATGGAGAAACACGTCTGATGGCACTGCCTTTTTCTTGGATCCTATTCTGGCCAAGGCGTCAGCAGCTTCGTTGTCATCTCGGGAGATATGTCGAACCTCTAAGCCGGCAAAACATCGGCCGAATTCATCGACTGTTCTTCTGTATTCCGCCATTGTGGGACTTTTCGTGTCCCAGCATCCATCAAGTTGCTGCGCAACCAGATCCGAGTCGCCATAGCAGAGGATGCGCTGTACTCCCAATTCCTTAGCCATGTGAAGACCATGGAGGAGAGCCTCATACTCTGCTACATTATTGGTGGCGTTGAAATGGATTCAGAAGACATAACTGAGCTTATCACCTTTAGGCGATTTTAGTATTACTCCAGCCCCCGAGCCTTCCTTCATCTTTGAGCCATCGAAGTGCATTATCCAGTACTGAGAATCCGGCAAAGGTGTGCTTTCCATTGCCTCTGTCCAATCTGCAACAAAGTCGGCTAAAACCTGAGATTTGATGGCGGTCCTCGACTTGTACTGAATGATGCCCCATTTGGCGACTCGACCCGTTGCGTCGGCATTGTTGATGATTTCCCTTAGTGGAGCCTTGCTGACCACCGTGATCATGTGATCCTGGAAGTAATGCCGTAGTTTTCTGGAGGCAAAGAATACACCATAGGCTAACTTCTGGTAGTGGGGGGTAGCGCTGCTTTGAATTTGAGAACACCTCGCTAATGAAATAGACGGGGCGCTGATCCGGCCATTGCTTCCCTTCCTCCAGGCGTTCCACTAAAATGACGGCACTTATGACGAAATTCCTGGCCGACAAGTATAGGAGAAGCGGCTCTTTTTCCCTTGGAGCTGCTAAGATTGGAGCATGTGTCAATGTATACTTCAGCTGAGCTAGAGCTGCCTCTGCTTCCTCTGTCCAAACAAAACTGTCCGACTTTTTGAGGAGCTTATACAATGGCAACGCTTTGTCGCCCAGCCGGCTAATAAATCGGCTTACAGCCGCGGCGGAACCCGTAAGCCGTTGTATGTCTTTTAGACAAGACGGCCTTTCGATGTTCTGAATCGCCTTTATCTTTTCCGGGTTAACTTCAATTCCTCTTTGGGAAACAATGAAGCCCAGAAGCTTGCCTGCGGGTACTCCGAAGACGCATTTTGCCAGATTAATCTTCATCTGGTATTCCCTTAGTTTTGCAAAGGTTTCCGACAGATCGGCGATAAGATCGCCGCGCTTCTTCGACATGACCGCTATGTCGTCGACGTAGACGTGAACATTGCGGCCAATCTGCTTGTCCAAACACCGCTGCATACACCTTTGGTAAGTAGCACCAGCGTTCTTTAAGCCGAAAGGCATTGTGACATAGCAGTAATTGCCATACGGTGTAGTAAGGACGTCTTGATTTGATCTGAATACTTCATCTTAATATGATGGTAACCCGAATAAGCATCCAGAAAGCATAGCATCTCTGAGCCGGCAGTTGAATCAATGACCTGATCGATGCGCGGTAAGGCGAACGGATCCTTAGGGCAGGCTTTGTTTAAGCCGGTGAAATCACTGCACATACGCAGCTCAGAGGTGTTCTTCTTTGGGACTAGCACGGGATTTGCCAACCAATCAGTGTGGACAACTTCACGAATGAATTTGGCGGCTGTGAGCCTTAGGATCTCCTTTCCAACCGCCTTGCGCTTCTCAGTTCCGAGCCGGCGGAGACCTTGCTTGACCGGCTTTGCGTCCTTGTTGACTTTTAGGGAGTGCTCGGCAAGTTTCCTCGGGACACCTGGCATGTCAGATGGTGACCAGGCAAATATGTCCCGGTTCTCACGGAGAAACTTGACGAGCTCGCCTTCCTATTTTTCGTCGAGACCGGCACCGATGATGGCCTCCTTTGTCGGATCATCCTTTGAGATCTTGATTTTCTTGGTGTCATCCTTTGGCTTGAAGCTTGAGTCGACCTTAGAGGATGGCTTTTCAGTCGCCGGCATCTCATCAGGACCAATTGTTTTCTTGAGATCCTCCAACTCTTCCCTGCAGATTTCTTGTTCAGCATTGACGACATTGGAGGGCTCACATTCCTTGGCTTTCTTGAAGTCCTACTTCCAGTGCTACTACCGCTCGGAACTTCCGGAGCTACTTCCGGAACCCAGTACCGCTTACGAAAGTTCGGTTCTGGAGTTCAACGGAAGTAGCACCGGAAGTAGGACCGGAACTACCGGTTTACCGGAAGTACCGGTGCTCCCAGCGGTACTACCGCCCGGAACTTCCGGAGCTACTTCCGGAACCCAGTACCGCTTACGAAAGTTCGGTTCTGGAGCTAAACCGGAACTACCGGTCCTTTTCCCGGTACTACCGGCCTTGCGGGTGTTTTTCTCTAGCCGTTGGTGGGTCTTTTGTGTGTGGGCCGGAAGTACCGCCCTTCGGGCCGGTACTACCGACCCGGCGGGTTTTGTTCGACTGAGAGCCGTTGGGGGCTGTTTCTACGTGGGGCGGTAGTACCGCCCCTTGGGCCGGTACTACCGGCCCTGCGGAATTCTGTGCCCAACGGCCAGATTCCCAGGGCACCCTTTTAAGGGCCCCTTCTTCCCCTTTGGTACATATCACTTCTTCCAATCTTTTGAATCTCTTCAAGCTCTCTCTCCTCCATTGTTGCACATCCTTGTGAGCTTGATTCCTCTCAATCCCTCTGATGATTCTTGCCCAATCTTAGGGATTCAAGAGAGGAGATCTAGATCTACCATTCCACCAATCAAATTCTCCTCTAAGTGAGGGGAACCTAGTGGATCTAGTTTTGGGGTTGCTTTGTGTTCATCCCCTTTGTTCTTCCTCTCTTATTCCCCCCAAAGCATTTGTTGCTTGGTTGGAATTTGGGAGTGAAGGACTTGACCACTTTGTGTGTTCTTGCATCTTGCATTTGTTGCATCGGGTTGCTCTCCCTACGGTGATACGTGAAGATCGACGTTGAGAAGCTTGTTACTCTTGGTTGCATTGTGTTCCCAAGAGCTTTGTGCCTCTTGGGTGCATTGTGTACCCTAGACGGTTTGGAGGTGCCGCGAAGACTTCGGCTTGTGAAGCTTCGGCACGATTTGGGAGCCCCCAATTGAGTTGTGGGTGTGTGCCCCAAAAGTTGTAAGGGCTCCGGAATCCGCCCCGAAGGATTTCGATAGTGGAAGGTGAACCAAACCTTTGGGTGCGGTTCATCGGAGAATAGGGTGAGGCCTTTGTGGCATCTTGAGTAGGCCTTTTGTGGCGAGCTCACACCTCTCCAACGAGACGTACTCTGTTGGGGTTATGCCAAACAGGTGTCCTCACAGAGAAGACTAAAAGCCAGCAGACCAGGGTGGCCCAAAGTGGTGGTAAGCCGGATCCGGCTTACCGGGCGGCCCAGTATGCTGAAGCGCAGGAGGCCCATCCGGCTAAGGGAAGACTCTAGAAGCCGGCCTGCATTGCGGAAGACTTAGCCCACAAGGCAGGGCCCAGGCCGGATTAGAGTAGGACTCTGTTCTTAGTCGGTTATGTTTCCTCCTGTAAGCCCAGGGTCTGGACGCCTTTATAAGCCGGCCCCTGGGACGCCTTAGGGCACATACGCTCTCAATCCCAATCCACTGTAACTCGGCGATATTGCCTTATAGTGAATTATAGCAGCACGTAGGATCTCGCCACCGACGTGAGATCCGAAGCTGGGTAAACTCGTCTCTATGTCGCCGGATCACCCCACGTCTCCAAAACCCCTCTCTCTACCTAGCTCGATGCCACCCCTGCCGCGGCTAGAATCGACAATACCACGACAGTTGGCGTCCACCGTGGGGCAGGAGACCTCCGGGGTTTCGATTTGTCCAGGAGCTGCAGGCGGTGTCGGCGACACCATCGCGGTCGGCATGGTAAGCTACTTCGACGAGTCGGGAGCCGGCCACGTCTTCAACGACGGCCTCTGGACGCCGGCAAAGGAGGATCTCGTCGGCTGGTCCACTGGTCTCCATCGGCGGTTTTGACATCTTCGTCGACTTCACCGCCCAGGCCTTGGACGATCTCGGCTCCACCTCGAGCTTCACCACCACCCACCCAAGAAACCTCGACGAGGAGTCGGATCTGGACTCTGACGAGATCGCCGATCTGGATCTGGCTTTCGATGCTGACGACGAAGACTCTGAAGATGACGCAAGTTCCAACATGGCGGCGCTGGACTTCCACTTCGTCGGCATCTTAGGAGAATCTGGCTCTCATGAGTCGATGACTGAGCCTGAGTCGATGGTGGTCAAGCTCGAGGTGAAGCCGAGATCGTCCAAGGCCTGGGCGGTGAAGCCGACGAAGATGTCAAAACCGCCGATGGAGACCGTGGACCAGCCGGCGGGATCCTCCTTTGCCGGCGTCCAGAGGCCGTCGTTGAAGACGTGGCCGGCTCCCGACTCGTCGAAGTAGCTCACCATGCCGACCGCGATGGTGTCGCCGACTCCGCCTGCAACTCCTGGACAGATCGAAACCCCGGAGGTCTCCTGCCCCACGGTGGGCGCCAACTGTCGTGGTATTGTCGATTCTAGCCGCGGCAGGGGTGGCATCGAGCTAGGTAGAGAGAGGGGTTTTGGAGACGTGGGGTGATCCGGCGACATAGAGACGAGTTTACCCAACTTCGGATCTCACATCGGTGGCGAGATCCTACGTGCTGCTATAATTCACTATAAAGAAATATCGCCAAGTTACAGTGGATTGGGATTGAGCGCGTATGTGCCCTAAGGCGTCCCAGGGGCTGGCTTATAAAGGCGTCCAGACCCTGGGCTTACAGGAGGAAACCTAACCGACTAAGAACAGAGTCCTACTCTAATCCGGCTTGGGCCCTGCCTTGTGGGCTAAGTCTTCCGCAATGCAGGCCGGCTTCTAGAGTCTTCCCTTAGCCGGATGGGCCTCCTGCGCTTCAGCATACTGGGCCGCCCGGTAAGCCGGATCCGGCTTACCACCACTTTGGGCCACCCTGGTCTGCTGGCTTTTAGTCTTCTCTGTGAGGACACCTGTTCGGCATAACCCCAACAGAGTACGTCTCGTTGGAGGGGTGTGAGCTCGCCACAAAAGGCCTACTCAAGATGCCACAAAGGCCTCACCCTATTCTCCGATGAACCGCACCCAAAGGTTTGGTTCACCTTCCACTATCAAAATCCTTCGGGGCGGATTCCGGAGCCCTTACAACTTTTGGGGCACACACCCACAACTCAATTGGGGGCTCCCAAATCGTGCCGAAGCTTCACAAGCCGAAGTCTTCGCGGCACCTCCAAACCGTCTAGGGTACACAATGCACCCAAGAGTCACAAAGCTCTTGGGAACACAATGCACCCAAGAGTAACAAGCTTCTCAACGTCGATCTTCACGTATCACCGTAGGGAGAGCAACCCGATGCAACAAATACAAGATGCAAGAACACACAAAGTGGTCAAGTCCTTCACTCCCAAATTCCAACTAAGCAACAAATGCTTTGGGGGGAATAAGAGAGGAAGAACAAAGTGGATGAACACAAAGCAACCCCAAAACTAGATCCACTAGGTTCCCCTCACTTAGAGGAGAATTTGATTTGTGGAATGATAGATCTAGATCTCCTCTCTTGAATCCCTAAGATTGGGCAAGAATCATCGGAGGGATTGAGAGGAATCAAGCTCACAAGGATGTGCAACAATGGAGGAGAGAGAGCTTGAAGAGATTCAAAAGATTGGAAGAAGTGTTATGTACCAAAGGGGAAGAAGGGGGCCTTAAAAGGGTGCCCTGGGAATCTGGCCGTTGGGCACAGAATTCCGCAGGGCCGGTAGTACCGGCCCAAGGGGCGGTACTACCGCCCCACGTAGAAACAGCCCCCAACGGCTCTCAGTCGAACAAAACCCGCCGGGTCGGTAGTACCGGCCCGAAGGGCGGTACTTCCGGCCCACACACAAAAGACCCACCAACGGCTAGAGAAAAACACCCGCAAGGCCGGTAGTACCGGGAAAAGGACCGGTAGTTCCGGTTTAGCGGTAGTACCGGTACTACTTCCGGTGCTACTTCCGTTGAACTCCAGAACCGAACTTTCGTAAGCGGTACTGGGTTCCGGAAGTAGCTCCGGAAGTTCCGGGCGGTAGTACCGCTGGGAGCACCGGTACTTCCGGTAAACCGGTAGTTCCGGTCCTACTTCCGGTGCTACTTCCGTTGAACTCCAGAACCGAACTTTCGTAAGAGGTACTGGGTTCCGGAAGTAGCTCCGGAAGTTCCGAGCGGTAGTACCGCCCGCGTGGCCGGTACTTCCGGTTACTGAAAAACAGCCGAAACCAGAAACTGAATAACTTTTGCGTGGAAGCTCCGAATCGAGTGAATCCAATTTTGTTGGAAAGAGGACGACAAGAGCTTACACTACAAGGGAGATTGTGCAAAGGGTTGGAGAGGTGAAACCTTCCAAACTGATGAACCGGCAAAATCTACAAAACCGAAAACGCAATAGAAGACGCATATGCAAACCGTTTTCGGTGAACTTGGCTTTGTCATGACAAGCATGACAAGCACCAAGACCACACCACGATAAGAGCCAAATAAGAACCAATAAAGATTATTACATGGATGCAAAGGTTTGTGCTCTCTACGATGATACGATCACGATATTCGGTCGAGAGCCCCTCTTGATAGAACGGCTATCTATCCTATAACCCGGTCTCTCACTAAACAACATGAGACCGGTATAATAGAAACCCTATCAAGATCATACCTTTGCCTTGCGCTTAAACCACTTGAGGTCGATGAAGACGATCTTCAACTCCTCAAGACGCACCACCTTTCTTCATTGCGCTTTGCTTGGTGAAGATTCACTTGATGCTCCCCCATACACCAAGATGGGAGACACTCTCTTCGGCATATCTTCACTTGGCCTTTGTCTTGATGACGAACACCTTGGCCTTGATCAACAAATGGAGACAAGCAAGCAAATGGACACCTACAAATATAGATCAATGCAAATATTAGTCCATAGAGATTGTCATTAATTACCAAAACCATGCATGGGATCAACCATGCACTTTCAATCTCCCCCATTTTGGTAATTGATGACAATCCCTTTTTAAGAGGGTTTATATAACGAATAGAGCATCCTTGCAAGACAAACGAGCAAGGATGCAAGCGCATGCATGGCAAAAGTAACAAAAGCATAAACCCAAATTACCTTAAACCCTCTAAACTTCTCCCCATTTGCATCGATTGCCGAAATGGGAAGAAAAATTTAGAGAGCCAATATAATATGAGTTCCTCCATAAAGGTGAATCCCTTTTAACGAAAAATTAGAGGAAATCAAACTATATTGAGGATCAAAAGATTGCAAAAGGATGAAATCATTTAAACATCTCCACAAAGGGGATAGGCAAACAAAAGATCCAAAGCGAGAGTTCTAAATAAAAACGGAGAAGCTACCCAATTTTCATGCACAATTGAGGAGTGCACAAAAAATGGTATCCTTGCTCCCCCAAAATCATCTAGAACACACAACAAGTGCAACAGTGCATAATGCAATAGCAAATCATAACACTTGCACCAAAGATGTGGTTGAGCCATAAGGAGATATCAATTTTCAAAAATTTATCATAAGATAGGCCCAACCGAGATAAAAATATCTTTTAGAGAAATATGTTCACAAGCGTAGGGATACCAATTGGAAACGAAAACCAATTGAAAATGTCAAAAGCTAGTGAGATCATTTAGCCAATAAAGCTCAACATGCTCACCATGGTAAGCATGAAGTCAAAGATCTTCAAGAAATACATGAGTGTGCAAAGATACCAATAAACAATAAGACAAGCACTCATGAGACAAAATTGGAGCCACCAAAGAATTATAGATGAAAACAAGGTGGCTCAAAAGAAATAGGATACCGACTAAAAGATGACTTCTCTCATATGTATAGGTTTCTAATTAGACAAACCATAAAGATATACATCCGCAAAGAAACATATACATACGAAATGATTCGGGAAAAGGAGAACAAGGTATCCAAAAGGAAGTCATAAATATACAAACGAGATTATTACATAAAAGCATAGCACATAGCTCAAATTTATCTCATTGTATATGAATGAACTTCAAATATATCAAATGCATCACACATATCACTAAGGGAACAAGAGATAGTGGAGATGCTTTGAGTAGGCAACAAGTATCACAAAGAAATAATATCAATTGAAGAAAAGATTTTTGCAAATTCATCACACATATCACAAAGATATATTAAGTGAAGGAAATAGGACAAAACCACAACAATTGCATCTAAAAGCTTTTCATGCCAAGAGGCAACCTACACAAGGTTGGATACTAAAAAGTATGCATGAGATAGATACTTGTTACCGAGATGACATTGGTGATGAAGATGATGAGAGTTGGTTTGACATCAAAGCTTGACTCCGACAATCACACGGTGAGAACACCTTCCTTATGAATGAGGCAAGCATACAATGCATCTCCATTGTACCTAAAACAAAATTAGAATACAAAATGGTTCCCAAACTCATTGGGTTCCATAGTAGTTAGATCAACTACAATATATAGGAAACACTCCACATAAATATGTGCATATAGATATGAAATTGAATTTCATGCACATCTTAGCCGATTTAGGATTCGGTGGAGTATCCCCTATATATTGGAACAAGAGAGATAAGCATGCTAAAATAATATAAATTAGTAACCGAGCATGCAAAGACTTTCTAGAACCAAAAGAGATACAATTTGGACAAAAACACAAAGTGAACCAAAAAGGTTGTCCAAATTATATCAAAATCCAAATCAACACATGAATTAGGAGAAATCAACTCAACCTATGATTGATTCCAAAACACATCAACACATGAAGTGTGATATCAAAAGGAATCAAATCAACACAACAAATGATCGATAAGACACCAATTGAAAATAAGATACCAATTAAAACACACAAAAAATATCAACTAAGAGAAAAGATACCAAGAAGAGGGTGATATTTGACTGAAATCAAGTAAAGTTAAGATAAGGCAAAAGGTATCAAGACTCCCACAATAAATATCAATTGGAATAAATATCTATGGAGGAGATATTAAATTCCAATTAATACCAATTGAAGGTACCAACACAAGATAAAGAATCAAATGCCAAATGAGAGGATCAATAATTGATAGATAGAATAGTGTTCTAAATAAAAAGGAATGCTCCCCCAAGATTAATGTATTATCTGATAAATTTGCATTTGAATACAAAATGCATGCACAAGGGATCATTACTATCCATATTTTATCTAAAACACTAAACACTACTGATTGAAAGATAGGATCCTTGCAAGAGGCAAAGAGGGCAATAAATAGAGCAATTTAAAAGCAAGAGCCAACGTGAAGTTGATCTACAAAATCCACCAAAATTACTAGAATCACTTGTCATGAACAAGAAGTATATGGAGAAATTTCTCGGTGGTATATAGGAATGATGATCAAGACCAAATTCACAACAAATAAGCATATGGCAAACGATAAGAATTAAAGACGCCAAATTTTGAAAGAGGTTTGTTGGTAGTTTCAACTATTCGAACCAACCGGCAAAGCCATGGTTAAAATAAGATTAAACAAATGGTTTCTCCAAAAATATATAGGAATGCATATTAGAGAAAAACCACACCAAGGAAACACACCCAAACAAGAGCCAAAAGATAACCAAAAGGAAATTGGAATTGTTCGAGCAAACATGCCACATAGGAAAGGTAATTTATAATATCAAATCTAAGTGGCAAACCTCAAATGTTCACATTTTGTGGTATTTTAATATGCACATAGCTTATTACTTCCCCATAATGTGATAATTCATTTTATTTTTAAATAAGAGGCAAATAAAACCAACTAGAGAAATTAATGGACATTATAGAATTTGAATTTCTCATGAATATAACATACCACATAGTAGCTAGATAATATTGAAATATCAATACTAGGTGGTGTGCCTCACGTATACACATTTTTAGGTTTGTGATGTGCACAAAGCACATCACTCCCCCAAAATGGGATAGTCCATTAATATCTCAAAGAGCCAAATGAAATCCACACAAGATTCAATAAAGCTCAACACACAAATTACACATACATGATACACAACTAACATACACAACCTTGAATAACAAGATAAGTAAGAAAGGAGCATATCACATACAAACACATGCTAGGAACAAAACTAACACATGCAAGGGAGCAAGCAACTTTCAATGTATATATGAGTTAAATACATGTTACCGCAAGGAGGAAGCATTGGATATGAGATAGAGCAATATATTCCAATTGACTTGGCTTGAGAAATAAACCATGAAGATCCCTCAATTCTTCAAAAGTAGCCAAGTCACCAATGTCCTCCACAAACACCTATTGATCAAGTTTGAGCTTGTTGGTCCCCAACCAAGTTGGGTCCTAAGAGGTTAGTGACAATAGGCTTGGGAACCCAAATGGTGCTTTTCTTGACACCACTTTGAGCTCCCACATATTTGGCAAACACATTGCCAATTCTATCCTTCTCAAGAGAATAAGCATCATCAACTATAATAGGGTTGGATACGGTACCGTTAGTGCATGAAGAAGCAAAATGACCTTTGCCGTGGCAAAGGTAGCAACACCGACTCTTCTTCTTCTTCTTCTTCTTCTTCTTCTTCTTCTTCTTAATAGGCTCCTCAACTTGAGGAGCAATAACTTGAGTCTTCTTGGGAGGTGGCCTTTGTTCAACTCGTGGTTGAGCACGAGATTGAACAAGAGGCCGCTTCCCTAGTTGCTTCTCACTAAGTGGCTTCTTCTTCTTCTTCATTGGGCAATCACGAACATGGTGCCCTTCTAACTTGCACTTGAAGCAAGTGATCTTGGCCGGATTCTTGATTTGAACTTGGCCCTTCTTCTTCTCAACCTTGGACTTGTTCTTGATGTTGGAGTTGAATCCAAGTCCACTCTTGTCATTTGGGGATTGTTGCACACTCAACATGTTGTCAAGTGCCCTCTTCCCCTCATGACGCTTTTCCAAGCCTTTCTTCAAAGAAGTGGCTTGGGCCTTGAGCTCTCCTCTTTTCTCTACATGGTTAGTGACAACACAAGTACTAGAGGAGGTAGATGCATCAATGTTAGAGCAACAAGGCAAAGCAAGTAATTCATCACAAGATGTACCAACATTTTTAGTGGATGAACTACTAGGACTAGCACATGGCATTTTAGCATTTTTAGTTGAAGTTGTGCTATTGTCCACATGAGGCTCACTAGATGTTACCTTTGTCGTGATGGCCTCATGAGCTAACTTTAGACTAGCATAGGATGCTAAAAGATCATCATTAGAGCTAGATAGCTTTTATGATTTTCTTCCAACTCCCTATACTTGCTAGTTAGCAACTCAAGTTGAGCCCTTAGCTCAACATTCTCCTTCAAAGTAGATGCTTCACAAGAAGTGGAGTTAGTAGCACAAGCATCATTAACTTTAGGAATAGAAGAAGAAATCTTATCAAACTCATTATTTAATCTAGCATTTTCCATTTTAAACACTTTATATTTTGCATGAGCATGATCACATTCTTTAATGATTTTAGCAATTATATCATTATGAGACTCCTCGATAGATTCTAGTTTCTCCTCTAGAGAAGCACGAGTCTCTTGCTCTTCCACCAGAGCATCTTCTAAAGATACTTTCTCCATAGCATCATCTCTTTCGATCTTACCCTTTCCATCAAGGCTTGCTTCCAAAGACTCAATAGTTTCCCCGCGCTCAATAAGCGTTTTCATAATTTCAAAGAGCATAGCTTGAGCATTTTTATTTTCAGGAAGGGCTTTAAGAATCATAAGACCGTTATTTTGAAGCTTAGCATTAACCTTTTCCATATCATCTTCTTCATCATTATTATCATCATTATTTTCATCATTATTATTATCATTGCTAGAAGAAGATTTAGCCATAAGGCAATGAGTGATGGATGAAGAAGAATGATTAATTTTTGAACTACTCAAGTTCAAATCTTGTTCCACAATTAATTGGGTTTCCTCTACATTAATATTCATGCAAGAGTTAGAGGGAACACAAGCATTTTTATCATTGGAACAAGATAAAGCAAGCATATCATAAAGAGATTTATCCAAGCAATTTTTGGATGATATGCAAGGATTATCAATACTAGCATGTAAATCATTTATAGTGCTATGTGTGTTTAGGTCCATAGAAGAAGCATTGCAACAAGATAGAGATAAATGATCATCAACAATGAGCTCACTATCCAAATTGCAAACCCCATCACTACTCACCATCACATTAGTTTGTGGCTTACCACATTTTGGTGAAGTAGATGAAGACGAGAGCTCATCACGGCCGGAGGTGGAGGGAGAGCAATCATCCTCAATAGAGTTGGACAAACCATATTTATCTTGTAGCTTGGTCCAAAGCTCATGAACATCCCGGAGAGGCATGATTGACTCGAAAACTACAACACTCACAAATTTGCAAAACTCGTTAGATGATAGAGCATCTAGATATAAGTTTTTCTCATCCTCTAAAGTCGTACTTGCGTAGTCCTTTGGAGGAGAAAAACCTATATCTAAGATACGCTCAATATTGGGGTCCAAGAACCGTAAGTGATTAAGCATATGAGTTTTCCAAACATTAAAATTTGTGCCATTAAATGTAAATTTGCATAAGTAAAAGCTCGGGTATAGAGATAACCGAGGCACGCGGAGACGAGGATTTATTCTCGAGTTCCTCCTTGTTAAGGGAGTACGTCTCGTTGGAGGGGTATGAGCTCGCCACAAAAGGCCTACTCAAGATGCCACAAAGGCCTCACCCTATTCTCCGATGAACCGCACCCAAAGGTTTGGTTCACCTTCCACTATCGGAATCCTTCGGGGCGGATTCCGGAGCCCTTACAACTTTTGGGGCACACACCCACAACTCAATTGGGGGCTCCCAAATCGTGCCGAAGCTTCACAAGCCGAAGTCTTCGCGGCACCTCCAAACCGTCTAGGGTACACAATGCACCCAAGAGGCACAAAGCTCTTGGGAACACAATGCACCCAAGAGTAACAAGCTTCTCAACGTCGATCTTCACGTATCACCGTAGGGAGAGCAACCCGATGCAACAAATGCAAGAGGCAAGAACACACAAAGTGGTCAAGTCCTTCACTCCCAAATTCCAACCAAGCAACAAATGCTTTGGGGGGAATAAGAGAGGAAGAACAAAGGGGATGAACACAAAGCAACCCCAAATCTAGATCCACTAGGTTCCCCTCACTTAGAGGAGAATTTGATTTGTGGAATGGTAGATCTAGATGTCCTCTCTTGAATCCCTAAGATTGGGCAAGAATCATCGGAGGGATTGAGAGGAATCAAGCTCACAAGGATGTGCAACAATGGAGGAGAGAGAGCTTAAAGAGATTCAAAAGATTGGAAGAAGTGATATGTACCAAAGGGGAAGAAGGGGCCCTTAAAAGGGTTGTGCAGAGGGTTGGAGAGGTGAAACCTTCCAAACGGATGAACCGGCAAAATCTCCAAAACCGAAAACACAATAAAAGACGCATATGCAAACCGTTTTCGGTGAACTTGGCTTTGTCATGACAAGCATGACAAGCACCAAGACCACACCACAATAAGAGCCAAATAAGAACCAATAAAGATGATTGCATGGATGCAAAGGTTTGTGCTCTCTACGACGATATGATCACGATATTCGGTCGAGAGCCCCTCTTGATAGAACGGCTATCTATCCTATAACCCGGTCTCTCACTAAACAACATGAGACCGGTAAAATAGAAACCCTACCAAGATCATACCTTTGCCTTGCGCTTAAACCACTTGAGGTCGATGAAGACGATCTTCAACTCCTCAAGACGCACCACCTTTCTTCATTGCGCTTTGCTTGGTGAAGATTCACTTGATGCTCCCCCATACACCAAGATGGGAGACACTCTCTTCGGCATATCTTCACTTGGCCTTTGTCTTGATGACGAACACCTTGGCCTGCCCAATCCTTTTGTATCGAGGGAATACATACACCGACACACACACCTTCTGTGGGCGTGGCCGGCTCGGCTCGGTCCGATTTCCACTCCTACCCGCGACTGACCAGAGCTAACGATTTGAGAAACCTAGCTGGAAAACAACTCAAGAAACCTCGCCGCAAAACACACGAGATGCATTGCCAATGATGTTTTCGTGATGAAAAAAGGCAAAGGATGCATAAATTTCAACAATCGGAATCGATGTTAGCTAGAATTACCGTAAATTGAACACTTGGAGTACAAGCTCGTTCTGTGTGACTCCTTACTTCCGGCATGCAAAAAACAAGACAGGTTGTTAAGGTGCAGTGACAAAACTCATGAATGAGATGGAGATGAAAGAAAATATCTGCAAGACTTCCTGGATAAAAAATAGGATGAGATGCTGCGTCTTCCTGCTTCCAACCCGAAGTGAGACGCCATCCCAGATTCCTCTCGGTACAAATAAATAGTGATGCTAGATACCGACGCTTGTTCTTGTGAAAGTAGAAGAGAAGTATTTGAGTCATGTACAACCATACCATCTCCTCTTTACCAAGCATAGGGTCCTCAGATTTTGGAGTGAAACAAACCAACAAGTATCTAGAATGTTGCTAGGAGAAAGACTAAAACATCGACACTGAAATTGGAGTACTTTGTCGATATCTTCAGTTGCCATACATCCTTGAAGTTAACCTTCTGTCTATCCTTTCCTACACCCATGGGTTTGTTGTCACAATCAATGCCAACCTGAGGCCATATAATTTGTAAAAGAGAGAGTTATGCATGTGTGAGTATCATGGTTGGACGATGTCACGAACTTACACTCCTAGCAAGAGCGGAAACAAGGCAACAACCAGAGGCGGAGAGGCGATGTAGTTAGCCCGAGTCAGATGACCCAATTGACCCTTGTAGTTATGGTTGCGAAAAATATAAACCGTAAACTAGAACTCGCTGCAACGAGAGATATTCAAAGTGTATAGGCACCGGGCAAAGTTATCTTCACCTATTGCTTTAGGCTCTCCTCATCTAGTGCTTTAGGTGGAGACAAGTGTTATTTTACAGTGAAAACGCGGTATGCCAAGTAACCCGACTCCCAGATATTCGCCGCTAGAGAAGACTCTGAGCGCCCGACAAGGTCAAGACCCAATTCACATGCTTTCCTTGCCACAAGGCCAGCACCAATCACACCGGTTCGATTTGAAGAATTTGTGGAACTGCATGCTACTGCAAGAACTACACTACCACGCATGATTTCAGCAGGTTGTCTATGAAGTTAAAATAGCTACATCGTTCGCTAACATATAAACAATAAAGTCCAGAGATTCTCATGCCAAACAATTGGCTGAGGTTTCTCCGCATTGCAACTTAAGAGTATGAGCCACTTTATTTCTCTCTGTATGACTATTAACAAAAACAGCTGAACGTGTGCAAAGCCTCGAGAGAGAAACACACATTCTTCATATATAGATCGCCTTGCTCCTGTCTTGAATAGTTACAATACCTCCATAAAGTCACGAGTCATTATTAGTTTGAGCAGCCAGCTTGTTGTCCAGCAAAGTACATACCATCACGGAGCACTATCGCTTCTGGCGTAGGAGAATCGACAATAGACGTAATTCCACAGCAGCTCTACGCAATGAAGATTCATTTATTGTCGCGAATAACCGGACCGACTGTACCTGATCCCCGGTCGGCAGGAAAAGCAACATCTATATTCAGTTTTGCATATCCTTCCTTCAGTCTGTCCCTTTCGTTTTAACGAATTTCGGGGTTTTTCTTGCATGCACTGAAGTAGACTTGTTGTGGTAGCAGCGATAGGGTGTACAGTTCGACACAGGCTTGAAATGTATTCATTCACGCGAACGGGGACGGGACAGTGTAATCTGTCTGGGGGTCGCATAATTTTGCCAGCGATTTCAGGCTCACTGCTGGTTTCGTCATGGCATTCAGTGGTTGATACTTGAGGCGGCCCCAAACAGTTAGCGCTTTTCTGATAAGCCCCAATCGTGACACTAAACTTGGGCCATACGCCCATACCAACACAGCACCTTGTGGGCTTGGCCGTGGGGATTTTTTTTTGAACAAAAAGATGACTACATCTATCTATCTATTATATACTAAAAGCACAATACGGGGTCTAAAATAGAGCCACCACGTTAATCCACATCATCTGAATAATTTTATGCGTTAGATCTAAAATTTATGGCTAGAACTTTAAATCATAACCGTCAGATTTTCGTAACAAACATGACACATTCCTTTGGTACAACACGTCTCCAAGTCCTAAATCTACACGAGTTTTTTTTTAAGATCGACCCAGCTCACGCATGAAAGCCCAACTTATGGGGTGGTCGGGTCGTTTCCAGAAAATCTCTAATCTGAGGTTAGGATTGAATGAGATATTAAGAGATCTAACCCTTCAATTCTGTAGATATAAAATCCCATCTACCATCATCCTCATCTTTTTCGTTGGTTCGGTCACGATCCATAGCGTGTATGTGCGCTGCAGCAGCCGCCGGCGTATTCCGATCCCTAGCATGTCCTCATGAACGCTGCCGCTGCTGCCGTAATTGTCCCCGTCCAGTAAGTTTCAATTTTACCTCATGCATGAGCCATGTCACGGTGCAAAAATATGGATGGATCGATTGAGGCTTGCCTCATGCATGCGCCATGTACAGCCGGCCAGCCCAGAGCAAATAAATGGTACAAGATTTTCTATTTTTTATCTGCTCCGTCAGTACAACACATATACAATATACAACTTTCTCAGCGCCAGTATCACCGATGTAGAACAAGAGGACCGCGTCTATCAACATGGGAGCAAAAAGTGGTGAAAATTGTTCAACTGTGAAGCCAGTATCACCGATGTAGAACAAGAGGACCGCGTCTATCAACATGGGAGGAAAAAGTGGTGAAAATTGTTCAACTGTGAAGTTATAATTTTGTAGGATATACTTCTAGACACTAAATGGTATATTTAAAATTCACGAGAACAAACTTATTTTAGATGAAATTAGTTGATTTCTCTTCTCAGTATAGGTACACCATTTGATATTGCCTACCTTAGGGACAGCTTCTAGCTTTTTTTTTTTTGACATAGATTGTTTTTGATGTGTGAACCCTAATTCACATGTCTTCTAGGTATTTTGTTTGTAAGATTCTCACATGATTGTGAAATATGTATTAAAATAGAAATATATCGATTATTCCTTTGATAACATTATAATTTTGTGATTAGTGATTGTGTAGACTCTAAATATTGGGTATCTATAGTTTCCTTTAGAGTTTGCAATCTGGAGACTATAGATATTTCACGGCCTCCTTCACATACCTCATCTTCACACATATCGTATGTTAGAGGTGAGATATGAGTCATGCATTGAGCCTAAAAAAATCAACAAATAATTGACGTACGGATACATTTACTATAAATTACTGCTGGATCTGTATCAATGCTACTTTTTCTTATTTCCCTTTTCAAACTTTCTACGGAAACTATATCGAAGATTATGTTACTGCTTATATGAGAAGAGCTTTGCCGTTACGGCACGCCTCCAAACTATTGTGCAATGTAGCCTCTTAGATAGACCCAAGTGTGCACAATCTAGACTTTCCTATCATGAAGCCTACTTTCCCCCATGGTTTCAGTACTTCACCATAATTGGCGGCCTCCTTATTCTGTAAGTTTACAAGTTTTCTAACAGGCATGATCTATCACCAACCTGAAGTGAACATGAATGTGAATGAAATTATAACATCTAGATTATCCTAATTTAAGATCAAAAAATTTGCCAGCTTTCACAATGTTGAACAAGGGGTCCACATATATAATCATGGGAGAAAAAAAATGTTAGATAATTCTGGTTTTAATTTGTTAGAATATAAGTTGAATTTTGGTTTTAGATAATTCTATTAAAGAAACAACTTTGATCCAAAATGTTCAGACATGTTAGCAAAAAGGGATAGTTTGACAAGAATGTTCAAACTCCGAACCAACTTGTGCACTCAAAATTTACGATAACCAAATGGGATATTAAAAATTTGACAAGAATGGATATTTTTGCAGACAAAGATACTTGATTTCTCTTCTGAACTTAGGTACCTCATTGTTACTATATAACGGTTAACAACTGCATCCTTCAAGCATCAGTACAATATTTTGACAATTTTTTGAGCATATACTGTGTTTTAAGTTTTCACCCTGATTATCATGTCTTCTAGGTATAGTTTTCTCTATTATATCACATACACCGGATCTCTCGCATGAGAAAAATTATTATTCTTATATGTGCTAATGTAGCAGAAAATTATGTCTCATCGATCTCTTACATATCATGTAGAGTAACATCTATACATCATGTTGTTAATTTTTTTCTAATCAATGACTTTATATAATTTTTTTTCAGATTTTCTTTACCATATGCCCATAGGCATAGAAGAATTTAGAGGAAATAACTCGCATACTCGATATTCATAAGGAAACATATTTTTAGACACAACTTATTGATGTGTCTCCTAAACACAGGCATACCGGTTGGCATCATCGTTCCATGTGAGCCTTGCAGATTATTTTAATTTATATTTTAGTTATACATATGTAACGTGATTCACCTTTTGCACAATCTTTATTTATATGCATGGAGTAAATATTAACCTACAATTATCCACAAAAAATGAATATACAAATATGTTTGGTTGCTAAAATCAAATGCCGCTTTTATCCAGTTGTGACGACCGACAAACATGTTTGTTAAGTAATTTAAAAATACGATGGTAGAATGTTTTTTTTATTATTTAGAAATGTTGCCCAACCATTAAACAATATGTTCACATATTTTCAAGAGAGAAGATGGCATGCATACTACGTACTTGTGTTTTACAAGATTAAAAATGTTTCAAGGACCCATAAACTCTTTTAGGTATGGATCCACCTCTCACGTTTGCTCATCTTTCTATTCAGTTCACTTTTCAATTATATTTACATCAGATTAAAAAACCTATAGATGGAAAATCTTATTCTTTGTCACGTACACTACCACAGAAATGGCTATCAGTGGCGCACCAAATTGGAATTCTGTGGCGCACCCCCAGGTTTGCTGGGTGCGCCACAGAATTCTCGCCACAAAATATTTTCTGTGGCGCACCTTGCTTGGTGCGCCACAGAAATGTGAGAATTCTGTGGCGCACCAAGCAAGGTGCGCCACAGAAATATTTTCTGTGGCGCACCTGGCCTGGTGCGCCACAGAATTCTGAAAAAAATCAAAAAATGCAAAAAAATATAAAAGTTTTCAAAAAAATTCAGAAAAATCAAAATATGAAATAATATGAAAAATCCTAATTATTTGAATTTTTCAGATTTTTGCACATTTTGAACTAATACCTTCCCGCTAGGTCACCCATCCTCAGATTGCTCCAACCCTAGCACGCTTAACTTCTAAGTTCCACCCACTTCACCTACCCTTCTGCTACTCAAGTTCTTATTGATATATATATCATATGAATCCTCTTAAGTCTTGTATGTGTATATGTTATGTATATGTTATAAATGTGTGTTTTTAAATTTCAGATTTTTCAAAAACTTCTAAACTTTCAAAAGGAGATTCAAAGTTTCAAAAGATCCAAAAAAATTCAAAAAACTTAAATTTTTTTAAAAAAACTTTAAAAAATTCAAAAATTTCAAAAAACTTATTTTAAAAAAAAAAACTTTAAAAAAATAAAAAAATCCAAAAAATTCAAAAAAGAACTTTAAAAAATCCAGAAAATTCAAAAAACTTATTTTAAAAAAAAACTTTAAAAAATTCAAAAAATCCAAAATTTTCAAAAAACTTATTTTTTTAAAAAAAACTTTAAAAAATCCAAAATTTTCAACAATCTTCTTTGTTATAATTTTTTTGGGAATTTTCGAAATTTTTTATTTTTTTATTTTTTTGAATTTTTTTGATTTTGTAGAAAAAAATCGTCTGTTTGAAATTCGGTGGCGCATCCTTGGCATTGGTGCGCCACAGAATTATTGGGCGGGATTCAAATTTCGAATCCCGCCCAATAATTCTGTGGCGCACCAATGCCAAGGATGCGCCACAGAATTATTGGGCGGGATTCAAAATTTCGAATCCCGCCCAATAATTTTGTGGCGCATCCTTGGCATTGGTGCGCCACAGAATTGTTTTCCCTTTTTTGATTTTTTTTATTTTGCTGGGAAAATTCTTCTGTTGGCCATAACTTTTTTTTGGTTTGGAATTTGAGGATTCTGTGAATTGCTGACCGGGTAAACCCAGGTGGGATCGAATCCGAAATTTTCTCTAGTTTTTTTAAGGTATTATACGCATTTTTTCGACGTCGTATGCAAAAGTTATGCCCATTTTACATTTTTTAACGGGTTTTTGCAAAAAAGGTCAAAATTCATATTTCAAAATTTCTATACCTACTAGACACTCAAACCTAACTACATGTCAAAGGATTTTATTTATTGAAATTTTTATCATTTTCTTTTACTTCCTGCAAAACTAAAAAGGCGATCCACAGGGGGGTGGGATTTGGAGTTTGGTGCGCCACAGAAAGTCAGCTTTCTGTGGCGCACCAGCCACGGTGCGCCACAGAATGTCCCCAGATGGACCCTAGCACAATGATTGTACGTGGGACCCACAAAAATTCTGTGGCGCATGGGTGGGCATGCGCCCGAATCTGGCTTTCTGTGCGCACGTGCGGTCGCCAAGAAGTCCATTTTGTGGCGCATTGGCAGGTCGCACAGAAGTGATCTGGCGCACCAGCACGATGCGCACAAAACTATTCCGCACGAATTAATGGTGCGCACAGAGTGCAAAAGTCCCATTCTGTATGGTACAATCTACGGTCCGCAATCTAAGTCCTTCTATGATATGGCAATAACAAATATCTAAGTTTGACCATCCATAAGACAAGGATAAAACAAATAGGAATGAAGATAAGGGGGCAAAGGAAAATATACCAGCATGTTAAGAATGAGAAATGTTGGTGAATTAGCAGTACAAAAATATAAGAAGGTCTTCAGTATTTAGTTCATTCACCAAATAAGTACAGATTCCTCATATGGATTTAAGACCTCCCCGAAAGATCATGAAACTTACAAGAACCGGAAAACCATCTACACAAATATTGCAAAACCTGTTTATTGGAAATTAAATTTTCAGACACTTTCGACACATTGAGGATGATGCCCTTGCTTTTGCAAGGGCCACCATGCTAGTTAGATAAACATCAACATCATATAGCCCAACAGGGGACTCAAAGGCCGTGGGGATTTGTTTTCTTTCGCTGTCCTCGTATTGTCAATGCAAAATTAGCATTTCCCCTAGAAATTTGACATCGACACTACGGAAATGGAAACTCTAAGACGTTGTGAGCCGAAACATATACTGAGAACCAACCCTTGGTTGTATGGTTAGGAGGGTGGTTGTACCCCTAGCCCGCCATCAGAGTTAAAACCCTAGGTTTGACACTGGTATTTCTCATTATAGGCGTAATATTCTTCAGTGAGAGGCGATGTTCCTATCGACAGCGAGACGCCTGTGGTGACTTCGTCAATATTAAGACCTGACCCGCCGGTTCAGTATTTCAGAGGTGCTAATAGAGTTAGGATGTGCGTGCGTGTGTTGACACTGATGAGTGTATGCGCAGTATTTCAGAGGTGCTAATAGAGGTAGGAGCGCGTGCGTGTGTTGGTACTGATGAGTGTATGCGTGTGTATGTGAGTGCATGTGTTGTATTGTGTTTCGAAGAAAAAAGACGAAATATATACTTTCGGACCAGAGCAAAAGACGTGAAAAACCTGCCCATGCCTATGATTTTTCTGTGATGAAGGAAGCCAGAGAGTGCATGTCAAAGACATGACCGTCACCGAGCACGCTTCAGATCAGAAGGCATGGACTTGCCGTTGCCGGTCCGGTAGTCATGGAACGACACACTTGATTTTCGTGTTCGCACATGCAAAAAAAAAAGGGCAAGTTGGTAACGCGTCTGAAAGAAAAGTGATGAAATGAATCAGATGAAGATATGAGATAGTGTACATTATAAATGCATGACTTCGCCGGCGAAAGTGGGATGATACGTTTCATGTTACAACGCAAAGAGAAGCGACGTCTGTGATGTCTCTTCGTATAAATAGTGATGCTAGAGAGTAGAGACCAACATCTATTGTTATGAAAGACAAGAGTATATCACCATACCATTTCCTCTTTACCAAGCGTGGATTGGAGCTCTGAGACTTTGGAGTAAGACAAATGAATAAGTATGTCATCGTTTAGTTGCTGGCGCGACTTTCTTTGCGCCGTGTTATGCAAACTAGTCAAACCGTATGTCTCCACACAGTCTAGAATATTTAGAATCCCATGATTTTCTCAAACTGTTCTTTGTACAGGCGCTATGGGGAGATACACGGTTAAAACAGATTAGTACTATTTTTGTTGTTACATATAGATAAGAATATAATTATAATCCTATATTGGTTGGTTCAAGAATAGACAATAAATTGTATGTTTTTCTATGGAGATTATTTTTAGTCAATAGATATCTCTGCCTCTCGGTCAAATATAGAGAAACGACTCTCATATATAAGGGTTTACAATGTCTCTTGTTATTTTTTACTTTTCTAGAATCATTCCATTCCGTGTGCGCGGCATAGCTCGGCTAGGTATATCAAACCCCATAGTAATGGGGTGATATCGTCGGTTGCTCGGATTAAATAAACTAAGAATCTAATTGTCTAAGTTAACTACTCTCGAGTGTATAAATGGATCGCTTATTCTGAGCAAAAGGATAATTCAGGACAATTTGTAGATGACCACACAGTTGAATACGCATCGCCGGGTACTAAGGGTGAGCTTGGCTAGCACCAAGAGTCCAAGAGTCGATGTTCAAGAACTCGTGGTGAGGCTTCACGAGGCTTCGGATGTTATGCCTAAGTCAGTGGGGGTGGCCGTTCGATCTAATCTTGCATTACTCTTGCGCGTGCCAAAATCGACGGAGCTAGCAATTTGATCTAATCCTGCATTTTCAGAAGATCTTATGCAACTCGGATCAAAATTATGTCGAACGTGCCGATCTTGTTCTTACTATGTATTTGTCTCGCTGCATTTGCTGACGAATAAAGGGACTCGCCCGCCAACTAGTAGATCCCCACTTAGGATGGACCAAGTTTTGCTACATCTGCCTTTCTTCTTTCTTCAGTGTACGCAACCAAAGTCCTGCCCAGAGATGATGACACAGCAGTACAGCACTAGCAGTGCAGTGCAGCAGAAATCAACAGGCGCGTGGCGCACTCCAACGCGCTCCTCGCGATTCGATAGATCCTTCGATGATTTGGCCAAGTGTCGAGTCAGAGGTGACACGGGAAAACATGAAGGCATACTTTTTTTTCGAATCTCGGCAATGCCTTTGATTGATAAAGTCGAAAAGAGTTGGACTGTTTATGAGAAAAACCGGCCGAAAAACCATACAACACAACGCACCACACCGGCCAAAAGGCCACGTTCCAAAACGAGTCGACGACTATGTCGCCCTAGCAACCATAACCGACACTAACACGGCGGAGGCGACCTCAACGCAAAGGCGAAACCCGGAGCCGCCGCTCCGACATCCACGCCAATCCCAAGGCCGCGCCCCAAAACAAGTCGACGACCATGTCGCCCTAGCAACCATAGCCGACACTAACACGTCGGAGGCGACTTCAATGCAAGGAGAAAAAACTCGGAGCCGCCGCTCCGACATCCACGCCGGCCCCAGGGCCGCGCACCACCTAGCCGGAGACGAAGCTCGCCGCCGCCAACCACCAGCTCACTCCACTGGTCCCTCTGGTCGGTGGAACGTCCAAGGCGAGGCCCCAAGAGGCAAGCGACGCATGTGTGCCGCCCTCGCCCGATCCAGCGAGGGGTCTGGGGTTTCCCCCGGAGAACCCGGACGGAGAAGCGAGAGTACCACCACGATGACGCCTCAAAGAAGGACACGGCGCCAAAAGGTGTCGCCGTCGTCGGTCCCGGCCAGAAGGCGTACATGAACGTGCCCTTTCTTACTAGTTACCAGTCCATAATTACTCCGCATTCAGCAAAGGAGAAGCGTATGTTGTTTCAGTGAAATTCAGAATTATGTGCGTAATGACTCTAAGCTAGAATGCTGGTCTGGTTACTTATATACAAACAAAAGGCTACAAATGCAAGGTGCATACGTTTCGAATCACTTCAATCACAGGTGTAAAGATGCGGCGACCATGGAGAATTTTCTATTCTTTCGAAACAATCAGATTCACATTAAACGGAGTTGAAGCTCTACAGATGTAACGTACATACACTTGGAATCACATCAATCATCGGCATAATTAAGACAGGCATCCACCACTACTGCCGATCAATAGACGGACATGATGTGCATCTAGCCTCCAACCTGTCCTCTGTCTTCAACCTGACATTGGGCATCAGCATCGAGTCAAAACCCAGTTCCAGGAGTGGTTTCAAACGAATTGAACAAAAAACATGCGCTAATTTTATTAGCTTTGCGGCGGTACGAGTTGTCCGCGCTGACCACGCTGTACTTGTCCGGGTTCAGCTCCGACGTGCGTTCCTCCATGCCTATGCATGCTGATCAGATCATGAGTAAGAGAGTCTAATGCATGGTGTGTGTGCTCATCTCTAGAATGCTAGCTCATGAGTAAGAGAGTATAGTGCTGATTCAAATGTGCCGTCGAACATCGACGGGTTAACTGCTCTTCCGCACCAGTTACACACGAGGGCTGGGACAGTTTAATCTGCAGGAATCGCAAAATTTTCCCTGTGATTTCAGGTTCATATGTGTTTCGGTTATGACATTCAGAGATTGAGATTGGTAGTGGCAGCCCAAATAATTAGCGCTTTTTTGCTCAGACCGAAGGCTCAAGATGAGCCCGGCTTTAACTTAATGAAGCCAGCAAGGTAACAAGATTCGAACATGTCGGAGCTCGACAAACCAAGGCTCGCAGGCTTGAAAACGAAAAGGATACAATGGTGAACACCATCGAGGCAAGTAGCCGGACCCTCCAACTACTGACAGCTAGAAGCGGGCAGCAGCCCCCAAGACGCTACCAACTAGCTACAACACCTATCTAAGGGATACAAGCAGGGCGGGGCTCAAACATGATCCTCCCGCAGCTGGGCATATAGAAGACGAATCCTGCTAATCGCCTGCCCAAGCGTCTCACGGTCCTGTCGCCTAGCCACTGTTTTCCATACCTGCAGGTGCATAGATAATTTGTATATGAGGTCAGCAGGTTGTGAGGGGAGGACCCCCTCTATGGTAAACTTATTTCGCGTGGTCCATAAGGTCCAAACTAGCGCCGTACAACACGTCCAGAGGACACGTTTCAAGGTGCCCGAGTGGCAACGAATCAGCCTGTATATATCCGCGAAGCATGCGGGGTTCCAATTACATTGGAGGATCTCCCGCACCGCGCTCCACAAAAATTTAGCAAGCGGACATGAGAAGAAAATGTGGTTGGTGTCCTCAAACTCCCCACATAGGGCACATCGCCCGTTGGAAGGGCCGTTCCTTCGGCGCAAGTTGTCGTTGGTTGGCAGTCTCTTCCGGATCAGTTGCCAAAGGAATATCCTTACCTTCTGGGGGCCGCCACCCGCCAGATCTCGCAGAAGTGTCTACGAGGGGTGCCCTCACACAGTCTACGATATAAGGAACTAGTCGAGAACCGCCCAGAGGGTTCAAGGGCCCATCTGAGCCGATCAGGTCTCTGGGAGAGATGGATAGACCCAATCTCCCTCAGGAGCTCGCTCCATTTCAGGATCTCAGTTGGGCCGAAAGCCCTCCTGCAAGGGATGTCCCAGCCGGCCTCCCCAAAGGCCTGGGCAACCGTGATCTCAGGGTCTTGGGTAATAGTAAAGATCTCAGGGTGCCTCTCCCCAAGTCTTCCCGGACCAATCCACCAATCCAGCCAAAATCTGGTGGTTGTCCCATCCCCCACCTGGTGCCTCGCCCCCAAGCGAAAGATCTCCTTCACCTTCTGTATGGATTTCCAGAATTGGGAACCCTGGGGGTGGTCATCCAACAGTAGATCCTTCTCCCGAAGGTATTTGTTCCTAAGGATATCGGCCCACAAGCCTTGCTCCCCAGAGTAAAGTTTCCAAATCCACTTGGCCATCAGACACAAGTTCATTCGTTTGGTGTCCATGATCCCAAGCCCCCCTAGGTCTTTGGGTAAGCACACATCCGGCCATCTGACCCAGTGGTATTTCCGTCTAGTGCCGCTTTCCCCCCAGAAGAAGCGCGCACGGTGGCGGTTCATGGTCTTGTGGACCCCGTCCCCCAGCAGGCACACCCCCATGGCGTGTAGAGGTAAGCTGGAGAGACAAGCGTTCGCCAAGGTCAAGCGGGCCGCCGAGGACATGAGATTACCCATCCACGGGTCTGCCCGTTTGCCAACCTTGATGGAAAGGGGGTCCCAATCCCTAGCCGTCAGGGCTCTATCGCTGATCGGCAAACCCAAATAGGTGAATGGGAAGGAGCCTAATTTGCAGTTGAGCATGTTTGCTATCCTTTTTTGCTCCTGGTCAGGGCTCCCCAAAACCATGACCTCGCTCTTGTGGAAGTTGATCCTAAGCCCGGATAAGCTCTCGAAACACAAGAGGATGAACTTGAGGTTAGCGATAGCTAGGTCATCCGGTTGGATCATAATGATAGTGTCATCTGCGTATTGCAGATGCGATACCCCCCCAGGTATCAGATGTGGGACGAGACCGCTGATGTGTCCCGTGGTCTTGGCGGCGTCCAGGATAGCCGCCAGGGCCTCAACCACAAGTCGAAGAGAATGGGTGAGAGGGGGTCACCCTGGCGCACCCCCCTACCATTCCGAAAGAAACATCCAACCTCCCCGTTGATGTTGATAGCGGTTTGGCCCCCCGAGACCATCCCCAAGGCTCGGTGAACCCATCCTGGGTCAAAGCCTTTGCGTAGAAGCACCTCGCGAAGGAACGGCCACTTCACTCGGTCATACGCTTTCTCAAAGTCCAATTTCAGGAAAACCCCCCAAGTTTCCTGGACTTAACCTCATGGACAATCTCCTGGAGAGAGACCACCCCCTCGTGAATGTGCCTCCCTCTAATGAACGCAGACTGTGTCCTACTAATCATTCGGTGAGCAATGGGTGAGAGACGTATCGCATACACTTTCGCTACGAATTTGAAGATGACGTTAATAAGCGCGATGGGTCGGAATTGTCTAATGTCCTCCGCCCCGGGAACTTTGGGAATTAGGGTCAAGACTCCAAAGTTGAGGCGGGAAAGGTCTACCCTCCCAAGAGCAAAGCCATTCGAGATAGCCAAGATCAGAGGCCTCGCCAGTGACCAAAACTTCTTGAAAAAGATCATCGGGAACCCATCCGGTCCCGGGGCCGTGTCCACCTTCATGCTGGCCAGGACAGCGTCCATCTCGTCCGCGGTGAAGGTTAGCATAAGCCCCTGGTTCTCCTCCTCCGAGACACGGCTCCGTGCATCCCAGAGGGTGTTAGTAAGGGAGAAGAGCCCCGGCTCACCTCCCACGCCCAGCAGATCCCGATAGAAATCGTAGATGTGGTCCCGGATCTCGCTGGGTTCTGAAATCGTCCCGCTTGCCGCTACAAGCCGGGAGATCGAACACTTCCTGCGTCGCCCATTAGCAATCGCATGGAAGAAGGCCGTGTTGGCGTCGCCCTTTAGCAACCAATTAACCCGGCTCCTCTGTCTCCAGTACTCCTCCTCAACTTTGGATAACTGGGTGAGGTGGTCCTCCAGGTGGTACCTGAGAGCCCACCCTTCATCATCCAGGCCCTGGGCGTCTGCCCTAGCATCTAGCCTCTGGATCTGGGCAAGGACCTCAGCCTTATGGTCCCGGTCTTCCCGCCCAATGTTAGCCCCCCAGCCTTTGAGGAATTGACGTAGCCCTGCCGAGATCCTATTCCATATCGCAATTGGATCATCGGTGGGGTCAGCCAAGCCCGCCAGGGCCTCCCATTTCTCCCGGACCAGGTCCTCAAACTCCGGTCGCTCGAGCCAAGCCTTCTCAAAAAAGAAGCGAGGGCTCCTCTTCTTGAGCTCCTCCCCAGAGGAGAGAATCAAGGCTGCGTGGTCCGAACCAACGATGGTCCCGGCCGTCACCGAGCAGAGGGGAAAAAGCGTCTCCCAATCACTGGACATCAAGACTCGGTCCAGGACCGATCTCACCGGGTTCAACTGCCGGTTAGTCCAGGTAAACCTGGATCCGCCCCTACGGATTTCCCTGAGCGCAAGGTCAGCGATGAAATCATTGAACTTATGCACTCTGGGCCAGTTGATGTTGTCATTGTTCTTATCCTCTGATCCCCGAATCAGGTTGAAATCGCCTCCGACCACCAGGGGAAAATGGCAGGCCGTAATGGCGGTGGACATCTCGGCCAGGAACTCGTCCGTGCGCCGGTGATCAGCTGGACCATAAACCACGAAGCATGACCAATGTTTCGAGGAGTCCAGTTGTAAAACGTCCACCCTGATGAAGAAGGAGCCACTACTCCAGTCCTTCACTTCGAAATTGTCCTCATTCACTCCCAGAAGGAGGCCACCCGAGTGACCCGCCGCTGGGGTAGAGTGCCAACAGAAGTGGCCTCCAGGATCAATACTCCGCAGCTCTGCGGGAGTGAAGCTGGCCTTAATGGTCTCCTGGAGTCCCACAAAGTCCAGCTGCTCTCGGGAGATGAGCTCACGGATCTGGGTTCGTCGTCCCGGTCGACCGAACCCCCGGATGTTATAGAAGCCCGCACGCATCAGGCACGTACGGTCTTCCTCCGCCCACTGCGGGTCGTCATCCTCATGCCAGTCACACCCCTCTTCGGGGGGCAGGAGGGTCTGCCGGAGGCGCAACTGCCCCTGGCGTCTCGGACGGGGTGGACCCCTCCACCCTATCCGGCTCACTCGCGGACCCGGCAGTCGCCTGTGCGGCTGCCTGATCTCTGTGGAACGTCGCCTCAGCAAGCGCTGCTTGCGCCACCTCCTTTGCCCTAATCAAGGATAAGATCTCGGACTCCGACCCTTTCTCAATAGCGAAGGCTAAACCCACGCGTGAACTACCGTAGCTAAGTGGGAATCCGGTAAATCCTGCAGAATAGCAAAGGAAGCGGGTAAGGTACCTGTCTCGAGGTTCCGTACCGCCGCGCGCCGCTGGGCCTTCTCCACCGTCGGGAGGGCAGCCTCCGGCCCGTGCAGCCTCGCGCTCTTGCGAGCAGGGCCCGTCGCGGTAGGCCTAGCTCGGGACCTACGCGCCACGGCCCCACCCACAGCATCCTCGGGGGAGGGCTCGAGCTGCGCCACTGAGCCCAGCTCCGCCTCCGACTCCTCCTCCAGCTCGCCCTCCCCAAGCACCGCGGAAGAGGGGGAGCCCGAGCCCTCCGAGGTCGGGAGGCCCGGAGAAGAAGTGACGCCCTCCCCGCCCACCGCCGTGGATGGGAAGGCCGCCGCCAGAGCCGCACACCCCGCTCGCATCTTCTCCACAATGGAGAGGGAGGGAGGCCACGCAGCAGTCCTGGCAAGGTTGGAGCCGTACTGGTTGGCGACCAGTGGCTCCGAGGAAGGCTCCGCCTGAGCCTCCCCCGACGGGGTCTTGGCCGACCGCGTCTGGCCGGCCTGCGTCGACCCGCCTCCCGCCGCGGGCGCGCTCGGCCCCGGCGCCGGAGTCGCAGAGTAAGTCTGCTTGTCCTTCTCGCTGGCCGCCCGCCACTCCTCGTTGAGGCTGTCATCCCCAGAGCTGTCGTGGTCGGTGGGAGGGGCCGGCGGCGGGGCGGAGGGAGCAGCCCAAGGCTGGTCCACCCGGATCCCCACATTGAAGCCTTCATTCTTGTGGAAGATCTGTGCGTACCCGTTGAGCTTGGAGGGGTCACGGCACGCGATGCGCATCCGCACCGGGAGCCGGTTGGCTAGGGTGCGAGCATCCACCTCCAGAGGGCGGCCCAGCATGCGCATGCTGGCCAGGAGGCGTGCCTCCGTCCGCATACGCCTGGGGAGCCCGGTGATGGTCACCCACGCCTCCTGGAGGACGACCACCGGCGCCGGGTCCGAGTCCGCCAGTCGAATGGCAGCCTCCAGGTTGTTGAGAGGCAGAAACAGCCTCCCGCTCCGAGCCGACATCCTGAGGAGGTCCTTGGAAGGGAAAGAGACCGAGAATTGCATCGGCTCGACCTCCCTCACCTTCCAGTCCCAGGCCCCCTCCACCAGGTGCCGGAGCTCCGCCTCGAGGGCCGAGATCGGAAGACCCGACCCCCCGAGGGTGATGATTGCCTCGTTGGAGTCCTCCTCCACTATGGACTCACTCTCCTCGAAGTCCAGGTAGAAGAAGCCCTCCCCCGGGATGGCCTGCCCCATGAGCTGCAGCTCCGCCCTATCCGGAGCGAGGAGGCAGGCCGATTGGAAGTGTCCAATCTGCCCACACTTGAAGCACGGCGCCAGAGACGTGCTCGGGCCTCCCGTGCCGGACACGGGTGTCGCGGCCGATGGCCGGGAGGGTGGGTGGCGCCGGTTCGGGGGAGCCGGGGCCTTACCCGACGCGCGCCCCAGCACGCCGGCCCTGGCAAGTGGCGCGGCCGGCCCGGCCGGAGGGGCCACCGTCGAGCCCGGCAGAGCAGCCGCCGCCGCGGCCGTGGCCGCCTCGAGGCGTCGCTTCGCCTCCCTCTTGCGCTCCCGCTCCACATACCAGCGGGGCTGGGCCGGGGGAGGGGGCTGCGAGGCCGCTGCGCCCTGGGTCGCCGGAGCCTGGCGCCGGCCAGCACCACCGGCCGCACCCGGCACCTGCGGTGCCCGACCGCCGCCCGTGCCGCCGGCAGGGGGGGACAGCGCCAGCCATGAGCGCTTGGGAGAAAGTCCGGGAGAGGGGTGCCGGAGGGGATGAGAGGGAGATACGGCGCGCGGAGGCTCCCAGCCGCCGGACGTCGTCGGAGGAGGCGGGAATCGCGCGATCTAGGGTTAGGGAACCCCTCCGGATCCACCACCACTTAAGTGGTTGGACCGGGTCCTCCCCAGGCCCGATATGGGCTGGACAACCTCGCCACCCAGCCCAAAGCCAGGGCCAGCGGAAATCGCAAGTGCGGGTGGGCCGGCCCGCCAGCCGCCCACCACATCACCGTCGCCGGACTGGGCCGAGGCCACATCCGGGAAGAAGGCCGGCCCAAAAGCCGGCCCAGCCCACACGGGGAGCCTAACCCTAAGCTCACCCGCGCGGGGTCTCACCGCCGGCGGCGGCGGCGCGGGAACCGGAGTCCCCCCGGGGGGTCCGGTCACCGGAGAAGAGGGAGATGAGGGAGGAGGGGAAGGGGAGGAGGGGGGAGAGGGACGGCGTACCTGGGTCGCCGGAGAGAGGCCGGCGGGCCGCCGGCGGGACGCGCCGCCGCTCGGGGAGGAGGTCACCGCGCCGGGGGAGAAGCGAGACCCGCGCCCGCCCGGAGCAAAAGCTCGCCGCGCCCGCGGAGTCCGACGCGCGCCCGCGAGGAAGTCGCCGAGGGTCGCCGGGGATTTCGGCGCCGGCGGGGGATCGTCGCCGCCGGAGGACCCCGCGTCTTCCTCCGCCGACCAGAGTGCCTCCTCCTCCCAGAATCGGCCCCGAAGACCCCCCCCGGACAACGATGGCCGGGAGCAGAGCGCCGGCGCGGCCGGCGAGGGGCGGTTCGACCGCCAGGGGGCGGCCGCAGCATCACCGGCGTCGCCCGACGCGTCGCCCGTCGAGTCGCCCGTCATGTCCGAAACGATGTCATCTTCCGCCAATCCAAGGGAGTAGTCAAGCTCGTCGCCACCAGCGCTTTTTTGCTAAGCCCCAATCTCATACGAACATAACACTTTGTGGGCTTGGCCGTGGAGATTTTGTTTCCTTTCTTTGTGCTGCCACTGGCGTTGCAGATTTAACATCGTAACAAAAAACAGTAACAGTTTCGATAAAACAATTTGGCATCGACAATATGGAACTCCCAAGAATTTGTGAGATAAAATATATAACACAGAACCAGACCAAAAGACTTGAAAAACCTACCCGCAAAACACAGGCGTAGTGGTCAGCTACCGTCCCTGTACCGGCCATCGTCAATGGCTCGTCAATCTCATCCAACAGATCCAGCGCGCGAAGCGGCAAAATTCGAAGGCATGCGTCTGCCGGTCCGTGCACAAGGAGGGCACGCTTGTTCTGTTTGCTCAGCTTGTTAACATGCTGGGAAGAAGAAAACTCGTGAATGAGCGATGATATATGCATAACTTCCGGGCAAAAATAGGATGAGAGATTTTGCATGTTCCAACTTTCAACGCGAAGCGAGGCGCCATCTCTGATTCCTCTCGGTATAAATAGTGATGGTAGAGACCACCGTCTGTTCTTGCGAAAGAACAAGAGAAGTATTTGAGCCATGTACAGCCATGCCATTTTCACTTTACCGGGCGTAGTGTCATGAGATTTTGGAGTGAAACAAACCAATAAGTATCTACACTGCCGACAGCCAAAAATATTCATACTGAAGTTACAACAAAAAGTTTGATTTCTTCAGTTGCATTATGTCCTAAAGTAAACCTCCTTGCCATCCTTCCCCACACCAACAGGTTCATTCTTAGAATCAGTGCCAACCTAAAACGACACAATTTGTAAGAAAAAAAAGATTTATTTATGTGTGAGCATCAAGGTGAGATCATGTAAGAGACTTGTAGTGCCAGCAAGAGTGTAGTCAAGACAACAACCATGGCTTCACCTGAAAATAAGCGTTGTTGCACATCAAAATAAGCAAACAATGTATGCCAATTCTTCCCGAACGCCCAGATCGTTGCTGCCCATCGGAGTGCCGGCAAGTCATCAATACCAACAATACTATGTAAACAAAGTAGAAACGAACATAAGACTGCGGGCTTTCTTTCTCAAAAGGCCAGCACCAATCACAACGCTAGGATTTGATGTGTTTGCGGAAATGCATATTGTTGCAAGAACCACACTACAATGATTGATTCCAGTGGGTTGTCCATGGAAGTCAAAATTCACAACTTTATCGTGTTGTTCCTTTTGCACTTCATAACCCTAAAGAGCTTTTAAGAATTTGCATGTGTTTGATGACTAATATCGGATACAAGATTTGAAATTGGGGTGTGCTTGGAATTGGATACACCCCTCAAGTATATTTTAAAAGTGTATTTTCACCCAATGACATTTACATTTTTTGTTGTTTTGTTGTGATCAAATTCGGTTGAAGGCTATGAAGATAAAAAAGCTAACCTCTGACGAGCAGAGCTCGGCCCGTCGCCCATCAGGCCGGCCCGTGGCAGGGATGACAGCAGGGGTGCGTGGGCGCACCCCCCCCCCCCCCCCCCCCCCCCACCCCGACGGATCGTTACCGACCTAGTTCACCACCTTTTTATATACATCTTGTAAGCCGTCGGTTTGGGATATACGTTGTAAATCACTGACGTTGTAATCTCACCCGATTATAGTGATGATTTGTTGGCCGACGTCCGTGGTTTTTTCTCTTCCTCCTCTTTTGTTCATCGTTTATTTGCCTATTGCTTATAACAATTTCTTCACGACGCCGGACCGTAGAGGCAAAATAACGCAGAGATTCACCCCTATCCAGTCCCCTAGCCTCTTGCGCCTTCTACTCTGCAGCTTGCCCGATCGTCTTCTGTTGGAGACATACACGGTAGTAGAGAAATCATCAGACATGGTATATGTTTGCTCTCTCAGCTTATCCCCACATGCCACGTATTCCATTGCGACAATGAGATGTAGCCCACCCTACAAAGATTATTCTTTCATATTTCCATTCATGTTACCAAAGGAGGTACTATATTCAGGATCTCCTACATTTACACACATAGAAAATGCAAATCAGATAGACACCATATCGAAAATGCCAATTGTGTTCTTGTTATGTACTCCCTCCGTTTCTAAATATAAGATGTTTTAGCATTTCTCTTTCCATTCGTATCTAGACATGTTTTAGTGTAAGATTCAAATGAATCTTACACTAAAACATGTCTGGATACGGATGGAAAAAGAAATGATAAAACATCTTATATTGTGTAACGGAGGGAGTACTTGTCTGGCTGCATTTGCTAGCGGAATAACGGGAGTCGCCAACAGTTGATACCCACTTAGGAATTAAGATGGACCAAATTTTGCTACATCTGCCTTTCTTCTTTCTCGGGTTTACGCAACCAAAGTCCTATCCAGAGATAATGACACGGCACTAGCAATGCAGCAGAACACATGATGCTAGGACCCCTCTACACGCCGGTGTAGCTGCTCAAATTTAGTCTCACCTCGCTTACGAGAGGAGGTCATGAGCAACTTATAAGGGAGAGTATGCTTCTTCCCTTTAGTTTAGTCTTTTTGTGATAGAGTGTGCTCTCCACTTGTAATTGGACCGTGCGCATAAATATCCAAACGTAAGCGAAGTGTTGGGCTGAGCTTGAATGGACTCTAAGGCCCATGGCAATCGAGGTTTCTTAGCATGGTTTCATAGGCATTTTGCTTATGTGGCATACTAGTTAATGAAGAAAGAGATTGAGCTTGTAGCTTACTCTCTCCGTCCTAGATTATAAGACTCATCTTCAAATCCATGCAGTCCCAAAATAAATGACCTATTTGGAGTAATGGCATTAATTTTCCTCACCCCTCACCCAATTAACTTTCATGCATGGCGTGTGTGTGAATTAAAAAAAAAAAGTTACATACAAGGGTGGGAAAGGAATCAACCAATGCATGCAGTGGATGTAGAACAAAACAAAGCCAATCAGAAATCACCTTGGGCCTAGATATTTGGGTGTTGAGTCCTATAAACTAGGACGGAGGGAGTAGCTAACATACAACCTTTGCACGTGACCATAGGCAAAAAGTGTTATTAGACCAATCATATGCATGCATGAGCCTCAAATCATTAAATTTAGATACAACACATAAGAAACAATGCATTGGACTAGTTGTCTCTTAAATATTTATTACGCCTATAATAACGTGCTAAGAACCGATGCATTGGCACAGTCCTAACACATCAGGCGTGTGGCGCACTCCAACGCGCTCCTCGCGATTTGACGATTTGACCAAGCGTCGACTCAGAGATGACACGGGAGTTCCTGCCGTGGTGGTTCTGTTTGTTCGAGCGCCGGTGCGTCACGCCCGCGGCATGGAACCCCTCGTCAGATCATGCGGCATTCGTGCTTGGCTCCATCAACCGGCATGGCGTCCCGCAGCCCGTCGGCTCCCAGGTTCAGTTAGGCAATGGCTTGTCAAGCAGTCATCTTGGACTCTTGGTAGGGACTAGGGAGGGGTCGAGGCTGGGCCCCGACTTCTTCTGTTCTTCCAGCGAAATACTGCAGAGCCGGCGTACACAAAGCCAGAAGGGGTACATGAACGCGCCCCTTCGTGCCAGTTACCAGTTCACTGTCCATGATTACTCCGCATTCAGCAAAGGAGAAGTGTATGTTGTTTCAGTAAAATTCAGAGTTATGGACGGATTTTGACGGCTCTAAGTTAGGAAGCTGGTCTCCCCTCAAGAGTGAATAGGTAGAACATGGGTACATTTGCACCCGTTTTTTGAAAAAACATTTAAAACACATTTAAAATATGTTCAAAAAATCTGAAAAAAAGTACACGCATACATCTCGCATAATGTGTTGATGACACAAAGTTTCGTGAAAAGTTTACATTTTAGTTTTCATCCACAAAAAAGAGAAATTTTTGTGACGAAACTTTTGACGCACACTAGAAACTACAATATGTACGCGTGCATATTTTTTCGGAATTTTTGGACATTGCGAAAATGCATTTTGAAAGCGGGTGCAAATGTATCCATGTTCTCCACCTTATTATCCGTCTCCCCTTGTCATATACAGACGCGGTGCCTCCTGCGAGGTAATATATGCATGACTTGAGTGGCAAAAATAGGATGATAGGTTGCACGTTCCTACTGAAAGCAAACCGCCATCTTTGATTTCTCTCCAGATAAATAGTGATACTAAAGAAGAAGAGAAAGCATATTTTAGTCACGTATTACCATACCATTTCCTTTTTACAAAGCGTGGATTCGAGCCCTAAGATTTTGGAGGAAGACAAATGAATTAGCCACGATTTACTTACTGGAGTCCTTTCACCATCTTGCAGTCTTGCCCAACCTTCCTCATCTGAGCGACTAGAGCGCCACCTACTTGTGTTGCCACCGGCCGACACACCAGCTTGGAAGACGGCGAACCTCTGACATTCTGGACATCATGGAAAGAACACAACGATCGGGTGTTCAACAATCGCACAGCTCCATATCAGATATCTTTGGGCGATTTATGGAAGAGACTTTAGCATCGGCAAGCTGCTGGGATTGAGCCGGCCGTTCTAATTTTCCAACCTCCATGATTTCCTAGTTATCTTATCTAAGCTGGTGGTATAACATCTGTAGCCAATGTCGAAACGTTTTTAAGTCTTTTCTCGCTTGTTCATACTAGTCTAATTCATCAATGAAATGCAGCAACCTGCTGTCTTTTCGTCCAAAAAAATGATAGCCTGTCTATTGGTGTGATTTTCTTTGCACGATATCATGTAATTAGTCAAGCCGTATGTTCACATGGTCTAGAATATTTAGAATCTCATGATTTCTCAGACTGATCTAATACGTGAGCTATATGAAGACACGCTCTTCGAACATTTGGCATTTGTAATATTTCCTTGCTAAATACATATATGGATGTAATTATTTTCCTGTATTAACTAGTTCATGCTTAAATAACTTGTAGGTACTTTTGTTGGAGACTCTTGTTAGTCAATAGAGATCTCTACCGAAGAAACGACTCCATATATTTATATAAGTATTGATACAAACTCTAGATTTTTTGTGTGAAATCCTTTCGTTCCATGTGTGTGACATTTTCGGCTAGGTATATTTAGACCATAGGGTCAAGATGAGCCCTGCTTTAAATTAATAAAGCCACACGCCATCGAGTACATACACCAACCAAAGTCCGAAGACAACACACAAGGTTCAGGGCACGGAAGCCCAAGTCACAACCGCATACAACAAAGGAACATACAGATAGGGCATGGAAGGAGAAAGACTAGTCTAGCCTATCTCTAATGGCGCTGTGGAGGAAGCGGATCCTGCCGATCGCCACCTCCACCGATGCTCGGTCCCGTCTTCTAGCCACTTGCTTCCACACCTGCATGTACATAAGCATTTTGTATAGACCGTCAGCCGGTTGTGATGGAAAAAGACCCTCGATAGTGAATTTATTGCGCATATTCCAAAGAGACTAAAGCAACGCAGCACAACAAATCCAGAGGACGCGGCGGTCCTGTCCAGAATATCTGCTCAGGAGCCGATGGACATCGGCACAACACGATGGGTTCCAGGAGCAAGAGAGTAGTTCCCTAACTGCACTCCACATAAATTTCGCCAAAGAGCAGGCGAAGAAGATGTGGTTTGAGTCCTCAAACTGACCACATAACGAGCATAGGCCGTTGGAGGGCCCATGTCTATGGAGGATGTTATCCTTCGAGGGAAGGCATTTCCTGGTGAGCTGCCAAAGGAAAACCCTGATCTTAAGGGGCACCTCAACTTTCCAAATCGTCCCATAGTGTTTTCTCGAGATGCCCTCGCAGAGTTTGCGATATAGCGATCGCACCGAGAACCTCCCCGAAGATTCAAGGGCCCAAGAGAACCTATCTGGCTCAGGTGAGAGACGGGTGGCCACAGTCGCACGATGGAGATTGAGCCATTCAGCCCTTTCTAGGGGGGCCAAGGGTGCGTCTGAGAGGAAGAATCCACTCCCCTTGTAACACCTGCGCGACGGTCTGGTCAGGGTCCACTACCACCGCGAAGAGTCTAGGGAATCGGTCCTTGAGAGGCCCCGGGCTTTGCCACCAGTCTAGCCAGAACCGTGTCGAGGAGCCATTCTGTATATGATGTCTCGCCCCCAGGCTAAACATGTCTCTCACTTTGAGGATGGCATTCCAGAATTGGGACCCCGGCTGGTGACGATCCACCAAAAGGTCCTTGCCGCTAAGGTACTTGTTCCTGATGATCTCCGCCCTGAGTCCTTGGTCGCCTGAGAGCAGCTTCCAAATCCATTTGACCATAAGGCATCGATTCATCAATTTTGTATCCATGATGCCTAGGCCCCCCAAGGCTTTCGGCTTACAAAGTGCAGACCACCGAACCCAGTGGTACTTGCGTTTTGTCCCACTTACCTCCCATAAGAAGCACGAGCGGGACATGTCCATCGCTTTATGGACGCCGTCCCCTAACAAGCATACCCGCATGGCATGTAGGGGCAGACTCGAGAGACACGCGTTAACTAGCGTGAGTCTGGCAGCGGCCGACATCAGCTTGCCACACCATGGATTGGCCCGCTTGGCCACCTTGGAGGTTAGTGGATTCCAATCCCCGGCCGTCAGGGCTCTCTCCGAAATGGGGAGGCCGAGGTAGGTGAAGGGGAAGCTCCTCTGTTTGCAATTAAGCATGTAGGTGATCCTCTGTTTTTCCTGGTCGTCGGCCCCCACCACCGGGACTTCACTCTTGTGAGAGTTAATCCGCAGGCCCAACATGTTCTCAAAGCAGAGTAACATAAACTTGAGGTTGGTAATGGCCAAGTCGTCCGGCTGGATCATGATGAGGTATATCAAAAGCCACGGCTAATGGGGGCGTTACCGTAGGTTGCTCAGATTTTTTTTATAAGAGTCTAACTGTCTAAACTAACAACATCAGTATGTTGTTTATTCTCGTTGGTTGAGGGGGGCAAAAGGTACAATTCAATACGATTTCTCACTGTCCAATTGTTCCAAAAGTTGTAGATGACCACACGGTTGAGTCGCCCGATACTTTGGGCGAGCTTGGCTGGCACCAAAGAGGTGATGTTCAAGAAGTCTGTAAGGGTTCACGTCTTCACGAGGTTTGAGATGTTATGCCTAAGTCCATGGCGCTAGCCGTTTGATCTAATCTTGCATTACTGAACTTCTTGCGCGAGCCAAAATTCGACGGTGCTAGCGATTTGAACTAATCCTGCATTTTTCAAACTTTTGCGCGAACCTCAAAACGGATGTTGGCTCGATGCATCGACTTAGGCATAAAAAGCTCTCATGCAACTCAAACCAAAACAACATAGAAATTCCAATCTGGATCTTATCATGTATGTACTTCAGACTTGAGTACTTATGTGTCTGTTGCTGACGAATAACGTGAGTCGCCAACGACCAAATTTTGCTATATCTGCCGTTCTTTTCTTCAGTGCAGCAGAACCATCAGGCGCGTGGAGCACTCCAACGCGCTCCTCACGATTAAATGATTTGCCCAAACGTCAACTGTGTGGACTGTGATGACACGGGAGTTCTGGCCGTGGCGTGGCTCTGTTTGTGCGAGCGCCGGTGCGTCACGCCCGCGGCAGTGGAACCCGTCGTCAGACGATGCGGCGGGAGCTGCGCACATGCGCAATTCATGCTCGACCCCATCGGCATGGCGTCCCCCAGGTTCAGGTAAGCATTGACTTGTCGAGCAGGCGACATCGAATGCTGGTATGGACTATGGAGGGCCCTTTCCTTCTCTGACTTTTTCCGGCGAAACACTGCGGATCCGTTGTGCAGACAACCAGAAGGGTTACCCTCTTACCAGTCCATGATTACTCCGCATTCAGCAAAGGAGAGGTGTATGTTGTTTTTTTTTTAGAGTAAAAGGGATCTCCAGCCCCGGTTCCATTTATATATATATAAACGAAACCACACAGATCCAAGTTTTGTTTCGCTCACGAAACTGTCAAAGCAGAAAGGCACAGCGAGAGAGAGGTGTATGTTGTTGCGGTTAAATTCAGAATTATGGACGGATTTTGACGGCTCTAAACTAGAAAGTCGGACTGGTTATATACAGACAAAAGGCTACGGATGCAAGGCACATACGCTTCGAATCACTTGAATCACAGGAGTAAAGATGCGGTATCGATCGAGAATTCTCTATTGTTTCGAAAGAATCAGAATCACAACTACGGAACCAAATATGCAGCGTACAAGCACTCGGAATCACATCAACCATAGGCATAAAGACAGGCAGCCATCTCCCACTAATAATACTACTACCTCCGTCCTAAAAAATATGTCATTTCTTTGTCTAAATTTGAATGTATCTAGTCACTATTTAGTGTCTAGATACATTTAAATTTGGACAAAGAAATGACATTTTTTTGGAACGGAGGGAGTGCTACCGATCATTAGACGACCATCTAATCACGGAAGCTGTGCATCCAGCCTCCAACTTCTTCTCCGTCCTCTTCCTCTTCAACCTGACATTGGGCATCACATCAGCAGCATCGATCGAGTCAAAACCGAGTCCCACGACAGGTCTCAAACGAATCGAACAAAAACCATGCGCGGATTCTTTTTTCTTTACCTGGGCGGCTGTGAAGGTGACGCCGACTTTGATCTCGCCGTGGTACGAGTTGTCCGCGGTGACCACGCTGTACTTGGCCGGGTTCAGCTCCGACGTGCCATTCTCCATGCCTAAGCTGATCAGATCAGCTACGTTGATCCTGCATCGCCAACAGACAGGTTCAGATTCAGTTTTTTCTTTCTTTCTTTCTTTTGCTCTCGTAGCTGGATAGACAACTACGATCGCGCTGGATCAGTACTCACGTTGCTTGGCCGAGGAAGTCGTCGCTGGACAAGTTGTCGTGGTCCATGATCCGGAGGACGAGCTTGTGCTGCGCATCGGGCGCGGTGGAGCTGATCCGGAACTTGAACACCTCGTTCCAGCTCGGGTTCCTCCCCTCATCTGCATTACATACAGCACGCGCGGTTTATTTAGAAAGGAAGCCGCCTCGTCGAGGTTGTCGAAGTCAACGGTGGCTCCTAATTAATCAAGCCGTAGCTTGCTTCGCCGAAACACTTCGAAATCAGGAACAGAATCAGAGAGAACTGTGGTTGGGAGCACTGACTGACCTCGGGCGGTGCTGCTCTTCCGCTCCTGGCTCCGGTACTGCAGGATCACATACGGGTCGAGCTTCCCTGCACGTACCACCGATCAATCCCAACCCACCACCGGACACAGGAACTACTAAACAAGAACACGCGTGGTGGTAATTCTGACGGACTCACCGAGGAAATCGTTGCCGGCGAGTCTCTTGGCGTCGACGAGAAGCACCTCCAGAAGACCCCGCCCCATGGTTCTCGCTTGTTCTCGGTTGAGAAACCTAACCAATATCTTCTCTCTCTCTCCCGGCCGGCTGCTCTGCCCTGTCTTTCTTCCGTCCAGGTCTCTGATCAGTTCGCGTTTGAAATTATAAGATTACCACGGACCTCGCGTGCCTGCGTATTTATGGGCATTTGCTTCCCTGGCTGGCAGCTCTAGCTAAAAGTCAGAAGTCCGGAGCGGTCGCTAACGTGCGAAAGCTCGTACCTTTCGAGTTTGTTATGACCGGTCCAAGTCTTCTCTTGCTTACCAACCTCTTTCCTAGGCTCCCGTCAAAAAAAAAATTTGGGCCTCGAAATAGCCATCAATGTCAAATCCAAAGTTAAACTACCCGCTTGATACGTCAATGTATAATTTTTTGATTGTTTTATGTTATTTTAATAATATTGTTACAAAATAATATGATTTATATTATTTTTACATATTTTTTTGACTAAGCTATTAACCCAGTGCCCCAGTTGATGTCTTCTGCATGTTTTTGGTATCGCAGTTCATCTTCGGAAAATATCACGGAAAAATTCGGAGAAAAACACATTGAAAAATAACTTTTCGAGACGGAGCCGAAAAGCCAAAGGGGGCAGTAGGGGGACACCAGGCGACCACGCGGATGGGGTCGTCGGTCCATCCCCTGCTCCGCCTTTCGACGCCCCTTCGACTATAAATACCCTATGACCTAAAAACACCCGATGTGGATAAGTTTTACCTAGTTTCGATACACACGCGTCGTCACGTAAATCTATCTGGAGCCCTGTTTCGGCATCCTGTCGGGGGAGGGGGGGGGGTCATCGCCGGAGGCATCTACATAACCATTGTCGCCTCCGTGATGATGCATGAGTAGTTCATTCATGAACTGCGGGCTCATACCGGTAGCTAGATGATTATCTCTCATCTATGTTTTTTAATACAAAGATTTGATGACCATCCTAATATGATCGAGATCCATATGATGCAATTGCTGTTAGTTGTTTTGTCCGTTGAGATATGATGAATTGTAATATTATGATCATCATGTGCATATTATTTCTATGATGTTTGTGCTATCATGTTAATGTTTAATTTACGTTCTTACATGCTCGCTGATTTATGTGTTTACTCGTACAAGTTTATGTGTAAATTTATAAGAGGAAGCGAGTGTTCGATAATGGGTTCAGCCTCACTTTTTCTATGCTCGAGTGACAGAAACCTGTAAGGGGATGATGTGATGTTGCTATTAATGATAAAATAATGGTTTTCTATCATGTCTGGTTGATACTTTTAATGTTTATATTATGTCTAAGTTTAATACGATACTATGTTGTTTTCAACTTAAATCTGAGAGGTGCAAGCATAAAAGAGGCCTTGGGGGTGAGTAATAGTAATAGGTGCAGTACTAGCGCGCGGTCTATTTAATTACGTAATGCTTATATTAATATTGTCATGAACTATCTTACTATCATAATTAACTAAATTTTAATTTTTTTCAATTGTCCAGCTGTAATTTGTTTGTCCAACAGTGTCTTATTATTTATGGACAGATACCACTAGTGAAACTATGGCTCCCGGTTCATTCTTTTATATTGATTAGAATCTTTTTCTTCACTGGTCCGTTTTACTATTATATGTGTTTTGCTATATCTTCCACACTGTATATTTAATTTCTTGTGTTTTGCGAGACGAAAAGCTTGCCAACCTTCCTGGGACATTGGGGACAAGGTTTTTTTTTTTGTGTTGTGTAGGTCCTATTTCAAACCTTGTCGAGTATCGTATTCCTACTGGTTCGATAAACATTGGTTCTCACCGAGACAAATTTGTTGTTGTGCTACATCATACCTTCTATTCGGATGTCATAACAGTAGTTATTTACACCAACATGCCTCTTAGGAACATTCCGTCTCACCATACCCTACTTAGCGCCACTGCAAGCCAGGACGTCGCTCATCTCCTAGGCGTCAACAAAGCAGTCCATCAATACTGCTGCGAGGTCGCGGAGGCCATGACGGTCGCGCTGGTGCTTCGCCCGGCCAAGCTCTGGTCATGGCCGCTTCCGCCCAGCAGCACCCAACTTTCTGCCGCCAGAACCTCACCAAGCTCCGTCGTCGGGCGCCATGTTCGGGTGTGGAATCGAGACGGAATCGAGATGGAACCAGGATGGTGTAGCAGAGATTGGTGGAAATTGGAGTTGTTCTGACGGCGGCAGGTGGGATGAACTAAGCCTGAAAGTTCTGTGGCACCAAGTTTTTCTCCTTTTAGGTAAACGCTAAAAATCGAGCCAGAAATGTGAGGCATGTGGGCGGAAAGTCCTGTTGGAGCCCGAGCTCACTAGAGCTCTTTACTTTAAAATTTAGAAAAGAATATTTATAAGATTCAATAAAATCTTTAAAAAATATGTACATATAGATAATAATGTATACTTCAAGTGTGAATTTTATCAATCTGAAATAATTTGTTTTGTGGGCTACATAAAAGGACAAAATCTAATGAGATTTGAAGTTGCACCATTCACAAAGCTAGATCTATATATTATTTTTTTGTGTAGCATAGAATACATAATATTTCGGACTGATACTTTGCACACTTGAAGTATAAATCATTTCCAATATGTATATATTTGTTTCAGATTGTTTTGTAACGATGTTTAAGATAAAGGGATCTTGTGAGGCTCGTAGTCAAAATGACGCACTCGACATATTGGGTTCAAATTCCACCCCCCAAAAAAATACGGGTCAGCCAGATTTAGAGATCTATTCAGTGAACTTTTCTTCGACCAATTCATATAAAGCGGTTATTTTTAGATTTTGCCCTTTGTTGTTTTTCTTTCTTAAGAATCTGTAACCATCAGTTTACCAATGAAAAAAATAGCATGCTATAACAAATAGCAACAACTCTCAATGAGTTATAACGTGCTATAGCAAGCAATTGTACACAGATTCGATATCTTGCTCAAAACACTATAACACCGCTATAACGGGGATATAACGTGATATTTAAAATATGACGATTTTTTGCATATTTTGACACACCACATAGACATAACATTATGGCCTATTCTAAATAATTATGCAGAATGTTAAAATGGGATAAAACTATATTTAATTTTTTGTACATGGTGTATTTATGATTTTGTCTCATTAAATGGGGTAATAAGTGTCACAAATACATAACTGTAGGATAAAAAGTGGAATTCACTTTTTTTTTCAGTCTAGCAGGCGAGAGGCGACCATGCTGGCCCGCTGGCCGGGAGTTTCAGATTAGACTCGCCTTTCTTTATGTGACCGCCTCCGTGGAAGTACGGCTGATCGAGACGACGAGGGATGAAAGCAAACACGTGCACACGGTAAGGAAAACCAGACATGGTACATGAACCGATGAACGCATCAACAAGGCAAACAGCAATGGACAAATTTCTCTCTTGTTGCAAAGGAATCAGAATCATAATTTAACGGACTTGACGACTCTAACCTCTAGTCCTCTAGTGAGTTCATACTACACATCTAAACTGCTACAAATGCCGTACATACAAATGGAATCCCATCAATCAATCGTAGGCATAAGTCGCCGTTAGTATAGCTAACAACCTTGCAACATTCAACACTAAACCGCTACTCACGACCGGGAAATTTCTTCCCATCGACATCTTCTAATCACGGTAGCTGTGCATCCAGCCTCCAACACGCCCCCCGTCTTCTTCAACCTGCAGGCAACGGTCATCAGGATCGAATAAGAACTCACAGTTCCACGAGTCAACAACGGGAGAACCGTAAAGAAAAACCATGCGCTAATTTCTTTAATTACCTTTGCGGCAGCGGTAAAGGTGACGGCGACTTTGATCTCGCCGTGGTACGAGTTGTCGGCGGTGACCACTCTGTATTTGGCCGGGATCATCTGCGACTTGCCTTCCTCCATGCCTATGCTGATCAGGTCAGTTACGTTGATCCTGCATCGACCACAGATGTCAGATTCATAATTTTCCTTTCTGTATTTTATAGCTGGATCGACAACTAGGTTACTAGGAGTACTCACGATGCTTGGCCGAGAAAGTCGTCGCTGGAGAAGGTGTCGTGGTCCATGATCCGGAAGACGAGCTTGTGCTGCACGTTGGGCGCGGTGGAGCTGATCTGGAACTTGAACACCTCGTTCCAGCTCGGGTTCCTCCCCACATCTGCATTACAGACAGAGCACGGTTAGTTAAGATCGCAGGACGACGCAATGGTGGCTGGCTAGAAATCAGGAGAATAAGAGCTCTGTCGATCGAGACGAGGAACAGAACGAGAGAGAGTGGGGGAGCTGTTGGCCGGACCACTGACTGACTGACCTCGGGCGGTGCTGCTCTTGCGCTCCTGGCTCCGGTACTGCACGACCACGTACGGGTCGATCTTCCCTAGGAAATCGGTGCCGGCGAGGCCCTTGGCGTCGACGAGGAGCACCTCCAGAAGACCACGCCCCATTGTTCTCTCCATCTCGCTTGAGAAACCTAAGCAATAAGTATCTTCTCTCTCCCGGCCGCCGGCTGCTCGATCTGTCCTCTCGTTCTTCTCTCTCCCGGTCTCTCAGTCAGTTGGCGTTTGTTGGAACTGTGATGAACTGATGATGCCAAAGCCGGCGCGTGGCCGCGTATTTATGTGCAATAGGTCAAAGCTGCGGATCGAGCGGTCGCCAACGTGAGGAATGAAAGCTCGTGCTACCTTTCTACCAGTTTGCTTGGACGGGATCAAGTCTTCTCACTGCTCCCTTTCCCGCACGAAAAGAAGGTGGAGCCTTCACCGTTTCCTATCACACAACTAGTAATTCTTTTCCCGGAAGACTTGGTAACTTCTGCGCTGCCGTTTCCTGGAAACCGGGCTCTAACGTCTACCAACGGTGTCCTTGGAAACGGCGCTAGCTACCATTTGGCCACTAGACACTGACATGGGTGGTACTCTTGCAAGTTGCAACTTGGATCCATGCTACTCCCTCCGATCTATAATAAGTGTCGTGCCTTTAGTTTAAATTTAACTTAAAATGAACTAAAGCCACGACACTTATTATGTATCGGAGGGAGTAGGATTTTCCGCGCTGGGTTTCTTATCTGCAGCATCTAGACGTTACGTAAACTCTAGCGTGGATCCGGCTACGACAACGACAACAACAACGACGTGGATCCGGTTAGAATCTAGACGTAAACTCTAGCGTGTTTTCAAGTTTGATCGCTTCAAACTTACATACGCCGTTGCTACGCACACGTGCACTGTTGGCTACCCGACGTCCATGAAACTTAAATCCCAACGACGCGTGAGATGTTAGAAGAAAGAAGAAGAAGAAAGGTCCTGGGAGGACCATGGTCGCGGATGGATCCGCGCGCGTATAGCCGTAGAAATTGTAACTAGACCGGCTCTCGTCTCTCGACGTTTTGGCTCTGACCTCATCCTGGCTGGTGGCCTTTTAAACAGGGATCGCGACACCACACGATACTAGGCAGGCTGAAAGGGATTGTTCGTGAAACAGAAAAACACAAAATGAAGCTCAGTCGTGTAAAAATCGTACAAAGATAAAATAGAAATGAGTCGTCGTTGACAGCGATTTGCGAGGCAAGTATCACTCGACATCAGATGATAAAGAAAAGGCTCAACTTATAGAAGCAGGGCAGCAGTGCAGGCGCTGTTACTTTGTCTGTGACTTGGCTGCTAATTTTATTCGGTAGGATAGATGCACCGGACAAACACTTGCTGAATTGCAAGAGGTAAAACGTGAAAAACGGAACAACCGATGAGTTCAGACTGGCAATCACCATGAAAGGAAGAACTTCAGTTTCTTCAGCCAAGGAAGAACTCGTTACTGTGGAGGCAGTCGGCCAAACAGAAAAATCAAAATCTAAGGGGTTTTCACTACATCAAGAATCAAGGCGATAGATTTCGACTTCTGCCAATCTATCGACTTTCCGCACATATGGCACTTACTCCCTCCGTTTCTAAATATAAGATGTTTTAGCATTTCTCTTTCCATCCGTATATAGACATGTTTTAGTGTAAGGTTCATTTGAACCTTACACTAAAACATGTCTAAATACGGATGAAAAGAAAAATGCTAAAACATCTTATATTGTGGAACGGAGGGAGTACATCATAAGTTATCCAATTTTGGCTGGAGGCAAAAACAGGCAAACATAACCATGGGGCATGCTCTGTAATACGACATAACATTGCACTCGAATTAGAACGACTAGTCAACCAGTCTTATAAAAGATGAGCAAAACTCGCTCCTACAAGTAAACTGCCTGCATCTCATACCAACTAAGCAGGAGAAGACTTCACGGTGGCAGACTTGATGATATCCACAAACTCAGGCTGCAGAAACAAAAGGAAAGGTTAGCCAATTACTCCCTATGTCACGCCTTGTATTGACTTCGTTTGTATAACATGTCATGTCTGATTAGCTATGGATGAGATCAGGTTAACCCAAGCGTGCAGATTTCTCCCTATGTATTATTTTCATAAAGATCTTGAAAGGGAATCTGAATGAGACCTTCAGTGAAGCTCCGCCGACAAGGAATCCATCAAGATCAGCTTGAGCCGCAAGTTCCTTGCAGTTTGCCCCATTTACGGAACCTGGAAAGACATTCAACCAGAACATAAGGGCTAGGCCTAGTTTAGAGCAGTACCGAGTAAACTGTAGTATTGTACACAGAGATTAGCATTCCAATGAAATCGAGGTTATTATTCACTGTCAGTTTCGCAACAAAATAGTAAAGCTACTGCAAGCAGTACCTCCATATATAATCCTGGTAGATTCAGCAGCTGCAGGACCAACATTAGCGTGGAGCCACTTTCTCAGACCATCATGAACCTAGTACCATTGAAGTTTTAAGGTATCAAAATTTGTAAGAATAAGGCATTACAGAGAGTGATTTGTCAAATCAAGAGGATTTATCAGATAAAGGAACGCTCAGCTATCTTATAATAGAAGCAGTCAAACAACAACATGCGAATAAAATGTCTTATACGAACATAAACGTGTCAAAAAAGATGTGCTTATTGCCCTTATTCTAGAAGGTATACCTCCTGTGCTTGAGCAGGGGATGCAACCTTGCCTGTTCCGATGGCCCAAACTGGTTCATATGCCAGCACAACGTTTGTCCAGTCTGATATTTTCTCTGACAAAATAAGACAAGAAACATAAGTGAAACATGTGAAAACAGAGTGTTTTAATTTCAATTGATGGATTAAGATGCAAAGGAACAGCCAGAACAAAGGCACGGAGCTATAAATAGATTCGGCTAAAATTTGTCCCTTGGTATGCAAACAAGTTTAGAGATAACTCTTCCTTGGTATTTGTTTGCTTGTGTCATTGTATGACCCAGCTCCTAGTTCAAGTAATAAATGTAGTGCTAATTTACAGCTAGCACCATTTGCATTCTAAATAGTGTGAATATGACACACAAACTACAAATAGTTTTTCAGACTTCTATCAGGGTATTCTATCTCCTTATATGTATACTAATCTTCAAGGGAAGAGTTAAAAAAGATATAAGAGTTTTGGCCAGTAAAAATAATAAAAGCATAAAAAGGGCAATTCTCACAGTGAAGCATGTCACTAGCAGGAATTGATCTACCATTCAATATATTTTTCGAAATTCAAGCAACCTTTATTGATCAATCACCCACTAACAAAGAAATGATAAAATTAATAAGGTCTTCCAACTGTTTGATAATTAAGGAGTGTCCAAAATATATTCAATATTCTATGACCAGAACAATATATGCAAGAGGTATGGGCCTGTTGGGCCTTGCTATGCTATGGGCCTAGGGCTATACGTAGTACATATTTACTACTCCCATGAATTGGGGAAAGACTACTCTAAACACCAATGAAGTTGGTGAGTAAAGCAAATCCATTTTCCATGAATTGGGGAAAGTATTTATTGATGTATCACAATCTCCTCGAATACACAGCAAGTAAAAGTTACCTGCAATAGCTTGAGTCTGAGCAGCAACAACTTCAATTGTTGTTCCCGCTTCTCTCTGTTCAAGGGTCTCACCAATGCACGCAATTACCTTGAGTCCTTGCGCGAGTGCGTAAGCAACTTTGTCAGCAACGAACTGTAATGAAATAAGAAAACTGTTAATAGAACAATTCTAGAAGACTTCAAAGAGGTTTAGACGTCCTTATGAAAAGCTTGACTGCAGTAAGGTTCAGAAAGTGGTTATATTTGACAGCCTTGCTGGTTTCAGGTTACCAGCCTACGCTGAGTTTGTAAGTAATTAGGTTGCATACAATTCATCCTGCAAACAATTACTCATATGGTGAAATAAAATTAAAGTCCAACTGGCCTGGTGTAATTATACGATGACAGAATAGGGGTTACAACCTTCCTGTCCTGTTAGCAGCCCACAATCATTTGAAGTGTCTGACTAGAGGCAACTGTGGTAGTATTGGACCGAGATTTTATTTCAAAAATCTGACGGCACCTGCAGACTCACCAGCATCTCAGCACTGCAATGAGAAGGAGACGAAATCCGTCAGAGAACAGGTACTGGCAGATCGATAAAACTCTTATTCACAGCAAAGCCAAACTAGTCGCTAAGCAAAGCGAGTTAAAAAAAAATAGTGCCGCTTCACCTGATCTCGCCGGTGAAGGCGCCGCCCTTGCGCACCCAGCAGTTCTGCGCGGCGACGGCGAAGTCGGGCCGCAGCAGCCCCTTCGCCTGCTGCAGGAACACGAACGGCGGGCTGACCACCACCTCTGCAACCAAAGCCAAACCCCAGTGTACACACATCTATCAGCGCAAAATCAACCGACGGGAACAACGCCCTCGGTCGATCAGAGGGTTCTCACCGACGGCGTCCTCGGAGGGCACCTCGGCCTCGTTGAGCACGGTGACGATCTTCTTCACGTCGTCGCTTGTCCCGTTATGCACATTACGGGGCGGACGCCATTATTACATATCAGAGCCAAGCTCCTCGACTCGAGGGCTTCTGGTTTGGAATCGAAACGAGGGAGAGTTGTGGTGGGAGTTTACGCATTTCCAGTTGCCGCCGACGAAGAACTTCCTGGGAGCCATTGGTCGGTCCGTGCGGTGCGGCGAAACGGAGGCTGTCGTCGCGATGGAGGGGAAAACCGGCGGGGGTTTGGTGCGCACGGTGGCCGGTGGGCATCGAGGCGGGCGGTTATATCGAGAGGGCTGAGGGCGGGGAGCAAAACCGGCGGAGGAAACAGGTGGCTCGGCTTCTTGGGGCGGAAGAAAGAAGGGGACCTGACCAAACTTCAGGCAAACAGGTCTAGCAGCATATTTTCCGTTTGTACAAAGCGGTCGAACCATTGCGTCCACGAACAAAAACAACCTCCAAAAATCTCCAGAAATAAAAGGACCATCCGCGAACAGAGAAATAGTAAAGGAAACGCCTCAAGCGAGATGAATACATTCTTGGCAAACAGAGATGCAGTAAAATGAAACAAATCAAGCCAGAATCCAGATGAATACATTCTTGAAAAACAAGACTATTGCCAGACTTTGTCCAGTAATAAAACAACTTTTTTATTATTACAAAGTTGAAGAATAAGCTTAGACACCCCTTCCATTCCAATGAGAGACTCTTATTCACCTACTATGAGTTTCTTCCTCTAACGCTATGGTCTTTATCTTTCTACACAGTTTTGGGCTTCTACAATCTGAAATCCCTCTATCCCTTCTGTCAAGTATACAAACTGCAACGAGCAAAAAGTAAATCTTCTATATAGCGCCACCAAATTTAGAGACCGTGTTTCTACATCCTGTCCTTCTCTACTCAGTACTCTGATCCAGTTGGGGAAGTCATTTTCCTCCCAAGAGTTGCGTTTCATATGCATTTTTTGGTTTGATCCTACATAGCAGAGCCCATCTCGGTGCTCGAGCTTACATGGACTTTCTGCTCAACTGTCATACTTCATCATATTGACATCAGCTCCTGCAAGGAAGAAAATCAACACGGATTTCGTAAAACTAACTTAACTGAAAATGCATTCGCTTTCTCAAAACCCATGCATCAAACGTAGGATATTGTGTCGTAGCATACCTGCACACCGTAGGATTAGGTTACATCCAAATTGGTCGTATATGCAATGTTCTTGGTTAAAGTTTCCAGCTGCATGACATGTCCTTTATGCTCCTTTTCCTTCATTATCGAGGCTTCGCTCAAAGGATTTGTGCTTTGAGGATTCTGGCAAGGTGAGTTGAGAACCTCAGAACCACAAGTACCCAATCCATCTGCTGAAAAATCTAGTTGTTTCTCAACAGTTTTTGTGACAGCCATTCTCTTTGACCTCATCCGGTATGGAGGTGAGACATCAAAGCCCCTTACAGAACTCGCTAGCCCATCAAGAGAACCCAGTGACAGAAAGGATGCACTTTTAAACGAATCTGGGGTATCTGTAGTAGGTCGCTTCCCAGCAGGGGTGTAAAAGCTATCGGTGTTCAGTTCACCAAGCTTGAAGTCACTGGCAGGTGTTGATCTATCCCGTTTTCTTCTTCTTAATATTGAAGGAGTACCTGGAAAGCTGTCAGCGGCAATCCTCAATATTGAATCAACACTAAACTGGCTTGACATTGTTCCCTTAGTTGGAGTACTACATCCATTCGGGGACAGTACACCACCCTTGCAATGTTCAGATGTCTGATGCACGGTATGTTCAGAAAAGAGTGAGGAGCTCACAGGGGCTACATCTTCCATGTTAGGAATCTGGTAACAAAGAGGACCAAGGCTAGACTGCGGCTCAATCTTCAAAGATGATTCTTCACCTTTCGCTGCTACAGATTCTAGCTGAGTGGTACCGGACTCCCCAAGGGTACCAATAGTGGAATTAACCTCAAGTCCCTTGTCACGAACAGAATCACTTTCCAAACCTTGTATCGCTAAAGTGACCGCAGAACCATCGTCATACGAAGTAAGTGGCTGCTGAGTTGGTAAGATAGAAAGAGATAGGAACCCTGAGCAGTCCTTGGCATGTTCCAGTTTGTATGCCTGTACAAGTGGGCTAAAACTAGAACGATGAGCTATTTCAGGTAGGTCCTTTGAAGTGATGCCAGGCACTTTGTTCAGATCAAGATGGTCCTCAGAAGCCACCAGCTTCTGTTTATCCTTGAAATCATCATGACCAAGTAGTCTCGGAACTGCCAGGATATTTCTTGTGCTATAGACGTCTAACTTCTTTCTCAAAGAACTATTCCAGTGATTCTTTATAGAATTATCAGTCCTGGGAAGAGCAACATACAATCAGCAAGAATTCTGATTCTTGTGAAGTGGACAGGGAAAACAAAGGTGTACAGATGCAAAACGAAAACACGACTTGTACTTATGCGTAAACTATAAAGAGTTGACGACCATAACAAAAATATGAACAGTTAAAACAGAAATTCGAAACCAGGCCAACTAAATCACAGTGAGCAGTATGAGTGATGCATGTGGCTATAGATTAATGGTCATTCAGCTAGAGAAGCCTTGCAGATGATTTTTACAGTATTCAATTATTTATTCAGATCTGGTAGATCCACTGTATTCCATTATAATAATCTTGTAACTGCGATTCTTTTTATCAGAACCAACAGTAGAAGGTCCACATTGCAGATAATTAACAACCGAGGTGTGTGCATGGTGGTAAGTGGGGGTCCCTTTACATTGTGTGTCTTTATTAAAGAGATATCTAATGGTTCCACATCATATAGCAGGTCTAGTACTAGAATGGTGTGACCATTTAAAATGTGAAGGAGTGAAATAGCAACCCAATGCCATTTCGACATCAAGCTGCTGGGTTTACATAGAAACTCTCCAACAGGATGTAAGCTGTTTAGCAGTACCTTCCAGGAAGAACTTTTGCTATTTCTGCCCATTTATTCCCATATGTCTGATGGGCCTCAATCAGTGCCTGTTCCTCCTCGGCAGTCCAAGCATCTTTCCGTATGTCTGGATTCAGATGATTGTGCCACCTACGATCATATGAATTCAAAATCAGCTCCATGTTTTGTACTCTACAGTGATAAGCTTACACAATTAAACTCACTAGGAAAACAATTCTACATGATTAACAGATTGAAAGCCAGGAGACTGAAGAAGGGTATTTATGCTTATTATAACAAAATGTTAAGCCAATCAGTTTTTGCAATTCTTTATATAAGCAGTGCATTCATGTATTACAAACCTTCCCTCGTCTGTCTTGCATTAAGGGGGGAAATGCAATCAAGCAAACCAGAAGAATAAAACAATCACAAGAATACCTCTCTCGACATTGCTTGCCTATACGTCCAGGTAGTGACCTTGCTATGACGGACCATTTTGTTGGTCCATACGTGTTTACAAGATCAATAATTTTGTCATCTTCCTGTAGAAAAAAGTCGTAATAACATTTGTAAGAAGATAGAGCCTACAAAATATTTTTCTTAAGTCAAGAGTGCAGTATCAAACCTCTTGTGTCCAAGGACCTTTGATAAGTTCAGGATTCAGAACCTTCTGCCATCGATGTAAACATTGTACCTCTGTCCTATCCGGAAAGGATTCAGCTGCATAGATAGATACCGGTAGCTTCTGTGAGTTCACCATACTTGTATGTAGTGAAGAACGTCAAAGGTCACACCAACCGACTAAAATGTGTATGTTTCGGCATCAAACAACTGTACAACTACAAGAGCACCAGTAACTACTCTTAATTTCTGCTTACCCCACTTTCCACAAATGATATTGCCGTGCAGTTGGGCCACATGCCAGTGGAATAAGTCATTAGCAATATCCCAAATGCATTTACAGATACTATTTTCAAAAAAATCACCTTCTTAATATCATGAACCTTCATCATTGGTAGGTTACAGTGTAGCTTCTATGAGTTACTCTACAGGAAGAACAATGTAGTAACGTTCTAACGTATAGTAACAAATTTTCTCAAGATCTGCAGTTCCGCTGTCACATTTTACTTCACGTGCTTCCTCAATCTTAGATTTAATTCCGTGTTCGATGGTGGCGTTCAAGACTTTAGATTAGTACAACATCTTAATACAAATGGCAGCAAAGATAGATAGCAGTTTACAAGTGCAAGGACAAACTGTGAGTATGACTTGGTACACTAGAAAGAAGAGGCAAACCTATTTTTTTCCAGCTTCTACCCTTGTAATCTCGAACTGCCTTCCTCAATGTTTCATCCTGTTGTCATATGTTGATGTCAATCAGCAGCAATCCACATGGAACCAAACCGTGAAATTTATTTTCAAATAGGAAGGAGAAATTTCTTGTGATATAGAAATCTAGTTTCCAATGACCAGACCATGAACAGCAAGAATGACAGACATGGCAGATTGATTCAAAAAATTAGACAGTGGATGATATATTGATATTACAGCTAGATTTGTTCATATTAGATCGATAAATTAGATATACAAACCAAACAAGATAGTTTTGTCATGAATACAGGTTTCTATTGCATGTAATAGATCAGTATTGATAATAGAGGAAGTAGATAGTTACCTCTTGTGGTGTCCATCCACCCTTAGCTCTCCTTATAGGACCGCTTGTTCGCCTAATATAATGAAGTTTTTGTCAGCAAAATTAAGGTGGAATGTTATCTGTTAAAGCCATTAAGGAACATCATACTAGTCCCAGAAGATGCATAGCAAGCACAATCAGCAGATATACACTAACATGCAATTGACAAAAAACTGTAGTTGTTGAAGAAGGGAGCTACACATTGAAATACTATCAGTCTGCACCTGAAAGAGACACTAACTAATCTACTGCTAGTCCTACCATGTGAATCGCCTATGTGGAGCCTTCTATCTTCAGAATCTTTCAAGAATTTTAATTCTCATAAATAATATGCTAAAATGGATTTCCCCTTAGATGAACACTCATGTCAAACCCAGAACCTCATGATTACAGAATAAAGTATTGGGTATTCCCAGTGAGGAATGCCCAATAAAGTCTAGCATATGTTGCAGCTACTAAAGAACATACAGCATCAAGTAGACACATTTAACTCAGGAAAAGATTGTTGACAACCATCTGTTGATGTCAGCATATTTAGTGAGTATGAGGAACTACTAACAGCACAAATGAATCACAACAGGTACTAACAAGCGTCATTAAATTCAGACCAAAAGCTAAGAAGATGCATAGCATTTCCCATAAAACAAGACTGCATACAGATGATTGAAACTGTTTCCAGAGGACATCTCAATCAAGGAAGATTTCCAACAGAAAAAATTGCCTAACAAATATTAGCACACCATAGATGAAGCATTTCAAAATAGAGCAGAAAGATATTGGTGACTGCAACTACTAAAACCATGACATTAGAAAAGCACAAAATACCCTGCCCTTATTCTGTTGAAACGACTGCTACCAAAGCACAAGTTAATGATATATATCCAGTTATATAAGGCATACTAAAGCTACTAAAACCTCAGCAACCATGACATAACCAAAATAAACTTTCCCATCAATATGACGACTTTCACATGGCACCGAGACCCATGGTTTAACCGACTTCAACTTTCAAAATGGCCATTTTCTACAAATTACATCGATTCCACAGAGTGAAAAACTAAACTAAGTCAACCAAATCACACAATGACTGAACCCCTAATAACAAGAGCATAGCGAAAAAGAACATGCTTCACACCGAATTCACCACCATAACAGGCTCAAACCATGCTTGAAATTCTGGATGAAGACAGACACGGTAGTTTATGGAAACTCTAAGAAGCCAGAATGCCTCAATAACCTAATGGATGCCCTAAAGGACCTACCTTTTTCACCCAAACATCCACCACACCGCCCCTGTACCACTTATTTTACCAAGGCAATCCTCATGGATTTCCCCCCCTCAAAATTACAACTGACGCGCTCATCAAGCCATGAAATTGTCGCTCATAAAAGCACGAACCACCACCAAATCCACAAAAAGGCCCATTCTTCTCAACCCCTAACGCCCACCACACCAATTCCACAACCCAATCATGCATCATCCAAGGCAGGTAAAGCAAAGGGTACTACCGAACCGACCGACTGGCCCAGATCCCTCCGATAAGGACCAATTGAGTGAAAAAGGGTTTCTTACTTGAGAGCGGAGATGGAATTGACCGAGCTCGACACCGGCGGCGACATCCGGACGAGCGCGCCGCCATAGCTGCTCCCTTCCGACACCGACGAGCTCGACGCCGCCCGGTTCTCCACGCAGCCCTCAAGCTCCAGGTCCGTCATGGCCCCCATCTACCCGCTCATCAGCACGGCAACCTAACAGGGCAAAATCGTCGAAGAACTTCAGATCAAAAGGCCCCACGGTAACCACCGCCAACAGATCGAGCGAAAAGCCGCCTTACGAATCTAAACGCTCGCGTCCCAGATCGAGGGATTCGATTGGGGGGATCGAATCAGGGGGCGGACAGGGCAAATCGATCGGGGGCGGGAGGTGGCGCGAAGCGAGCGAGGGAGCGGTGGCTCGAAACCCTAGACGGGTGTTAAAGAGCGAAGCTTTTTATCCCCCCTTGCCCTTCCTGGCTTCCTCTCTCTACGGCTGCCGTTGGGTGTCTGTCGGGGGCAGTTGTTGTTGGAGAGGAAGAGAGAGAGGATTGCTTTCAAAAAACCTCGCCCGTTGAAGGGATGGGGAGGAGGAGGAGAGGCGGAGGCGGAGTAAATTACTGCCCGCCCTTTTCCGACTCGGTCCCTGGGTTTGTTCTGTATCAGATACGGCATACGGAGAAGGGAGACGGGTCTCCGTTACAACTTTTTTTTCGTTGTAGCACTATCTTATGCAGAAGAACGGAAATAACCTATATTCTGAAAATATGTATATTCAGATGGGAAAAAAACTTGGTTACAAATGCCACGACCCTTTTTCTTGTGTACAAATAAAATATCTTATAATCGTCAAGAAATTTCTTGACGTCTAATAGATGGTCTTCGATTGCGATAGTTGATGGATTGGTCGGAAGAAAGGGAAAAGAAGGGAGAGAAGTGGGAGGAGGGGCTAAAGTTGATCAACAAGGATCGGTGTAAGTAAATCTACAAAAGGTGCCCAACCAGTAAGGAGCGTTCCATCGGGCTCAGAGGAGGTATGACGGTGGTGCAACAACACCCCAACTTGACTCAGGTGGCGGTCGAAATACATCAGTGATGGTTTTGCAGTGGAGCTGGGCAGTCCACAAGAAGAGGAAAAATAAAAGAGAGCACAATTAGACAAAAGAGAGGAAGATGAAAGGAATACAAGGGATGAGACAAGCAATGGAAGTTTTTTCTACAAATCTGACACTTTTGAGAAACGTAACACACGTCTACCCCTCCTAAAAATTATTTCGCAATATGGTCACCCACGTTCGATGCCGAAGAGGATGGAGCCGGATTTTGCAGTTCGGTGTCATACTCTTTCATGTAGACACCCTTAGTCCAGCCCCCACTTTTTTTCATAAGCACTTAGGAGTTCCAGGGCGTAGGGGTCGAATTCATAGAGGATGGAGCTGAATTGTACAAGTTCGGCTCTATCCTCTTTGGCGCCGACCTTCGGGGCGAGATTTTAAAATAGTTTCTGAGAGGGCCTGGAAGTGAGATAAGTTTCGTTGAGGGGTCATATTCGACCCAAGTAAACTGGAGGATACAACTGACTTATTGCCTTATTGGGGAAAAGGGAAGCATCAAGAAGCAAGGAACTCGAGGTTCTTAGAAAGTGAGGAGGAGTTATTCTATTTTGATAACGTGCGGAGTGGTTTTTTGGGGGGATGCGTGACAGCAATCGGCAGGAGATTCACCTTTTCGTTAAGAAGAACAATAATTTGACTTGTTATGGGTAAAGTTGGTTGAAGAACGATACAATGGGGAGGCGCACATAGCAACCCGAGTCCACACACCAGTCGAACCAACGGCTCCGTCGCTCAATCAACATGTGTCGGACACACTACAAACAATGATAGTTTTCGGAGTCGTTGCTGCGCCAAGTTGCATCATGGTTGTACCAACACAATCAAATATGACTACCTCTTTATGTATTAGAGGAGACAACATCGAGTTGCTAATCGTTACATGTAACATCCATTTATGTAAGAAACGGAAATTTAACGTAAGCTAGGGGTGAGATGTAAAAAGAGCAGCACAAGTCGGAGACAGGAAGGAAATTTGCAGCGGACAGGAGGTGCCATGAGAGAGGGTTGATGACGCCGTCGGGCCTAAGCCAATTTGGATTTCATAGGCGGCTGGCTGGGCGTGAACATCGCAAGTTACCGTTGCGGGTTTAAGCCCCTAACGGCCAACGGTTCCTAATTGGTTACACCGAATCTCCGGTACAAAATCACCACTTGTGTGTAGTATAGAGGCCAACATTATGTCAAACATACATATGCATCATTCAAAACGGTAAAATCACTAGTCTTACTTTTGGACCACCACCCTCGCAGTCCAGTGCTTGCAAGCACCGAATTCGGCTTGCCATAGCCCTCTGGGCGCCGATTCCAACCCTACCTCGATCCCATTCACCTCGGCCTACCGTCTCCCACGGCTCAACATGGTGGGGATTGGGGAACCTTGGATTTGAGCTCAACCAAGTCCATGATGGTGTGTTTTCTCTGTGGCCTCCCAGCTATGATGTCACCTGGGAGAGATGTCGGGGAGCAATGCTCGGAATAGAGGTGCAAGGCGATAGCGGTCGACTAATATAATCGTTTGATACACACGATGATGAAATCATTTCCCATTTTATTTTGATGTGGACCGCCTATTGCTCTGGACTCGTACACACAACGGTACGTGACAATGGACGAGGACGATACACACAATTGTTTCCTATCGTGATTGAGAATTGGCATACTAAAAGTGCTTTAACATAATTAAAATCACACACACTTATGATAGACCTTTGATGTGATATTATCATATTATTTCCATGTCACGTCTTCTGCATAAAAACACACATGACATCAGAATTTCGAATACCTAGGAAATTAAAAAAATTAGAATCCTTTTTTTTAAATGAGGAAACAACACTTCGAATTTGTTTGTTATCCATGGTTTATATTTTTTTATGGAGACATTCAAACCAATCTTGTCAATGCAACTAAATTTTACACATACCTCGTATACAATTTACGAACTCAAAATAGTTTTTCTCTCGAAATAGGCTTTCGCCCCGCTTTATAAATCAAGCCCAACCGGCCAAACGATACAAGGTGGTGGGGAGATCCCCACACAAGCAAGTCAAAAAAAACGACCACTAAGAGGGGCCGAGCCACCATCTCGAAGCCGAAACAGAAAAAACAGGAGACGCCACATCTAGCACGACGCGACCTAGACTACCGAAGAAGAAATGGAACCGCGTCTCCTTGGAATACCACCGGACCCCGTTGCACCGCCCTCACCAAGCTAGTGCCGAAGAGGGCCGCCTGCCCTCTTGCTCCGGGCCGTGGAGCGCCGATCCTGTCAGCTGCTAGCGAGAACTGAGGAAAGTGACACCGAGGGCACGTGTAAATGATAGGAGACAAACGATCCCTCTTCATGCCGAAGTCGAAGAAGCTTCACGCCATGATGAAGACTCCAACGTGTTACACCCGAATGAAACCTAGGTTCCCCGACGACGCCCCCAAGAGGGTATCAACGCAACACGCCGCCGCCATCGAGCTCGCAGAGGCGAGCAAGGGTTTTCACCCGGAACCCAGTCACGAGGATGATACCCACAACGACGCCCCCAAGAGGGTAGTGACTCCCGCGAGTATCACCGTCGCCGGCGCCAAAGTGCGGAGCTTTCGCTCGGATCTTCACCCGTGTCATCTGAGATACCAACACGAGGCCTCCAGATCTTGACCAAGGAGCCGCCGCCGAAGCATTGACACCAGGACCACCCGCTGTCGAACCGTTCACACCCACGTGACCAAAGGGAGGACCACCACCGCTGCCACGCTGCCTGCCGGAAAGCACCCGTGCAGCCGCTCCTTCCGGGGCCGCCGCCCTGGCGTCCAAGTTCTCGAACCAGTGAGACAACGAAACCCCACGACACGGTCAGGGATGACTGTGCACGATCTAACCCCGACTGGTCCAGATCCGAGCAAAAGCGAGCAGCAACTTCGGGAGAACGGATGAGAGGAGGGCAGCAAGCACGGTGGCCACATCGCCTCCGCGCCACCCGCGAGCCAGCCTCCTCCATCAACCGGGAAGCCCAGATCGAGCCCGTCAGGTTGCTGCCGAGATCTGGGCGCGTGGGCCCAGATCTGGACCTGCCGTCATCTCCCTCCTGGTTGCACCGCCGCCAGGCCTCGCCGGCCGATGCTGACCGCCGCCGCTGCGCCGCCATACCTGCCTACCACCATGAGGATCGTTGTCTCGCCGGACGAGGGCGCCACCGAGCTACACCGCCGCTAGATAGGGCCACACCGCGAGCCCCCTCCATGCGCGCGGGTGATGAAGACCCCACCGCCGCCGGCACCGCGCGGGCTTCGCCCGGCGGCGAACACCGGCGGCGGCAGGGGAGGAGGGGGAGGAAGTGGGTCGGGGAGCGAGGGGATTGGGCGCCGCCCCTGTCGCTCGCGGGAGCGACGGGAACGACGAAACGTTTCAGTAGTCGGACTCTATAGTTCTTCCAAAATAGTTTTTCTTAGGAAAACCATCCGACACACTTACTGTGTCGCTCGTGAGAAACCGCCATCAAAGGATCTGGGCCACGTGGAGAACCCAAGCAGCTGTGCAAACTAAAGGGCCTCCCAGACAGCATACAACTCGGTTATCACATGTATTATCAATTTTTGAACTTTTAGCAGCAACGAAACACCCCTCTTTTATCGTGAGTTGCACTAGCATTTTAGGCTTTTAGTATTACTAGCAAAAATGCCCGTCGTTGCTACGGATGAGAAAGGAATCTGCATATGTTCTCTGGTTGCACGCGGTGTCGGTCGCACCCATGACGATTCACCGGAACCAGAGGAGGAGTATCAACTTATACATATAGAAAAATGGAAAATGCATAAAAGGCCACGATATTTTGTAATGATACTTCCAAGTCATATCTCATAAACAGTAGAACTAAGTACCAAGGTGTGCATTTGAACAAAATAACACCCCTTTGCAATTCAGAAATTAAATAATTGAAAAAAAATCAAAATCCATGACCTCTTCCTTTTGGACTAATAACATGAACAAGATCATCCATTGCTACATTATTTTCCCCTTTGCATAGTCCCTAGACAAAACAAACTGAGATTAATTAATGGTGACTTCTTTCATACCTCCAGGTAAGGCCGCATCCAGGGGCGGAGCGTCTTGGAGACCATCCCAGGTTGTGGCCCGGTCTTCCCAAGGTAATTTCCTTCTTAAACATTACCTTAAACCCATTAAATATTAAGATCTGTATACATATTACCATATGGGCCCATGCTATCTCATGAGCTGATGAATTTGGCCCTGTCTAATTTGATCGTCACGCTCCGCCACTGGCCGCATCAGCATAGGTCGTTGGTTGATGAACCTGACATCCAATAATCTTTAAAGCCTCTGGTTGCAAAATCGAAGACATTTCCTAACGCTTTAAAATAGCCTCGCAGAAAGCTACAAAAATTCTCCAAATTAACTCATTAGATGCCTAGAGAGCAGTATTAAAAAAAATCAGCCAATATTGCTACGGGTTGAATTTTATTTAATATTTTTATGTTACGGAGAATTTCAATGGTTGAACACAACTTTTATTGTTATCTCTTATAGCAAACGTGCCCGTGCGTTGCAACGATAGTTAGAAAATAAACTATTGTTTAAAAAGTGTATCTTCATAACCGTTTAGAATAATGTTGCTCCAAAGTCGGTCGGCCAACAAGCGTAGAATAATTTTACGTTTTTAGAAATCAACATGCCTATACTCTACTATGTACCTCGCAAACCGCGTCTGCGGCTCTATGCTGTTGCCGTCGTAAAAATCAACATGCCTATACTCCGCCATGTACCTCGCAAGCGGATGCTACGACGTTCTGATTTATTACGTAGATGATGTCTAGGTTGAATGCATAGTGCTACTCAGCTTAATCCGTGAGTCTTGGCGTTTTGAACAAAATTTCGTGAGCATGGAGCGCAGCCCGATCGATAATTGATCAAAGAGGATCATGATCCTACTGAGCTTATCCTTGCAGAGGAGGGGGGATTCAGGTCTCAGGTACAGGTGCGATCAGTGTCTCCACTGCCTACTTGCAATGCAGTGGTGTGGGGCAGAGGCGGGAAGGAGATTTTGGGGAAAAAGAGATAGAGTCCTTTTTCATCCAGCTGTGGCATATTCCAAGGAATCCCAACAACTCCACCTTAAAGTGTCCCAGGAGACCGCCGCTCCCAAACCCTAGATCGCAGCGCAGCCTCCTTCCTGTTCTAGACAGCTCGCTGATTCAGATCAAGGATACTTCGGCCCAGAGAGAGAGGTCGTTTCCAGGGAGAAGATGGGTGACCGTGGGCGAGGTAGGAACAGGGGAGGAGCGGGGAGGGAGGAGAATTGGCAGTATCCTCAACCTCCGCTTCAGCAATTCCCCTTCCAAGCTCAAGCCCCGTTTGGGTTTCCAGGCCAGATGCCACCATGGGGGTTTGGGGGATCTTTTCCTCCATATCCACAATTTGGCCCTGCTCCCAACCAGTGGATTGCTCCCCAGCAACAGATGGCGCAACCGCAGCCAGCGGGTCAGCAACAACCACAGCCACGGGGGGGAGAGAAGCCAAAAGCACCGCCAGCAAAAGGAACACAGAAGAAAAAATTGGTGAAAGATCAGTCTGTGCCTGTTAACAATCCAGACAAGCAGCTGACTTATGCCAATGCTTTCTGCTCAATCTGCGGGATACCTGGACATGAGAAAGGTTTGTGCAATAAGCAACCGTTTTGCTTCATCTGCAAGCAAACTACTCACCTTGTGGAAGAGTGCCCCATCAGAAAGAGGTCGCATCAGACTGCTAGGTACATTGGAAGCTCAGCCACTGGCCTTGGGTTCTACCATGTTGAAACTCCAGAGAATCCTACAAACCCTCTGAGTTCGACTCATAACTGTGGTGTGGTGTCAATTGAAGAGGGTGTGATCACTAGAGAAGAGCTAGCCAAGGAGTTTTCAGCCATATACAAAACAAATTGGCCGTGGCAGATTAGGGAACTAGGAGATTGGCCTATTTGGTTCAGTTTCCTCCACACATCCAGGTTGACCAAGTTGTTGGCTATCCTAGATTCGGGTTGTCCAAGGAAGGGACTACAGTCAAAGTAGAACTCTGGAAAATGATCCTGATCCAATGGAGGTGTTGATTGCAACTTGGGTACAGATCAGAGGCTTCTCCCTCCTTGGTGTGAGTGGAATGTCCTAGACCAGGTTGTTTCTGTTTGTGGTCTGCTAAAGGATGTTGAATGGCAAAGCATCTTCAGGAACTGTGCAGAGGTGGTCAGAGTGCAAATCCTCTGCAGGGACCCTTCAAAAATCCCGGCTGGACGGTTGTTCAACTTTCATGGAAACCTATTCCAGTTACAGTTCACTGTTGAGCATGACCAGGTGCTGGACAAATAGCAGTGACTAATCAACATGAAGGAGGAGCTGCAAATGGAAATGCAGGGGGGGTTAGGAGATAACCTTCAGGAGGGGATGGACACTGACAAAATAACCCCAATGGTGGTAGTGGCTCTGGGGCACAAACCAATGGGGGCAGAACCAAACCACTGCACCACGTACAAGGCAGAATAAAACACTTGGGGCTGCTGGGAAGGTCACTGATGAAGAGGTCGTCTCGGGGAGCGAAATCTATGACCTGCTGGTGAAAGCTGGGGCAATTGGCTCCTCTGGCCAATTTGTGTGGGACTCTGTACAGGAGGATGCAGCTACTGTTTCACAATTATCTCATTTCTGGGAGGAGGAACAGACTTCTTTCCAACAGAAGTTGGATGCAGCTGTAGTTGGTGGTGAGGTCCTGTTACCAGAAGACATCATGCCTACAACTGAAGAGATGAAAAGATCCTCCAGAGCCACCAAGTGGGGTCCAGTTCAGCCTACAAGGAAGAGCAACAGGATTGATACTCGAGAAAGGTGGTTGACAAAGCTGTGGAATACAAGAAGATGACCAACCTTGAGATCCCAAAAAGGAAGAAAATGTCAGGTATAATGCATACGAACCCTTTTAATTTGCTAAGCCTAGATGCTCTAGATGATATGGCAAATAAAATTGGTGTGTGCATTGGTAGTGGAAGCCTCTCCATTACAACTGACTTGGCATCCACCATAGACAGTTGTGTTGAGGTAGCTTCTGATCATGAGATCACTCCTGTCCAACATATTGATGTTGAGGAACAGGAAGATAGGGGTGAAGGTGTATGGATTGATGTCCATAAACGTCGGGGCAAGCACCCTAGGAAATCTTTTAGATGAAGTGTGCCTTTTGGAATAGTAGGAGTATTCGGCTCCTGGTAGACAAGAATGCATTAATGATACCATTGTGCCCTTGAACCTTGATTATGTAGGTTTTCAGGAAACAAAAAAAGATAGGTTCACAAATTCCTTTTTGAAAAACATTCTAGGTAACAGAGATTTCTCTTGGAACTATCTCCCAGCAGTTGGTACTGCTGGTGGGATCCTTGTAGGAGTCAACAATAACATGTTCGATGTTGTGGCCTGGGAAATTAAAAAATTCTCGGTTAATGCAGTCCTTAAGATTAAGCTGTCGGGAGTTATCGTTAGAATTACAACAGTCTATGGGTCACCCTATGAGGAAGGAAAAGCTGAGTTTATCTCAGAACTTCATGAGCTTTTTCTGAACTGGGAGGGGCCAGCCCTCATTGGGGGAGATTTCAACCTAGTAAGATCTCAAGATGACAAGAGCAATGGCTCTGTTGATCAGAGATGGGCTGATAGGTTTAATTCTTGGATAGAGATGTGGGCGCTAATTGAAATAGGTTTGACTGGTAGGGCGTATACTTGGAGTAACAATCAAGATAATCTTGTCATGAGTAGGATTGACAGGATTTTTTGTACCACCAACTTTGAGTGCATTTTCCCGCTTGCCCATGCCCAGGCTTTGCCTATAGTTGGGAGTGACCACGCCCCTATTGTGTGGGATGTTGGGCTCTCACAACCACCTAGAAAAAGTAGTTTTAAATTCGAGAAGTGGTGGCTTCTTAGACCAGAGCTTAAAGATATTGTTCTTAAAGCTTGGTCAGTAAGAAGTAAAAGTGATAATGTAGTTGATATTTGGCAAGACAAAGTTAGATGCTTCCGTAGATTGGCAAAAGGGTGGAGTGCTAACCTGAATGCTGAGATACGGGAACACAAAAAGGACTTGATGTCTGAATATGATGTATTGGATATTAAAGCTGAGTCACAATCCTTGTCTGATGTTGAAAAAGATAGGGTTGATGTCATACTTAGGGAGCTGAATGACTTTTGGATAATTGAGGAAACTAAGGCTAGGCAGAGATCTAGAGATAGGAATATTTTAGAAGGCGATAGGAATACCGCATATTTTCATGCGGTAGCCAATCAACGTAGAAGGAAGAAAATGATCCATGTCCTTGAAGGTCCTGATGGGCCTAAAACCGAAATCAAAGACATGCTCCAAATTGCAACAGACTACTACAAAGACCTGTTCCGCTGGGAAGACAGGCCTGATATTAGTTTACAGCATGATTTTTTTTCGGATCAGGAAAAAGTCAGTGCTACAGAAAACCTTGTTTTAGAAGCTAGTTTCACTGAACAGGAAATAAAGGATGCCGTCTTTGGGTCATATGCTGATGGGGCTCCCGGACCAGATGGATTATCTTTTATGTTTCTACCAGAATTTCTGGGAAATAGTGAAATTTGATCTTATTAACATGTTTGAGGCCTGGTTTAGAGGTGAGATGGACATTTTTAGGCTAAACTTCGCCATGATCACTCTTATTCCTAAAGAGGATGATGCCAAAACCATGAAGAAATTTAGGCCGATAAGTCTCTTAAACTGCAGTTTTAAAATCTTCACCAAGGTGCTGACCAATAGGGTCGGAAAAATCATTGATAGGCTTATTTCATACCAACAATCTGCCTTCATCAAAGGGAGATTTATCCTAGAGAGCGTGGTGTCTGCACATGAAATAATTCATGAGGTACATCACAAGAAAAAACAAGGCTTGATTTTTAAAATAGATTATGAAAAAGCCTACGATAGAGTTAACTTAGATTTCCTGTATGAGGTGTTGAGGTTGAGGGGTTTTGGACAAAAAATCATCTCTCTCATTCAACAGACAACTCAGGGGGGCTCGGTTGGTGTTAGGATAAATGACACTGAAGGTGATTTCTTTTTAACTGGAAAAGGTCTAAGACAAGGGGACCCTTTCGCTCCCTTGCTCTTTAATTTTGTTGTAGATGTTTTCTCGAGAATGCTAATTAAAGGGTGCAAAGCTAATCTCATTAGAGGACTTTGTACGGACTTTATCCCCGGAGGAGTGGTTAGCCTGCAATATGCGAACGATACCCTCCTTTTCGTTGAAAAAATGAAAGAGTAGCTATAAATTTAAAGTGGGTTTTGTCCTGCTTTGAACAGCTCTCAGGCATGAAAATTAATTATCATAAAAGCGAGCTCCTCTCCATTAACATGTCTCAGGAGGAAATCCAACCCTTCTTAGATATTTTCCAATGTGTCTAGGGATTCTTCCCCATGAAATATCTTGGAGTCCCTCTACATTTGATAAACTCCGTAGAGAAGATCTTCAGCCACTAATAGATAGCATCCTTAAAAGGATGACAGGTTGGAGAGGGAAGCTTCTCTCCACAGAAGCTAAAAGGATACTTATTCAGACCTGTCTGTCTAGCATTCCTATTTATCTTCTTTCCTTTTTTAAATTCCCTAAGTGGGCGCTGGCCTTGATCAACACTCAGCTTGCGAACTGTATGTGGAGTGACGAGGAAGGGAATAGGAAGATCCACCTGGCCAACTGGCAATCTATTTGCATGAAAAAGGATTTTGGTGGCTTAGGAATCCCTAACCTCCAGGATCTTAACCTATGTTTGCTGGGATCATGGATCAAGCGATACATTAAAGGGGAGGGGAGTCTCTGGAAAAGAATTGTGGATGCAAAATATAACACAAAGAACCCCAACATCCTCTGTTGTAAGGACCCACACCCATCCATCTTTTGGAAAGGTGTGATGTGGGCAACAAAGGCTGTACAACTAGGATATAGATGGCAAGTGGGCGATGGGAGATCAATCCGCTTCTGGGAAGATGTTTGGTTTGGAAATTCCACCCTTGCAACCCAATTTTGGGACCTATACTTTATCTGTAACCAACAGACTCAAACTGTAGCTGACCTATGGGATGGGTTTGAGCTGAAATGCTCCTTTAGAAGGACTTTTTCCGAGTCCTTGATGATACAATGGCAAGAGCTGTTGGAGATTGCCAAGAGCATCTCTTCTCCGGAGAGTCTGACCAACTCTTGTGGAAATATGAATCAAACGGTGTTTACTCCTCGAAAACTCTGTATGCTATAGTGAACTTTCGTGGAGTTAAACCTGTGTATCTGCCTGCAATGTGGGAAATTAAAATTCCACCCAGAGTGCAGATCTTCCTCTGGTTGCTGTCACAAAATAAAATTATGACAACTGATAACCTTAGGAGAAGAGGCATGCCCAAACCTATAGAGTGTTGCCTCTGTAAAGAGTTTGAATATGTTGCACACTTGTTCTTCGATTGTATTGTAGCTTGCCAAATGTGGACTGCAGTTAAAGAAGTCTTTGGTGTAGTAATCTCTGATTTCTACTCTCTAGCTTCTAAATGGCTTTGCAGTAAGAAGTACTTACAATTGAACATTGTTTCTTCAGCTGTTCTTTGGAGCTTATGGAACAATAGGAACAACATTGTGTTTAACAGAAAAACTTGGTTGAATCTAAGCAGGTTTGGCATCTAGTCCTGCTGCATCTAAGAAACTGGAAGGTTCCGTTCAAGAACCAGTCATGGCCCCAGGTGGATCAGTTCGTGCTCCTGCTGTCAAGCAAGCTCAAGGCGCCGCTGCAGATCATGCCGGGCTAACGTGCAACTCCTTCGGCTGGGTTTCGTCTTGGACAGCCGTGGGAGCCAAACACAAACATGGAGGGAGAGCAACCATGGCATACCTGGCTGCACATCCTGAAGAAGCAGATAACATTCATGTGATCATGGGTTTAGTTGCTGCTGGGTTGTGCTTGGAGAAAGTGTGTGGCCTTATGTGTGATCTGCACCTTTTGTCAAGTTCTTTGGAGTTGCTAGCTTTAGGTTTTTAAACTTTCGAACCTGATGTCTGAGTCTGCTGCGATCAGACTCCGATCACTAGGTGCCTTTTTACCTTTTCCATGTTGTTAAGTGTACCTAGTACTCTTTGGTTTCGTTTTCAATGAGATGGAGCCGGGGTGCTCCCCTGTTAATCTAAAAAAATAATTGATCAAAGATGCCCAAGTCTTCACTGCCGTGGATTGTACGTATTTTATTTTCCGTATGCCGATGAAATCCATCGGAAGCATGTTGACATGCAAGAGCTCTACCGATCATCACCATGTGTTAATCCTCGCTAGCTAGCGGTAAATAACACCGGTGAAGCATTGCTCGATAAAAAAACATGTTAGCTAGCTAGCTCTAGACTCTAGGGGAGGCCGAATCAATCCACTGCCGCCGCCGAACGTCACCGGCTCCATCAACGCGTGTGCTCCGGTCGAGTACCTCGCCTAATGGAGCTGGCGCGGAAAGCCACCCTGCCCAGTTGTTTGTCTGGCGGCGGTACCAATCATCGGCGTCCAACACGTCAGCCGCGGCCGCGTAGATGCGGGCAAGACTTGGGTAAGGTGAGATGGTAGGATCACGCAAAAAAAACATATTTTTGAATTGCTAAAAAATCTGAAAAAAATTGACACATGCATCTCGGTACTTTGCACAACGTCAAAAAATTTCAGCTCAAAATTCGATGTACAGCGTGAGAAACAAAAAAGAGAAATTTCGGTGTGAATAGTGCAAAACACTGTGTACTCAAATCTGACACTATTCACAGCATGATTTCTCTTTTTTGTTTCTCACGCTGTACATCGAATTTTGAGCTGAAATTTTTTGACGTTGTGCAAAGTACCGAGATGCATGTTGTCAATTTTTTTCAGATTTTTTAGCAATTCGCAAATATGTTTTTTTTGCGTGATCCTACGATCTCACCTAAAGGTGAGATCCTACCCAAGTCTTCCCCGCGTAGATGCAGCTTGCGACGACATCAGCGGTGGCGCCCGCTCGCCTCAATACCTCGCCGTGGAGTATGAGGTTGCCAGACAGTGTTGCGCCTCGAAGCGGAACCTCCACGAGCCAGAGCAGGGCTATGCGCACGAACCGCACGGCTGATTTAGGTCTCCAAACCGTTTTTTAACTAACAGGTGGCAGAGGTGGGTAATTATTTACAACTTTAAGGATAATTTCAATGACGTACCAAACCAAACCGTGGAACCCTTAATGCTTTTATTATTATATATTAGGTATAGATATAGATTGTTAAAGCAGCATCAACATTAAGCTTTTCCAAAACAATACATTTTTCGGATGGACATTATCATAAATTTTGCATTAACGACATGCTGCGGTACATTACCAAGATTTTCTAAAAGGGTGGCAGCGAGAGAGTAAAATTTTAAAAAGAAAATACTACTAGGTCTGCGGTGCGAATTCAATTATTCTTGGACACGTTCCAACGTCACGAAAAAAATCACATCTTGCTAAATTCTAAAGGCAGCCAAGTTCTAATTGGTCAGCGACATGCATCCTCGACTTGCACGGTTCAATTCGCAGTTCACCTCTTCATGTTCTCATCTTCAAATAATCTCCACGTCAGCGAGGAGAGAATGACCGAGGACTAATTAACATGCCTTCTAATAGTTCTTACCCGTTATAGTATAATTTCCTCCAACCTTATTCTCAGTTCAACTGAGAATAAGCACGTGAAACTCTACTATGACCTGTAAAAAAAGAAAAGTATATTGAAGTTCAGTATTTGTGTTCACCCCTTGTGAGAGCTCAAGGTATTATAACAGAAATCATGTGAGTATATGAAAAAGAACTAACGAGAGTGCATAAACCGAGTTGGCATAATGATCTTTAAGATATATTCATGTGGCATCAAGTGACAAAACTTCACGTCTGCTATCTAAAGAATTGGCAGGAGAAGGGTCGTAATGTGCACCCCCAAAAATCATTAATTCGACCATATATTCAAAATGTCAATAAAGTTATTTATTGGAGTGGAGATTTCATGCACCCGAACTCCGGTGATTTTGATTTTTGAAAAAAAAAACGAAATTCATATTTGTGAGTTTCAAAAAAATATACGGATGTAGCCAATGGTATATCCCACAAACGTGCATTCAAATACGTTAAAGTATGAGTTGCACAACAATGACAAAAGTACATATCTAGTATGTATATTTTCATATCTCTAAATTGTATCAGATTATCATTTTTGTGTCACCCTCACCCATAATACAATAATCTTGGGTTGTGAATTTTCATGTTGTTGGAAATGTTATTGGCTATATCCCTGAATTTGTGTTAGAATTTTTCAAGCTTGTAAAAAGATTTTCTAATATTTAAAATGGAGGGAGCACTGGTGCCCGAGAGCCTAAAACACTTTCCGGATTTACTGCTCCTATATATGTTAAGAACGGCAGTTAACTCACCTTAAATAGGACTTTGCTCAATGATACTTCGGTCGCTTGGCTTTCCGTCTTTTGTTTCCTTCAAGATACATTAGTTCCCACCCAGGTGGATATGTCACATGAGTTTCCATCTTTTGTTTCCTACTCAATTGGTAAGTAAAGATATTATAAATATGCAGATTAAAGGGGGAATGCCATAAAATGCAAGAAAGGGAAGTAAGCATATATAGTATAGACTATGTCAAACCTTACTAAATTAAAATACACAAGACAATGACCATTAATATATACAAGAAAACTTGATACTTTTGTTAAAAAAATTAATGGTATCTGGTTACTTGACTACAAGAACCAAATAACAGTTGGGTTGGATTTGTGGAGTCTCCAAAAAATAGGGCTGAATTGACACTGATACATGATACATGGAATGTATAACAAGTTGAACAATAATGATGCCATGACTCGGTCTATCGAGTAACATAACAAAACCTAATTGGTCTAGTTAATGGCATAGTGATTCACTGATGCTTAATATGTTATTTTATCCAGCGTATAGTCTTTGCAGTAGAAAACTAATGAATACCGAGTTAGCAAAATGGTTGGTTATACCTGGTATCAAGTCGAGAAGAGCCCCGACCAATCGACTTCCAAGGGCACGGTCTCACTAGGGATGATGCAGCGCCTGCGAGGCCAATCAACCACCTCCTCCATCATCCCGGTTTGTAGGTCAGCAGTGTACACAACTTCGTTGTTGTCGTCGACGAGCAATGTGCCACACTGCTCTCCGAAGACACATAGTTCCCTTCCTTTGTTCTCACTCTTCCCAAGTTCTTTAAGCTCGACGGCCCTTGTGCATACCCATTCTGAACAGCCATCCTTATTTGGTTGTTCCTCTTGCTGCTCCCAGATATCTAATTTGCTATCTTTCTTTTGCATGCAAAGCAGTGACAGAGCACCGCTGACGGTTAGAGCAAGGCGTTGATAGTCGAGGTTGCAATTTATTTGGAATGGGAGCTTCACCAAAGAGATGTCGCCAGTCCACATATTTATGCTAAGGACACCAACATATAAATTCTCCCAATAGCGAATTAGCCAATGTGCCGTGCCACGACGCACGACGGCACGACAGGACGACCCGTATTTGTTCGGTAGCACCCTACCATCCAAGCACTTAGTATATACCCACGCTCCAGCTTTCTTCAACGGACGAAAACGTGTGGATACTACATTCCATACCATCTTTGTTGTCTGATCCGAGAATTACCACCTTAAAGAACGATGAGGTGCTCGGAAGCACCGACGCTTCACCATTAGAGCGACAGTCTGCACCGGTTAGAATGGCGTAGCCGTTCCACTTGCACTCATCAAAGACCGAGCCGAACTTTAGAGCAGGGAGCATGTGGCATGTGCCTGTGAGCAGGTTGCATACCGCCAGATCGAGGATGATCGGGTTGGGGTAGCCGCGTGTAGATTCCGTATTGAGGCGCACGAGAAGGAGGCCGTGGCGCGAGAAGAGGGGTACCGCGTTGTCGAAGACGCCCTCAGGTGCGGCGGTCATGAAGGACCTGAGGGAGCGCAGGCGAGTATCTAGAGCCGATCGCGGCGTCGGGATGAAGCACGGTGTCAGGACATCTAGCCAGGTTCGTTGCTGGGTGAAGAAGCCCACGAAGAAGGAGGACACGTCCTGATCTGGCCAGCAGCGACGGAGGAAAGTGGGTTCGGCGACGAGCTGGCGCCATAGCATGCATGTCGTGGCACAGCGGAAGAGGGCAGCCGGAACGTCCTTTACGCGGAAGAGGATCTCGAGGAGGACGTCGTCCGGGAGCGAGACTGCCATGGCCGCCGCCGCCTCCTCCTCGATCGATCTACGCGAGTCCAAGCAACGTCGATCTGTTGGAGGCGGTGATGACTGATGAGTTAGGTTTGGAAGCGTATGTAATTTTCTTACTCAGATTCAGCAAATCAGCTATACCAGTTGGAGATGTACGTTTCACGTTTGTCCGTTGGATACGTACGTCGGTAAGTAGGCTCTCCGTTTGTAATACAGACACGTCTAATTAACATCGGTTTGCTAGATCTCAGGCGACTGAGATCTAGTTAAATCTCAGTCACCTTGATCATCGTTGATCGCGCGCCCAGGATTCGTGCTGCTTGCCGCGGCGGCAACGGCGACGACGAGCCTGGAGCGAGCCGGAGCCGCCGGAGAAGCGGCTCACCGTGGCGGAGGCGGTGGAGGTGAGCAAGTAGCTTAACTGGGGGTGCGGGGGTCGCCGGAGCTGGAGAAGAAGGGGACGGGTTTAGAGGGATGGTCGGGGGCGGCGGTGGACCGGCGGAGGAGGAGCTCAGCGCAAGGCGCCGCGGCAGTGCGCCGGCTGCGGGCGAGGAGGTCAGCGGCACGCCCAATTAACATATCTAATTTTGTCCCTAAAAAAGCATAATCAAGCTGTGGGATTATGTGTATTTGAAACCAAACATCTATAATTCACTAATCTGTTTTGAGAAATTCTACACAACAGAATTTTGAGTGACAAAAGGCTCATAATAAAAGGTCAATTTTTTGATCACTCAACTATTGCGAATTTGTAGGTTTGATCTCGCTCTAAACTCTACCCCAGACATTGTTTGACTCGCATGTACGTGTCAAAAATGTATAGGTTTGGTCTTGTCATCATTGACACTGGTTTTACGATTACTTTGCAGGCCTAGTAACCCATTCGGTCAGCACAAAAAATGTCAATAAATTAGATTTTTTGATGTAAAATGTCTCATGCAGAGAAAAATTGAGGAAGCAAATTTGTAACCGTCCAAAGATATGGAGAAATTATAGTAACATTTTTCTACATAATTGAAATCATAGGTAATATAGAAAATGTAAGCAGATAGTAATAAATTTGAAAAATCTAAATATTCGGGAATTTAGTGAAAATGGTAATCTTAAAATATTTTATTTTGAATTTCATTGGTATCCATGATTATTGACCCAATAGTGATATGTTTTTTAATAGATTTTTGCACCATTATTATCAATGGAACTAGATTTCCCCTAGGTGTGCGGCTGCAAATAGATTTCGCGACGTCTCGCTCTAAAATCTGGTTAAAATTTCTTACTCGGATACATGTTTTAAATTTTGATAGTAGACAAATTCAGATAGACGAAACTAAACGAACGGCATTCAAGCCGTTGGCCCTTCTTTGGACTGTCAATTCATTGTTGTTGCGGTGATGCCACACCCACCAGAGGAGGAAGATTACCTTCGGGCGGGTACTAGATGACACCTTCGAGAGCAGATGCAAGAACAACCCCTGGTCGGTGAAGCGGGATGTCATCATCTGAAGGTAAAGACCAATACTTCCTCGTCTCCAACCGCAAACCCACTCAAGCAGTTTTTCCTGTGCCACAACCTCTCCATAGTCTCTAGCCTGTTATGCTTATGTTTCTAGTTCACAATGTAGTCGCTCCGACAAGGAGTATTGATGGATTTGGGCACGCTGGCTTGTGCAGGCAAAGGCTTAGAAACACAACCTCAGCTTGGTCTCAATGTAGCTAGGATTTCCGCTGGTACATGACGACTCCGCCAGTTAATGGCTAATAGAAAACATCTTTTTGAACAGGAGGAAGGCCCAGAAGGGCAAGACGTAGTTGAGCTTGCAGCAATCAGCATCCCTGGAACTGATACCCATGTCCTCTGTAACTCTGTTAATGCTATCACAGGAATGCGGAAGGGGTGCCCTTTGATGAACTGAGGTCCTGAAGCAAAATGCCCAGCAAGCGCAAATGGTGGATGGGTTGGTATTTCTCTTTCCTGAAGTTCGTAGCTTGTTCAATGTAATAAGCACTCTCCCGTGCTTTTTAAAGCATTGAATGCAAACTCCTGCTTGTCAAAGTTAAAAGCAAAAAAAATTCAGCGAGACAGACATCTCCACCAGATACATACCTGCACTAACATCTGACTAAACTAAGAACGTGAGGCACCGGCTACCAGTTCTCTTCAGAGGATGAACATATCAGCTATCAAATCAGAACATAGAAATAAGGAAAATTCAAGCAAAGCTAATTTTGAAAAAACAAGTTATCCAAATTTCATAAGACTTGGTCCCGGATATTAAAAAAAGTACGTTGACGGCCAAAATAAATTATACAAGTTCAGATGAACTGACCTTTAGTGCACAGAAAGTGCTGAGCACATGGATCTTCATTTGTTGCTGTGGATTTCCTCATCACTAATTCGATGCCCATGGTGGAGTTCTGGCAATGTATAGTAAACCACTGAGCAGTGTTGCAGTTTTTAAAGCAGATTTTATCAGACTTCCATCCGAAGGTGAACTTCATGTTCCTCTTTCTCAAGACAATTATTATGCCTGACTGCCTAAGAAAAAACGTTATCAGTCGAACTTCCTTGTCTTGTATTGGCATTCAATAGTGCCTGGCAGAGAGATTCACTTGTTTGTAGACCAGCAAGCACCATGTCATCCATCATATCTTCAGCTTCCGAACATTTACCGTCATTGCAAAGACTACGGATCGTCAGGCCATAGCTAGCGGAATTCGGAACCAAGCCATTCTTCCTCATCTCCACGATTAATTTCATAGCCTTGTAAGAGTTCCCTTCTCGGCCATAGCCATAAATCATCATATCATAGATCACATTGTTCGCCTTCATACCTTTCTCCTCCATTGACTGGAACAGCTTTCTTGCATCCTTCATCTTGCCCTCCATGCAGAGAGCATGCACCAATACACCGTAAGTATGCACATCCACCTCTAAACCAGTCTTCTCCATCTCTGCAACATCTCAAAAGCTTTGTCCATGTCATTGCCTCGGGCAAGTGCATCAATGAGTATGGTGTACGTCACTTTTGTGGGTGCCAACCCTCGCTCCTTCATGTCAGAGAATGCCCTGTTTGCACGGGCTATATCTCTAGCACGACAGAACCCCGCGATAAGCGCATTGTATGTCACAACGGTGGGTTGGTACCCGGCCACCCTCATTTGGTTGGAGAAATGCAACGCGTTTGACATCTTCCCAGCTTTGCCATACCCATCGACGAGAAGGTTGAACGTCACGACTGTCGGACGGATACCCTCGCTTCGCATCATTTCCAGCAGCTGGGCAGCATCCTTCACCTTATCGTGTCTGCACAGGCCGGCAATGAGGGTGTTATAGCTGACAACATTGCGCGCGACGCCCTTTACAGGCATCTCGTCGAACAGGTGACGGGCGCGCTCGAAATCCCCCGTCCTGCACCACTCCCCGATCAGAATGTTGTAGGTGTAGAGATTTGGCTCGACTCCGCCCCTCCTCATCTCCTCAAACAGGGCGAGACCCTCCTCCCTGTGCCCACGAATGAAGTAGCCGTGGATCAGAGCAGTGAATGTGACCTCGTTAGGGGCCAGTCCCAGGCGCGGCATCACGTCGAACACCCTCCGTGCCTCCGCGACGTCGCCGCTCCTGCAGCAGCCGTGGACGAGGGCCGTGCACGCGGCCACGTCCAGCGCCGCGTCGCCGGTCTTCGAGCCACGGGCGAGCAGCGCGAGTGCCGACCGCACCTCGCCGGCGGCGCAGAGCCGGCGCACGGCTGCGGCCGTGGTCCCAGACATTGGGGTATTTTCAGCAGCAAAAGAACTACTCCCTTTGCCCTCTGGAGTTTGACACGTTGTAGCTGGATGCAGACACGTCTCAGGATTCGAAGACAAAACTTGTAGCCAGCACAAAAACAGCAAATTATTTAAGCGCCCACCGTGGGGCTCGAACCCACGACCACAAGGTTAAGAGCCTTGCGCTCTACCAACTGAGCTAGACGGGCTTATTGAATACAATTGGAAATATCTCTATAAGACACATACAGTATACCAAGGATTTTTCCAAAGGTGTCAGATAATTGATTACCGACCCTAAAAATTTGCAATTGCTCGGTAAATATGAATTCAGATATCATTAAATCCCCCAAAAATGCCACTGTGATCGATGATCGAGCGAGCAAAATCCTATAAAGACAACGAAAGGAACTCAGACCGGACATGAAACCGGAACCCAAAAACACCCGAAGGCAGCAACCCGAAATTTATTCGAAATTCAGGATTCTACTCCCAGCACCCGAATAACCTAATTGATCTAAATTTAGTGTAGCTAAATAAAAAAATTGCACTTTTAGTGCTGCCCAACAAGGAAATTCATGCAAAATCACAGCGCAACAGCCCACTAGTCCACCTGCCCACCCATACGGCCGCACCCTCGAGCCCATAGCGTAACCATATCTCCTCGGGTGCGTTTGGTAGGTCATATTGACTTTCGAGCTCTTGGGAGGCAGGCTGAGCAGGGTCTAATATTGGTGAGCCACCCCGAAAACTATGTTGTGCATGTTGTTTGGTAGTAGGGATGGCACCCGCAGGGTATGGGTGCGGGTGGAGCCACCCCATACCCTTACCCGTGCCTCCCGAGTTTGCCCATCACCCGTACCCATACCCGTAAGCGGGTACAAAATTTTCCCATACCCTTCACCCGACAGGGTAAAGGGATACCCGCGGGTAAAAATACCCGCATTTACAACACATATCAATTGAGACAAAAAAAAGAGATAAGATAATATGACCATACATAGTCATAAACAGCAACACATAGTCCACACTATTAATTCATTAACTCACAACAAAATATAGAAATAATTTAACCATACATAAGGCCATAAAATAAGCATTACAATAAAGTGTTGACACTATAACAAGTTCAACCAAAATAAACTCGAGCAATCCAGTCAATAGGAAAAAAATCTGTGACACATCATCGATCATGGCTCACTTTGAGTTGAACCGCCTATTGCCTATGCGGGATTAGAAATTAGGTTAGTTTAATTAAACTAAGTCCACTTGATAGAATTTATATGGGTACCAGGGCACGCGGGTATGGGTTATGCAATCCCATGCCCGTACCCGCTCTGACCGATGGGCACAAGATTTCCCTATTTATATACCCATGGGTATTTTTTAGTCCCAAACCCTTACCCTAATAGGGTTTTTACCCGCAGGGTACGTGGGCACAGGGTACCCATTGCCATCCCTATTGGTAGCATGTAAGCTCTCCAGCCAGGTCCAGTTGTGCACAACTAACGAAACAACATGTTGTGTTTGTAGTGATGATTACTCTCACCTCTTTCCACATAGGTGAACTTACCATCCACTACCACACTTGGAACATGTCTATGTACGAGCGGCGAGCGGGATGACGACATTGGAGGTCGTCGACGAAGTTTGCGGTGGTTGCAGCCTGGTTTTCCATTGACCATTATAACTAGGAGCTTATGCAGGCATCCGACCACCAGGCTTTTGCAGGTGACGGGCTTGCTTTGGAGTCATGCTACCTACCAACGCACCTCTCCTAAACTCACGCATGACTATGAATCAATCCGCCGCCACCTACGGCGACGCGGATGGCCGCCTCCATCCCTCGTATCCCACCGCCACTTCTACAATGCGGACGACCGTCTCCCTCCGTCCCTCTGATCTTGCCGCCACCATGAGAGAAAGAATGGGCATCACTGCTCTGGCCGCCTCCCTTGACGCCAACCGGTGAGGCCAAAGCCGTGACGATATGGAGCGGTGCAGTGTCGCACCGGCCTCCCTCCTAGCCCGTCGGCCGCCGTTGGCTGGTCCACGAGGACAAACTCTTCGATGATGACACGAAGCTTCAATCTTCTTGGCGTGTGGCATCGTATTGTATTTCGGGTAATTCGAGATTACCCGAAATGTCGGGTAGCAAAATTTCAAGCAAATTTTGGATGTCGTTTTTTAAATCCAGAATTACCAAAATTTTGTGTAAACTCGAACGTCCATCCCATCCTGAGAAAGAATATCCCGTCATCAACTATGCACGCGACAGCTTGGAAGGAAGAAGAAAAGAAACAGTGTTGTACTTGGCTTCATCTTTGCACACTAGCATCTGCTGCCCGGAAGGACTGAGAAGGAAAGGAGCATCTTCTTCTTCTGGAAGGAATGTGACGTTAATTATTTCAGCACAATCTCTTTGCAGCTATGAATGAAACTTGGAACCAAGGAAACCGATTCGCGAATTCGGAAGGACCCGGAATAAAGGGACGCGTGTTAGTATTGTTTGTCGCTGGGACTTTTTTACTTTGCGTGCCGCTGCCATCTACTATCTCGTTTCTTAGTATACACATTGACATTGAAGTGCCCAAATACCAACGGTACGCTGCAGCATTTCTTTTTTTTTCTGTACACGTCACCGTTTCATATTGGCATGTACATACATACATACAGCAGATCGAATATGCTCGGTGCGTATAAATATATGGTTTTGTGATATCGTCAATGAACGTCACAAGCACACGTGTTGAGCACCAAGAAGGAATGGTCCCAGCCACCAATTTTATTCTGTTAGCGGAATAGGGGCAATAGGTCTATCACAAGTTCATTACCGATATGTTCATTCGTCGGGTCCTACTAGGCAAGAATCGCAGCGTATCTCTCTTGCCCAGTCGTCCTCCACCTGTCCACCCACGCACCCACGCGAGACATAATCAGTCGACCATTCCAAAATCCGAGAGCACCAAAAACCTCCGAGACCTTCCACTTCGACGTCACCGCTCTATCCAATCCCAGTGCCCCACCCACCGGCCGCGTCCCCCCGAAACAAGACGCCAGAAAAAACCGAGTAGTCCCCGCCTCCCCGGTCAGCGACGGGCGGCGCCAGCCGACGAGCCCGCAGCCAAACCCGCACCCCCCCACCAAAGAGTACTCCTCCCGAATTCGAACGCGGCCTCCCTCTACTAGCCCCGCACGCGCTCTCACGCGCCGTGCGCCCCCCCCCTCTTCCCTTCCTCCCCCTCCCCCTCTTCCTACAAGCGCAAGCAGCACCAGCAGCCCAGCCCAGCACCTCCTCCTCCCTCGCCGTGGAAACCCGATCGGCCAGCCGGCCGGAATCCCAGCACTCGTGGACTGACTAACTCTTCACCCGAAGGCTGCGGTCACGGAGTACTGTGACTGGGGGATTTCCGGAGGCTTCGATTCGATGCAGCACCACGCGTACAGCCGGCTGGGGAGCTTCGGCGGCGGCGGCGCCGCGGCCGCGCCGTCCCCGCCCTCGTCCCCGCGGCGGCCGTGGGGAGGAGGCCGTCCGCGAAGGGGGCCTCGGCTGCGAGGGCGGTGCCCGGGCCGGCGCGGGCGCGGCGCGGAGGGCGGCGCGGGCGGTGCTCGCGGCGCTGCTGCGGCGGCAGGCGGTCTTCCTCTTCGCCCCGCTGCTCTACGTCGCGGCCATGCTGCTCTACATGGGCTCCGTCTCCCTCGACAGCGTGCCCCGCATCATCTCCCGCCCGCAGCCCGGATCGCTCTACCGCAGCCCGCAGCTGTACGCACGCCTCCGGGACGACATGGACGCTGACAACGCCACCGACGCGGTGAGTCAGTGCCTCCCCGCCTGCTCGTCTCTGGCACAGCCTCTTGTTGGCTTAGGTGTTTTTTGTTGCGATCAAACTCGATTTGGGTGATTGGCGACTTCTGTCCATGCTCGGCTTGTGTAAGGTGCGGTGTTGGGTACTACTTGGATTGTTGGGTCTGAGGAATTTTCAGAGGGGTGTAGCTCTGATCGCTGGATGCGAGCTAGTTTCAGCGTGTCTCCGTACACACTGAACTGTGTCCTTGTGGCTAGTGGCATGTACTTGTTTGGATTATTGTACTGCGTGCTGGTTATTGACGGATGTGTCTTAGTCCCCCCCACCCCCAATTGCTGCAGAATTACAACACAGTTCTAGAAATGTTTGTGAGGGTGGATTGTCAGGGAAAACTAACTGTGTTTGAAACATACTTCAGATTCGTTGGATTCCTAGTAATTTAGTCAAATGGGAGAAGATGTGTATCTTGATCACAATCAGATAAGAATGGGTCAGATAAGTTGCTCGAGCAATAACTTGTGTGGAATGTTTATAGATATCTCGGTATAGCCTATGGGTGTCATACCGAATCACAAGCTATGACCACTGCACCTTATTTGTATTGACCCCCCTATCCCCTCACTATTATTATCAGTTGTAGCACCTCAGGACATATGCTGGTTTCTTCGTGGATAAGCTGCCAAATTCAGTGTGGTTTGTAAAACAAAGCAAGTTTCTTATTGAAGACAAGTAACTACGCACATGCAATGCCCATCCTGACTGATATAAATTTAATAAAACATATTGCATATGAGAAGTTACATATAGAACATCATAACTAGTTCCAAATTTAGAATTGCCAAGCACACAACTGTTATATTCGTGAACTGCTCGGAGGATGAAACACCTAATGTGAAGTATCCACCAGCACTCTGCAATTCTGCTGGCCTTAAAAACTGCAAAATTGCTTCTAAATTTGAATCATATGAATGTGTATACATGCATTTGGTTACGACCATCTGGGCCGAACACATATTTTTATATTAGTAGAGATGATGACAGATAATTTTATTATTAAAATGTATGACTTGTGTATCTGATGACCTTTCAACTCCTAACATCTTGTTTTTAGTGGTAGCTAAGATTTATCCTTACCAAAGCAAATGATTAGCATACGACTGCTGCCACCTGCTATAGCAATACCTTTACTTTCAGTGTTGTCGTGAAAGACTATCTAGACAGAGAGAGTATAAACTAAAGATAGTTGTGCGCTTGTGGTATAATTTATGGTTTAATGGTTGCTTATTGTTTTATCCTGGGGATTCAATGATTCATGTATTTTCCTTTTCGTTGGCCTTGGCGTACTTGCTAATAGGTATCAGGACTTACAGTGTGATCTAGTAGAGCTACATGCGTACATGTTCACGTTGTATTCATAGGATATGTAACATTGCCGCATTCTGTTACCTATTATTCTAAGTTCACACATTTTATTATTCTCATATTGCTACATTTTTGTAGCTAGCAACTGTATTCATAGGATATGTAACATTGCCGCATTCTGTTACCTATTATTCTAAGTTCACACATTTTATTATTCTCATATTGCTACATTTTTGTAGCTAGCAACTGTATGGAGACATGCTTACAAAGGTGGTGTTTGGCAACCTTGCATAAGCAATAACACCTATGGTATGTCAATTCAAAATTCTGAATATTTCTTCGTACTTCTAATTTCAAAGACTGGTATTATTCCGCTGATATATATCCTTTATGTTCCGAAGAAGCTCTGCTTTGGTTTTCTCCAAATTTACCATTGAATGCTCTCCGTTTTGTCAAAGAACATTTGCTAAATTTGATTTGTCCTGGTGTGAGTCCTTTGAAAATTATAGTTGAAAAAATTATACACTATTAGCCACAATATTTACATTACTCTATTTATTCTGTTAGTATACAGCAGATGCCATTTCACATGATGCACCTCATTATTGAACGAAATATATATCAATATGTGGTTCTGTGTTTTGGTAGGTTTGCCTGAACCAAATGGCTACATATATGTAGAGGCAAATGGTGGTTTGAATCAGCAAAGAACATCGGTATTTTCCTCTCATCAGTTTCTTGCTGTGACAGTTACCAAAAAATTGCATTGTAAAGTTTTCAATGTACAATGAGTTGTTCACAGATATTTCCTATTGTTTTGCAGATATGCAATGCAGTCGCAGTTGCTGGTTTTCTGAACGCAACTCTTATTATCCCAAATTTCCACTATCACAGCATTTGGAGGGATCCTAGGTTTATTCCTTTCTGATATGCTTGATATTTATTGTGATCCTTAATAATGATACTGCATTCTTGTGTTCCCTACCTAAACAACAAGAATGGCACTTCACTTTACATGTATCTCTCTATGATTGACATATACAACTTTACAAAGGATGAGTTGTATGCTACTCCATATTAACATCTTATCGGATCGATTCACACTAGAGAGAGCTATGAACTGTTATCCTTTTCTCTATATTCAGCTGAAACATAATTAATTATCCAAGTAGGCACTTAGTCAATTTTAGTAAATTACTTGAAAGACCATTCGACATGATACCTTTTGTTAGCTATGCACAAGTTCAACGTTCTGGTGGTTCTGAAAAATATATTACTGTTTATAAAACGTTAATCTCAGGAGTGTGTTGGAATAAGGGGGTTTTCTTGGAAGTTTGTGTTTTGGTTCAATTTTTATCTAGTTCCTTGTTTTTTTGGCAGTAAAAGAAAATTGCAAAGGTTACTTGCTAATATCTTTATTTATTGGTACAGCAAATTTAGTGATATTATGATGAGGATCACTTTGTCCAACATTTGAAAAGTGATGTCCGAGTGATTGACAAGGTGCCTGATTTCATAATGGAGCGGTTTAGTCACAATAGTAATGTTTTTAATTTCAAGATAAAGGCCTGGTCTCCTATTGAATACTACAAAGATGTTGTTCTTCCGAAGTTGATTGAAGAAAGGTGAGTTCAAGCCAATTGGTTATTGCTGGTCTGAAAATGTACTTCTGCATTATTGAATTTCTATTATAGTAACCTTTTAACACTTTCGTCTGTAAATTATAGGCTCATTAGGATATCTCCTTTTGCAAATCGGCTGTCATTTGATGCCCCACCTGCTGTTCAACGACTGAGATGCCTGGCTAACTTTGAAGCCTTAAAGTTTTTCTAAACCAATCGCTACTTTATCTGACACTTTAATTTCTCGGATGAGAGCAAAAAGCACGGAAAACAACGGGAAATATGTAGCGGTACATCTCCGCTTTGAAGAGGTTAGTTGTCTTCTAGAAAAGATTTGTGCTTCATATTTCTTAGTCTGTTTATGTAACAATAAGATTTACTAAGGGGGGTATAGGGGAACTACCAGGTTGTTTGAGGGCCCTGGTTACTATCGCTGTTGAGAAATTGACACATTCTTCTCTTGGAATTTCACTTCTGAAGTATTGGTTTGCACATGGTTATCAGATAAGAGAACTGTCATCCATTTTTCTTCTTGCAGGATATGGTTGCGTTCTCTTGTTGTGTCTTTGACGGTGGTGATGAGGAGAAGAAGGAATTGGATGTGGCCAGGGAAAGAGGCTGGCGTGGAAAATTTACTAGGCCCGGACGTGTAATAAGGCCTGGCGCAATAAGGATGAACGGGAAATGTCCACTTACACCTTTGGAGGTATGCTAGTATGTAATGGTTGTGTTACTTCTTTGAAAGATGCTTCAGAAATTTCATTATGAAGTGGATACAGTTATATTTCCAGCAAGTTCAGTCTGCTTTCTGACAATAGTGGTGCTGTTTTTTTATCACAATGCTTTACATATCCATGCTGTTGGTGTAGGTTGGATTAATGCTTCGTGGAATGGGTTTCAGTAATAAACATCCATCTATTTGGCTTCTGGAAAGATATATAAAGCAGAGAAGAACATGGCTCCCTCCTTGAAATGTTCCCTCTCTTACAGACAAAAGAAACGTTGGCATCAGATGAAGAACTTGCTCCTTTCAAGGTTTATAAGAATTCGGGCTGCAAAATTTTATTTGCTGAACTTCGATGTATGTTGCTCTAACATAGCGCATGCTTTCCAGAATTTCTCCTCGAGGATGGCAGCTATTGACTACAGTGTTTGTGTGCATAGTGAGGTTTTTGTGACTACTCAAGGTGGAAATTTTCCCCATTTTCTTCTTGGTCATAGAAGATACTTGTTTGGTGGGCATTCGAAGACAATTAAGCCTGACAAAAGAAGATTGGCCATACTCTTTGACAGTCCACGTATCGGGTATGTTATTGTGGTTCATGTCCAGTTATTCACTCTGAAAGATTTGGATATTCTTGTATTTCTTCATGTTTTAAACTGCACTCCCCTTTTATGCAGATGGAAGTCATTAAGACGCCAGTTGCTTAACATGAGATCACACAGCGATGCCAAGGGTATTCAAATGAAAAGGCGAATGAATCTATATATACATTCCCATGCCCTGACTGCATGTGCCGTTCAAACAAATCCGAACAGTCTAAATCCATCCAGGCTAGATAGCATCTGCCTTGATGACTGCTTTGACTGATCCTTATTCTTTTTGGCATCATAGTATAGTATGCTCATTCTTTCCATGCAGTCTGGTGGTGTGATATTCAGTCGTCAAGCACCCCTATTGCAGAGGACATGTTCCAGGCTATTTTCACGTAGGCTAATTCTTGGGCTAACAATACACCAATCCACGTCTATACTAGATATATCTCTTAGGTCTTGACCATCTGTAGGGCCATTCCTTGACAATGTAGTGTCGATCTTCTTGTTGTGGTGGTAGTTCCCTTTGTACATTGCTCAGCTAGGAAGCATAGGCAAATTGTAATGCTTCAATTTTGAAGTGAAG